>JAJJMB010009125.1:574995-697347 GCA_023531105.1 Papaver atlanticum | reverse complement strand
CAATCTCCACATTTTCTCTGGTATTTGTTCCTATATTATCATCAGCAGTAGATTTTAATCCTTCCTGCATTACAGAAGAAAATAAATTAAAAATAGATAAAAACGAAGAAAAATCTTATAACGGGATTAACTACTTAATAATGTATAAATCAAGTTGATTATGAATTACCTTAGGGATCTTGCTAACATGTAATTCTTCTTCCTCATTTCCTTCAATTACGCTCTCCATTGTGAAACCTCCATCACTAACCTTACTAAGATGATGATGATCAGATTTATTCTTTGACGATAAAATGTGGTTCTTTTTATTCAGACGTAAGAAATCCCTCCATCTGATTGGACCTTTAGGTGGTCTACTCATAAGTGTGAAAGTACTGTCGTCATCACCATCTTCATCATCATTAAGAAGTTCATCTCTTAACGTAGTAGTCTTGTTGATATCTTGCTTGAAAGGTAATATTCTTCCCTTACTGAAGATTTCATCAGCACTACTCTGAATCATATTGAAGTTTGAAGTAGAAAATTCAAAATTCGAAGAAACTTTTGGAGAATCAGCTTCTGTTCTTTGTTGTTGCTGTTGCTGTTGCTGCTGTTGTTGTTGGGTATCTACAAAATCATTTGAGAATGAAATTCTAGGACTCATTGGTGGTGGAGTGCTCGAAGATAAGTTGCTGCATTGGTGTTGATCTGAATTGAACATTTCTAAGCATGCCATTGGATCTTTTGGTGTCTCTCTTTAGATCTCTATGCAGCTCTCACTCTGACTCTCTCAACGTGGGTTTCTATTGAAAACTTATCTCATCACTATGCTTGTATTTATATAAATGGACGGCTGAAAGGATCAGTCAATATACTCAGTACAGTGTTGATGACTATCCCTCCCTCCTAATAAGGCTAACTAATATTTAAATTAGGTAACCAGTCATGTTATGAAGTCTTTTCAGCTGTATTTTACCAAACAATTAATCTAGATCTAATCTGCCACTCTCTCAAGATATGGTTTGCCTGTAAGAAAACGAAAAATTAATTAAGAACCCAATAAATAATAACTACTCTTTTTTTAACTAGTCATTTAATTGATATTAATGGGAAAATTAATTGCTCTGTCCATGGAACACCATGTGAAGTCTTGGGTTAATACTGTTGCATACATCATGCATGCATGGCTCTGTAAACCCCACCTTCCCTGCTGACTTACTTTTTTACTATGCGGGTGATGGGATTTGCCGATCTGTCGTGATTTTGGATGCCAAGTTTCTTCAAGATTAACAAAATAAACATGAACTTCAAAGCCAACAGATCACATTACTATATCCATTTATTAACATCTTCTTAGTTTATGTTCATTGTGCATTAGGGTGTGGGATGGTACTATTCTTGAGGCTTAGTTAGCAGATTCCGACTAGCAGTGAGAAGTGAATCATACGCGTATAATAGTGAGATGTCGATGATCATGCAGGCATAAATGGTTGAAGATGTATTAATAACGTGCAGTGTCATGCAGGGCAATTCAACAGCAGAAATAGGGCCGGTGGGGCAGTTTCTATTGCTGGCATGGGAAGTACTACTTATTGATAACAAAGTGTAAAAGTGGTGTATACTTAAAAAAACGTATTAAATAGTTTTACTGCACAATAATTATCATCTTTCATCGACCAACCTTTGACTTGAATTTTGTCATTTAATGTCTCAGCTGGCGTAAAATTAACAAGTCATTTGTCGGGTCCACGTGATAGGATTCCCAACAAATCGGTCAAATCAACCATAAAATATCCCTTAATATGAGAGTATACGATAGTTAGCGTCGTAACTGTATCCGTCGGTGCAACATCGTTTAGTGACTTCAGTCCGGAGAGTGATATAGGCTGACCAATCGCATGAGATCAGTATTTCCTTCAAAAGAAAAAAACTAAATTATTTGTTTTTTTTATTATTCGGAATAGGGGTATATTTCGTTTGGTTCTGTGCTCCCTTAATCCTTTTTTTTAATCGATGCATGGCTTGGCTACGTTATTCATGTCCACTTATCGTGTCCGTGTCTATCCACCACAAAGATTTACACGAAGGTATGAGCACATAGCCAAATCGTTGAGATAATGACTTATGGTTGGGTACGTGTAGACTACTATTTGAGATTGTGCCGAATTAATTATTCCCACCTTCTCGTTGTATCCGTAATCCGTATAAGGTGCTTCATGTACTGTGTTGAAACTTAAAACCTGAAACTCATAATGTAGTCAGATACCGTATGAACTGAACTTCTTATACTCATAGGAACCACCAATATTTGCATATATAACTATAGGTTAATTGCATAGAACTCAAAGGCTATGACGCCCATCGGTTAAAACAGGAAAAGAAAAAGAAGCATGCAACAATATGACTGCATATGAACCATACCTTTTAATGTAAGACAAAGAAGGAAAAGAGATAGAAAATATAAGTTTTGCTGAGTGGGGGTATAATGCATGGTTGTCTTGTCGCTCACATGGTTTTACCCGAAAGTTCAGTGGAATAAAAATCTCATTGCCAAATAGTTTTATGACACTTGGTAGTTGATTCTCGTTATCTCGTAGAGTATAAAAGAGAAAACCTAGTTGCCAATCAAATGGGTATATAACACTTGTTCAGAGGACCAGTCAAAGATAACCAAATTTTAGTGAGTGAAACAGGGGAAGAGCTCATGGGAAAGACTTGATTCTCGGAGACTGTTTCTTCTTAAAGGCTATACGATGGAAAAGAGATGAGAGGCTAGGTTTCAGGTTTGGGCGTCCAATTAGATTTAGGAGGTCAACACATATATTTACAACTTTCTTTCGGTTAGACATTACAAAAATAAATAAATGATGATACTTGTGACTCCTGTGTTGGCAGACGATGGTAACGCTGGACTTACAGTTGAACCAATGGTTTCTTCGATCAACTCATAATGGTAAGCTGTGGGTGTATTCAGAGCAAAAGATTTGGTCAGAAAGTGATTAGTTCCTATAACTTGATTCCACCATAAAAACAAAATAAACACAATTTCAAGGATTCTAAGTTAACATAACATGCCAATTCATATATCTTAATGATGTTCGATTATTTGGTGACATTTGACCGGCTTAAAAACAAATCATGTTTTTTTTAGATCATTGTTTACAACCGATCGACCGCAAAAAAATAAATACAGAACTGACTAGTTTTAAAGTACAAGTAGAAGTAGATAAGTGTCACCTGGGTGGAGAATATACACACATGCCTTAGGTGATTCATGAGGCCATCAATTTAGTTAAAATCCTAATTAGCAGTCTTGTGAAAAATACAAACCTACTCTCAGATTAATTGCTAGTTTGTCTGTTTTTATTGTAAAGACAGAATAGCCAATGTGCCCTCGTATGAATCTGACAAGGTGTTGAGAGAGGATCAAATAAGACTGTAAAATCTAATGGATCTAACCCATGTGTGCCCAGCCTTTTCTTTGTTTTAAGTTTGAGATGTGAAGTGAAGAAAGAAAATAATTGCTAAAGATTATTTTACATAAAATCATCATCATGATCATCGGAATGCGATGATAATCTCTTAAGGGGTAACTGTTTTCCAAAACTAGTTCTAGGTTTTGTTGGTATAAGTGTAGTACTTTGTGTGGACATTTTTGTGAATTTGGTAGGTCCCTTTAATGAAGGTCTGGACAAACCTGGTGGTGTCTTACAGCTTGAATTATAATTTACAGTGGATGAGATTGCTGGACTTGGTTGTGCATGTTGCCGCAAGAATGACGTTGATTTCTGGTTTTGGATCACCCTTGTAACAGCATGGGTTTTGTTTCCTTCTGCTCCTCTGGGGGTTGAACGCATTGACTCAATTGGTACAAGCTTTCCGTCTACTTGGTTTGTGAAAACAAATGTGACCTGCCACAGCAACAAATGCATAAATATCATGCTCATTTTGCACACCGTAAGCAATATTAGACAACATAAATGTGGAAATTCAGGATGAAGGAGACAAGTACTTGCAAATGTAATCTGCAACAAGCGATGTGAAAATGCAAATCACACAACTAATATACTAAGTTGGAGGGTGACAAAAAAACAAAACAGATGATCAGAAGACAATTCTTCAGAAATTACAAAAAAAATTGTTTTTAAGGGATAGTTTCAAGTCAAAAAAGAATGAAAAGAGGGGGATATTTTCAAGACTAGATGCAGAGTATGACTGAACGACGTAAGTGAGATCCAAGAATTACCTATAAGCAAAACCTTTTGCCTTTCCTTCTGTATTTATATCTGCACACTAATGTTGGTACATCTCATACTGTTAAGTTGCTTAGAGCCCATTTTCTTGAAGACACATAACTTGCTGGCTTACTTGTTAACGTGCAGAAATGCAAAAGTGCTCCTCATAATATCCAGTTATATACAGAATATGCACTAATCTTAAATTGAAGGTAGAAATTCCATTTACTATACGACCACACTTTTTCAGCAGTGTCTAACATGTGGTTGCATAGGTAATTCACTGGATCTCAGTTTACCACATCAAGATTAGTTAGTTATTCAGATAACATAATCATTGGTTCAGTAGAAAATAGCCTCTATCAACACCTAATACTTGCATTATGTTCTTGGTAATTTTTAATCTGCCAATAGTGAAGAATTTATAGAATTGTTAATAAAAATGGTAACTTATCATGCAATGATTAAAACTTTTATCAAGAAGAGAAAGATATGGACATCTTTTCCTCAGAATAACCAAACCGAACTAAGAGCCTAACTGGAAAGCTCACCTCGTCACCTGCAGAAGCTTGAAGAATTGAATCAGGTACCGTTGCCGAGAGAAAATGATGCCCCCAACTTCCGAGGTCTTCTTCTAGTGGAGTTCCCAACTAAAAATTGTGTTCCAAACAGATATTAAGAATTATTGGGTCCAACTCAATTTAAGCTCGAAATGTAAAACAATGAGCTTCGTCTTACCTGTTTCTCTGAGCTTTTTAACTTATCCAAGCAACCAGATATCTCTTGAAATCCACCTATATCACCTTGGTCATCCCGACTTGCTGCTCCATCTTCAACAACCTCTCTTGCGATTTCAGGAGCATTATCTTCTAACTCACAAGTTTCGCAACGACTGCAGTTCATATTTTCATGAATTTCAGACCTGCATAACAAAGTATGATGAAACAACAATTAGATGCACTAGGGTAAGAAGTACTAGTTTCAGTTACAAATTCATAATACTCTAGAGTGAACCCTGGAAAAAATCATAATCACATAGCCAGAAAAACAACCACTAGATGGATGTGAAAAACTTGATCGTTCAAGGATAAGGGGAGAAAAGTTGAATGTCATAAGATCATACAGTAGTTACTTCAAAGTTCAAGAACTAGTTGACTAAGCTGAACCTGGTATGCAATTTTCAAACAGCATGCTCGTTAAGAATTGGTATGTGTAGCATGAAAAGTGTGGCATGCAAATGCAAAGCAGAAATGTTTCTTTTGGACATCGAGGTGTGCTCTCTTTGGTTTCAGGATTTCAGCTTCCAAAACAGTACACTGCAAGGAATCTACGCTTTTCTTCGGATCATATAAGAAAATTAAAGTTCAATGTAATTCCCTGCCTGTTTATGTTCTCCAAGTTACAGACTAACGAAATAAATATATCCACATTACTACTATTCATCATGCAGATGAAACTGCACTTCTAAAATGTGATAAAACTTCTAGCTTTAAAAGATAAAGTTACCTGGATTTTTCATAAAAGGTGAAAAGATCCCGTAGGTCTTCAGTTGAAAGAGCATTTCCCTGCAATAAAAATTGTAGACTTTAAAGGCACTGGAGATAAAACGGTTAATCCTGATCCACAAAAAATTAAGATTAAAAAATATAAAATCTAAATCATTAAAAGATGAAAAATAACCTGTGACTTCAGATTGTCCCCTTTCTCTTTCTGAATAACTTTTTGAAGCCCTTCTTTTGACATCTGACGCTGATAGACCTATGAGAACATTTAAAAATAGACAACAAACGAAATCAAGAAACTTTGCTTACAAACTAAAGTCTAAAACCAATATGCTTTCCATATAAAGAAACAATAAAATGTCAAAAACCTTTTCTTCAATGGTTCCAGTACTCAAAAATCGATATATGTAAACTCTCTTTTTTTGCCCATCCCTCCAGACTCTTGCAGCAGCCTATTTAGAATGACAAATGGACAACATCAAGATGTTGTGACCTTGTGAGAAAGTCAAAATAGAGTTCGTTTGATTCTGCATGAATGAAAAGCTATATCTACACATACTTGCTTGTCATTTGCAGGATTCCAATCTGGATCAAATAAGACAAGGCGATTTCCACCAATCAAATTAAGCCCACAACCACCAGCCTTGCTACTTAAGAGAAAGACAAATTCATCCTGCAAGGTATAAATCAAGACTGATTAACAATAGCCTAAAGAATCTTACGAGGGTCTAGGGTTCAAAAACGCTTACCTTTGAAGGGTCATTAAAACAGTTTACCAATTTCTGCCTTTTACTGATAGAGGTGGTTCCATCAAGCCTCAAGTGTGGATATCTTCTTTCCCGACACAATTGTGCAAAGAGGTCCAGAGTCTGGTAATCACGGGAAAACAGAATTTACAAGAAAAGTTAGTTACAAGAGCAAAAACTAGTACAATTAGTTCTTGTAAGAAAAGCTACATTATCAAAAAGGAAACAAGTTCCCTCCAAAAAGAGGTGTCTTCATATCTACGTACTCTCACATAAAGTGAGAAACACCTATTGCAAGACTTCTAAACTCATAAATCGCTGGGTTAAAGTCTAGGAGGCAATAGGCGGTTCATAAATACCCAGCTTTTTGTAGACTGGGAACTCCAGTGAGGATGATTCCATGGTGAGTAACCATCCTCACCAAAATTAGTGAATCATCTCTAAGGAGGCCCATAAGAAGCTAACTACTGCGCACCTGATTTCTTGATATAAACGTGATGTAAAGTGATAGTGGAAACTACTCGCATAAAGTAATAGAAAATTAGCATGTGTTGTATGTAAATGCAGGATGGTTTCAATTAAGACAAATTACTGCTAAATGAGGCTTCCTGCTAACTAAAATTTATACAATAATTGGAGAAGTTGCATTGCTAGAATGAATACAAACCTGAGTATAGTTGGAAACAAGGACAATACGGTCATCAGTTTTGCTATGCAATTGGGCCAGCAACCGAGCTAAAACATGCATTTTCCCAGAAAGTTCAACCCAAACCCCATCACCACCAGTCCATGCTCCAGATCTAAATTTTACAGTGTTTAAACTTAAATTATAAATATTTTGCGGAAGATAGAAGAAGATAGAAAATGTAAGGTAAATATATACCTTCCAGAAAACATTGCAGGAGGAAAAAAGCGAATGCAATCCTCAAATCCCGACGTTCCTGACCCACTTTTGATCGTATCATAGATAAGCTGAAAAGAAGATGTCTAAAGTGAACATAATACTAATTGTCGAAGTAAAGACAATCTAAAACACAGTAACAAGCAAAAACAAAAGCCTTGAAGAATAAATATAGCTGGAGAAATAAACAAATTTAGTATTTTCTACAAATTAGGATAGGAAGTGGAAAGAAAGAAAAAAAAAAACACTTCATCTGATGAAGGAAAATCAATAAATTAGTTATACAGTTTTATGTTGCACTAAACTACATTTCAATGATTTCATGCTTTGAAATTGACCTCTACTTGACTACACCTTGCTTCTCTATAATGGTTACTAGTGGTGTAAAGCTGGACTTCTGTGGATTATCATGGAGAATGATAAATACGTCACAACCAATACAAGAGTACATGAGCCTATTTTGCGTCCCCAGAAGAAGCATAAGTGTAAGAGCACACAACAAATTCCAACTGTTAACAAAGAGAGTACTCTCCACTGATACCCTACCTTAGGATGATTGCAAAGCTTTTTCAAAGCGGTGATATATGCCAAAATTTTTGATTGTTTCGCCTCTTCAGATATTGCTCGCTTAACCTGAAAGAAGAGACAAACGAGAAAAGATAATAATTAGAGAAAAATCAATTACATTAATTTACCAGCAAGTTTTCTGAACCATTCAAAATGGACAAAGAAAAAAAACCTACATTTTTGGAATGTATAAAATGGTTATATAACTCCGACTGAAGAGGACTCAATTTGCAACAGACAACTTCAACTATCTGCAGACAAATTCAATGCAGTAAATTTCAGGTGTAGTGCAAGTTCAGATGAAGCAATTTATACATTATGGCTACTAGCATCAAGCATATTCTCACTACTTTTTATCAGATCAAGGCAATACTGTGTTATCAAACATATGCCACTCTTGAGAATTTGAGATGATTAAGATAAGGGATTGACCAATTGTGTGCTTCCCCAGTATCATATGTGAACGTTCACATTCCAGTGATGTTCCCGTAATAGATGGCGTAGCCTTTAATAATCAA
This sequence comes from Papaver atlanticum, assembly GCA_023531105.1. Classification (NCBI taxonomy): domain Eukaryota; kingdom Viridiplantae; phylum Streptophyta; class Magnoliopsida; order Ranunculales; family Papaveraceae; genus Papaver; species Papaver atlanticum. Next base: position 688,899 of record JAJJMB010009125.1, on the reverse strand, counting down.
AGAAACACTGATATCTCAGTAATGTTGCTTGGAAAAATCCACAAAGCGGGTAATTTGCACCTTATTTCTGATTCACTGGGGTCATGCAGGTGGTTATTTACTCTCATAGTGTCCCTAAGTCTAACCTACACTGACTCCACCTACGTAAAGTTAAGAACAAACTCATAGAGGTGAAGATGGGGTGCAAACTGTATCGAAAATATCTTGAAACGTCGCAAAACTAAAAACTATTTAAGTGTATAAGGACATTTGCAAAGGCGAAATGGCGTTGCAGAACACATCAAGTAGACTGAAATCGCAGAATTACCTTTGGTGGTAGATGATTTGATAGCAAAGCATTGGTCCTCCTCAAAATAAACTGAAATGAAAATCCACAAGCGTAGAAGAGACGAGGTTAACTGCTGCTTATTCGAAAACCACAATAGTAGAAACAGACAAATAAAAACAGAATATCACGAGCTCCGGGGATGGTTAACTGTTTCACACACTGAAACAAGATTACCTGATTTACTTTTGTGCTTAATTCAGCAGATCGCTCAACGCTAAGATTTCTCTCTTCTTCTGTTGCTGTAGGTTCTCTTCCAGAAATGATCGGCGACTTCATTTGATGAGTTCAAAACAGAGAATACGTCACATTGCCAGCATCTATCAGCTAGATAATTAATAACAGTGAATACAAAAAAAAGGCAATACACTCACCTCATAGTATCGTCGAAAATATGCAGCATCCCCCAAGATTCCTGGATTGGTAAAATTAACCATCGCAAAAAACTCTTCCAGATCATTCTGCCATTAATAAACAAATCAACATAGGTAAAACTATATTATCAGAGAGACATAAATTCAACTACAGCAAGAAGCTAGATTAAAGACTGTTACCTGCATCGGAGTTCCTGACAATAATATGCGTCGGTTGCATGAAAGACCAGCTAATGCCTGGATTCAAAACAACTATCTTTTAGTTAAGGATAGACAAACAGTATTTTATACATACCAGGATAATACAAGGAAAGATATATGATAGTTGTACCCGATTTGTTAGTGTCTGGTCATTCTTCAGTCGGTGTGCCTCATCGCAAATAAGGAGGTCACAGGATCCACTTTTATCAAATTTTGACGAATGCATTCGGAATGTCTCATAGGAAACAATTAGCACCTTGGAAAATATAGAATGAATCAGTATCCATGCTAAAAGTAATAGCTTATCAAGACAGATAATCATAGACTTACCTGATATGGACTGCGCGGTCTAATGAAACTGTCTATTCCAGAAACAACATCATCCCTGGTGCTCTCACAAAGAGCAATAAGTTGAAGTCTATCTCCGACCCATTTGTTAATTTCAGATTCCCAATTACTTACAAGGCTGGTAGGAGTGACAATTATTGCCTTTTTAGCCATGGGTTCTCCATCAAATCCCTGCCGAAGAAGAGTATACAGTAATGCGATTGACTGTAAAGTTTTCCCCAAACTGCAAAATAGAACCAATAGCACATTGAGAACATGGTAAGAGAATAAGAAGACAATGGACTAGAACATCAATGTCTGATAAAACATCTGAAATAGGTAAATTCAGTACCCCATATCATCAGCTAGAATGCATCCAAAAACACCAGGAGCACATAACCCAGATACACAATCAAACATGAATTGAACACCTTCCCTGCATCAAAAGTTAAAGGCAATGCATAAGCCAAGGAAAATAGAATGACATCAGAAGAAAGACATGGATAATTTAACTGCTTCAAAATTTTCTAAAGCAAACTAAGGTGTGTTCACATTTCACACATTTAAAGGGGTGTATGTTATCTGATTTGTCCTTTATTGAGGGAAACTCCCTATAGTTTTCCCAAGTCCAACACTCCAACCACATCAATGTACTGATCCTCTTTGAAATTAGAGCCTCTTTACTGATAAAGTAAGAAAAGAACAGAAAGGGATAATACCGCTGATGAGGACGAAGGAAACGAACAAGCACCGGATCTACCACTATCGAGATAGAAGTCACACACTCCTCTCCGGATTCTTCAGATTGCCATAACACCAAAGGCTCTATTCCTTCAGGCAGAGTCACACTTGGCTCCGGAGTGTCTTTCTCAGCACTTGGGGTATCCGTGCGGTTGCTTATTCCAATTACCACTGGTCTTGATGAACCCCATGGTACAAATCGTTTACGAGCCCATAAACGACGAACAAGCTGTTCTTTCTGATCACTGTACCCACTCGAACAAGGAGGCTTGAATGGTTTTCTAGCTATTGCTGCACCATCTGATACTGAAAGAACTTTAGGAATCAATGGTTGCCTTTTAACAACAAGGTTGCCTCTGGAATCAACAATAACAACCAAAATTAACAACAAATTCATCACAAACCCTAATTCGAATTTGCGGTGTATGAGGACAATCGGATTTTCAAGAGGATGTTTACCTTACAAGGGCATCAACATTTTGGGATTTCCGAGTTTCATCAGAAGGAGGAGAATCAACAGGAGATTGTCCACCGTCTTCTTCTTCATCATCATCTTCGACATCTCCGATGTAATCGTCACTAGAATCACTAGAATCGCTGGAGATAGACACCAAAGAAACTTCATCATCTTCGACTTCTTCCATTCTTACCGCTTTTCTCTCTGTCTCTCCTCTCTCGTTGCTGCTTCGCTTCCAAATAGTAGTGTTGTTTTAATACGGAGAATGAAGCATTTTGGCGGCAAAATGTGTTTTCGCGGCTGCGTTCTTGAGAAGCTACCTTCGTTTCTTTATTTTTTTTGTTTTTTGGAAAATAAATTTGTAAATTGTTGTAGTAGAATAATAGGGAAGATAAAGAAGCAAAAGGAAAGTTTCTATTGATCAGAATCAATTGTGTTACATCCATATATTCCTTTATATACAAGTAGGAAGAAGACCCTAAACACTATATTGGGCCGCACATCCATGGGCTACAAGCCCTACAACACTCCCCTTGTGCGGTCCAGTAGAACTTCATATCCGGTGCTTCACATTTAGTGTTTCGAATATAGTTCTTCAAATGTCGTCCTCTCCTTGATGACTTGTGCCGAAATCAATTGCCTCATTAAAACTTTGACAAGGAAAAACCCAGTGGGACAAAACCTTGGTACAACTCTTCACATGTGGTACTTCACATGTTATCTCGTGCTTTACATGTAGTTCATCACATGCAATTAGATCTTCAAGGACCGACTAGTCTAAGTAAATTTCCTCGTTAAAACTTCGTCAGGAAAAACCCAGAGGGACAAAACCTGAACTAAAGAAAAAGAGTACAATATTAAGCAAACTTAGAACATAGTTGGGCTCGAATATGTTGCCTCATTAAAACCTGGAAAAGGAAAAATAGTACAACGTGAGTAAAGGTGATCCATTGCAGATAATCACTTTGCTTCGTTGAAGTTGACAAGTTACTGCACAACTCCTAAAGCAGAAAATCCTCAAAGGAAAGACAAATAGCCTTAGTTGGTGTTAGAGCACTGCTCGGTCGAACTCGCAAGCGTTGCTATCTCAAGCTTGTTGTCAAGTTTAGTTGCCAAAACTATAAGTCTTGATTTCTAGTCTACTTATAGCTAAGTCTCGGACTAGGATAGAAAGTGTAGTTGAGCTCTAGACTCCACGGCGTTCATCATACAAAGACGAAGAACTACTCAAGGAACTAGTAGAACTTCATCGACTAAAAGGTATGTGGAGACTTGAACTTATCTATCACTCAAAAAGTCTATCTACTCTATCTCCTATCTTGAGACAAAAGTCGTATTACTATATAGACTTCGATTATACACATTTGTTATTTCAAGTCGAGTTTATCTCGCTCTCGAAATATGTTTTGGTAAGCTCTCGCTTTGGCCAAGTTCATCTTTACTCGTGATGAAAGTCATGTTGATTATTTCAATATCTTGAAAATTGCTTTGATGAAAAATTGTGTGTGAATAACCTCTATTTAACATCCTCTAAGAATGTTTCAATGATTGAAATAAAGAGTTTAGAATATGTAACCATCTTTAGATATAAGCATATATAGTGTGTTCGCCCATTAGTGTATAAGTCCAAAACCGGGAACCAAATGTATGCATACTTGTGTGTATACAAAATGGTTGATGGAGACTGGGTAAGTATGCGTACCCGTACGCATACTGGCGAAAGTTCACGTCCGTGAATTTCTGCTGAGTTTGGGTTTCAAAACAAACTAAATCTGGTTACCTAAGTACGCGTACCCGTACGCATACTGGCGGAAAGTTCACGTCCGTGAATTTCTGCTGAGTTTGAAAACCAAATCAAACTCAAAACCGGTTACTTAAGTACGCATACCCGTACGCATACTTAAGTGTGTTACTTTTGAAAATTGGTTTATTCGTGAACTTAAATTTATATAAACTAAGGAATGCATATTTGCAAACCGTGGCTATAAAGTTCGAGTGCACCAAAACCAGTTTTGCTTCGATTGTGTCTTGTATACTTCTATAAGATCTAAGCAATTGAACAACTCTTGAAATAGTTCATTTGAGTCATTTGAACTAGTTATGGTGAAGATGAATAAGGTTGATATGAAAGTGCTCATATGGCTAACCATTTGGTTAACTACTGTTGAACCAGCGACTTGTACATGTTTAGGTACGGTTACACAAACCTAAATGACGTATAGTTCATTTTTGTATAACAAGCTAAGTTCGATCTAACGGTTCAAAGATATTAGCTTGAATCTAATCAGGTTTTCATCTAACGGTGAATATTGAATGTTTTGTTACCAAGGTAACTTATATTGCAAACCCTGATTTGGAGACTATATAAAGGAGAACTCTAGCAACTGGGAAAGGTAATCCCCACACCTCCTGTGTGATACTAGTTGTATAAGCTAGAGTCGATTCTCCTTTAACCTTAGGTTTCTACCGAGACCCTGTAGGTTAACGACTTGAAGACTTCATTGGGATTGTGAAGCCAGACCCAGCTATTTTCTTTGTAGTTGCGTGATCTGATCTTGCCCGATTCTATCGTATTGAGTACAATTTAAATAATTGACTCGAGATTAATTTCTCCGATAGGAAAGATAAAAGAAATCACAAACATCTTCGTCTCATCGTTTGTGATTCCACAATATCTAGTTTCGCCATCATACGATTTAGATTATTGTGAGGTGATTGATAATTCTAGGCTGTTCTTCGGGAATATAAGTTTGGGTTATCGATTGGTTCCTGTTCACCTTGATTTATCAAAAGACGGAACAAAAACTTGTAGGTATTTCTGTGGGAGACAGATTTATCTATTTTTGTAGACTTTTCTGTGTGAGACAGATTTGTTTATTAAAGTCATCGACTTTGGGTCGTTGCAACTCTTAGTTGTGGGTGAGATCAGCTAAGGGAATCAAGTGCGTAGTATCCTGCTGGGATCTGAGACGTAAGGAGCGCAACTGTACCTTGGATCATTATGAGATTGATTGGGGTTCAACTACAGTCCATACCGAAGTTAGTTTGTAGTAGGCTAGTGTCTGTAGCGGCTTAACACAGTGTGTGGTCAATCTGGACTAGGTCCTGGGGTTTTTTTTGCATTTGCGGTTTCCTCGTTAACAAAACTTTTGGTGTCTGTGTTATTTCTTTTTCGCATTATATTTTGTTATATAATTGAAATATCACAGGTTGTGCGTTGAATCAATCAATTGGGAAATTCGACCTTTGGTTGTTGATTGAAATTGATTGATACTTGAACATTGGTCTTTGGTACCGTTCAAGTTAATTTCTCTTGTATTCAATTAGACTCGCAGATTTCTATTTGCTTGAGTAAGGATTGAATCCAGAAATTGAGATATAACTCTTTAATATACTTTTTATGAAGATTGAGTCTGACTGTCTAGTTGATTCTCTTAAAAATATATTGAAGTTAGTCCATACATATTGCTAAGCGAATTATTGGGTGAGGTTGTTGTACCCCCACTTTTTCAATTGGTATCAGAGCAGGCAAACACGTTTAAGACCTTATAAGTTTGTGTTTGTAGTGATATGACTCTATGGACAGTAATCTCTCTGATAACGCAACGCCAAATTAGAGTTCCACTGAGATGCTTCAATATTCTGAAACATCTAAAAAACCGCTTGTCCCTGCCTCTGTGTCTGAATCTGCCTTCAACTGGGAAAAGTGTCTAGATGAATAATTGGATGACCTTTCAGATGAGAGTGATTCAGAAGAAGGACAAACTATTGATGAGGAAGTCTCTCAATATATAAAGCTCTTTGACCACGCTTTGAAAGAAAAGAAGTCAACAACTTGCTTGAGGAAATATTTGGCACCTCTCTGTCGAGAAAACGGAAAGATGAGAAAACTCTTTATGGGTTATGATTGTGGATATAGACTTTTACAATCTACCATTAAAGATCGAGAAGAAGATTTACGCTCAAAAAGGTCTGAATGTGATAATCTCCTTCGAAATCTCTTTGTGTTGAAAGAAAGACTTACAAAATCTGAAGCAAGATATGACTCTCAACAAAAATGTTTTAATGACAGAGAACTCAGTCTCCTTGCCATAGAAAAATCCTTGGAGAATGATCTGGCTGCTGCCTTTAATAAGGTAAATTCACTGGAAGAGAATCTGAAAAGATTCAATTTTCGCTCTACAAAATTATCTTCTATGCTTTGAGCATGTAAAGAACATCGTGATACACGTGGTCTGGGCTATAAGGGAATAGACGCTCCAAGTACTGGTAAATTCAATTTTGTTCGTGCTATTGACAACTCTTCATGTGAAAAAACCTCTCCAGCAGTCAACAATCTTAGGAACAAGGATTGTACTCCTTCAAATTTTACTCGCATGAGAACAGTCAAGAACAATTTCTTTAACTGCTATTATTGCGAAAATAACGGGCATCTTGAACGAAGATGTCGTTTTCGACTGAGGAATGAGAAACTTCACAACATTCTTGCATGGATGTCCAAAGAAGTAATTAAACCTATTTCTCATATTGCTGGAGTAAAAGGCAATGTCTGCAATCAAGATAAATGCTGTGATGAGTCATTTCTAGATTATGATTTTAAGACAAAAAATGCCTACAATTACAGAAGGAAGAATGTCAGATGGGCAACTGACTCTTTAAATTACTCTGAAAAGAGAAAAAGGCATAGGAGAAAGAAAGAAAGAAAAGTCAAACTCTCTGTCTCTCTCTGAAAAGGACCTTGAACCCAAGGTGTCTGCTCCAGAATTTATTCATATCAATAATCGAGTCTCAGAGCTCAAGATTAGCATAAACAGACTCAAACGGAGCATCAAAAAGGCAAGGAAAACAACAGGTCCAGGTATTCCTTGTTCCCCTCTGGTTAAATCTCTTTCAACTAATCCTAGTGATTTTTCTAAAAATCCTCATGAAGAAAATAGAGAAGAAGTCAATATTCTTGATGAGCAAAATGCTCATCAAAATACAACATGACTACTCAGTGTAGCATCCTTCATGTAATATGGAAGGATGCTCGTAATTCTCAAGAAGCCTTTGTGACTTGAGAAAGTAGTTGTTGTTATAGTTTATTTACCTTTACAAAAACTATGTTCATAAAATTGTTGAGCCTTGCTCCAGTACTTTTTATGATGTAATGTTTTTGATTGTTTACTCTTGAGAATAATTCCTTGTTGATTGTCTTGTTTTTCAACAATTCTCTTATGTTCTTTTGAACTAAGAATGTCATCTTGTGTTTAGAATGGTTCTTGAGTTTCTTCAATACTTCCTCTAAATTTGACTCCGTTGTTCTCTTGGTAACGTACAAAGGTGGTTACCATAAGTGCACATACACCTGACCCACGGAACATATACGAGTAACCCTAGGGTTTTCCCTAACACACTCATATATATGTATGTATCATGCTCCTTTTTGATACATATACTTTCTATAACATCAAAAAGGGTTCACCTAATTTCTGTGTGCATAATAGATGGATGTAACAAGGAAGACAATGTTGAGAAGGACAAAACTGTTGAGTTTCACGAGAATCCTATTTTCATAACCTGATATCATGTTGTTGATCATGAAAACAAACTACCCGTTCAGATGTCATCACAACTGGTAGGAAATCTTCTTCGAAATTTTAAAGTCGTACGTGAACAACTTGGAATTGCAACAAGGAATCTTGATTTTCTGAAAAACGAACTGAAGAAAGCAACTGATGAGTTGGTTTATGTTCAATCTCTAGTTGTTGACCGTGTTTAATGTTTTTTCAAATCATGTTCTCTAAGAGTTGTGTATTTTGTCTAGGAAATTTTATTATTGTGTTTTTAAGAAGAATAACTAGAGTTTGGAATAGCCATTATTGTTATTACACATAGCTATGTCCAACGACTTTCATCTTCAATGTTTTTAGATTTATTTGTTTAAAATTCTAAATTATTTTTGTTTGGAAGATGATTTTTGCAGTTTTAATCTTTATGGTTTTATATATTGCAATTTTTTATGGGATATGTGTGTTTGCGTTCGCGAACTATGATTGTCCCATACGTTGTCAAAAGTTAAGTCTTTCATACGTCGATATGCAAGTATTGATAAAAGAATGAATGAGCTTTTGACAAAAACAAAAGTTAAACCTTTTATGTCATTATGCAAATATTGATGGAAGAAAGGATGAGCTTTTGTTTACAAAGATTAAGTCTATTGTATGTCATTGTGCAAATAGTGATGGAAGATAGAATGAATCTTTGTCTATTCCGCAGTATTGATCTTCCATGATCCATATCTTTTATGTATATACTGTGTGGCTCCGTAAGTCTTCTTATGTTGAGCATTTCCAATTAGATTAATTATGGGTTCTCTTGTGGTTAGTTTAGTTGAGTATTCCGGTTGAATTAATCATGGGTTCACTTGTGGTTAATTCAATTGAGTATTTTGGATACAATTTCATATTCTTATATGATTTGTTGTTGTCCAAAGAAATCCTTCTTTTCTTGTGAAAGTAAGGTCGCTCTTGTTGTTCTTTCGGGAATGACATTATATGGGGGAGAGTTCTTATTTGAACTTGTGCTTTATTGCCAAATCTTTGTGGGGAGTGCGGCCGTGGAATATTATAGGGGTTATCTTGTATCTTTATAAACTCCTTGATGAATGCATTTAGTTTCGGCTATATGATTGCATCTAAAAAGTTGATATGTGCTTTCTTTTGGTCATGAAATGTCTCTATGGAAATTTTCATTAGGATCCAACTAGTTTTCGTACCTTTGCCAATTTTATTGACAAAAAGGGGGAGAATTAATGTGTAGTTCACACTACAAATACATATGGTTTTCGGATCATTATGTAAGGGGGAGTGGTTTCCATGTGAGATGGAGTATTGACTAAGGGGGAGTGATACATATCACCATAGTATTGTTGTCAAAGTTGTGATACAATTGAACTTTGATGCTGTGTAATAATACAATGACACTGTGTAACAATGATTGAGAGCTTTTGTTTTCTCATAGTTATGGCTACGGATTTTCAACAACGATGATGCTAAACTTAAAACCTTTGGAATCATTGGAGTACTTGGAAGTGACGAAGATTTCGAGTAATGTTGAAGAACCAAGGAGATCAAGCATGTGGAAGAGAAGCTGCAAAGTTTATTTTTTGTAATCCATATGTATTGATAGTTTTGTCACTAAAATTGACAAAGGGGGAGATTGTTAGAGCACTGCTCGGTCGAACTCGCAAGCGTTGCTATCTCAAGCTTGTTGTCAAGTTTAGTTGCCGAAACTGTAAGTCTTGATTTCTAGTCTACTTATAGCTAAGTCTCGGACTAGGATAGAAAGTGTAGTTGAGCTCTAGACTCCACGGCATTCATCATACAAAGGCGAAGAACTACTCAAGGAACTGGTGGAACTTCATCGACTAAAAGGTATGTGGAGACTTGAACTTATCTATCACTCAAAAAGTCTATCTACTCTATCTCCTATCTTGAGACAAAAGTCGTATTACTATATAGACTTCGATTATACACATTTGCTATTTCAAGTCGAGTTTATCTCGCTCTCGAAATATGTGTTGGTAAGCTCTCGCTTTGGCCAAGTTCATCTTTACTCGTGATGAAAGTCATGTTGATTAATTTAATATCTTGAAAATTGCTTTGATGAAAAATTATGTGTGAATAACCTCTATTTAACATCCTCTAAGAATGTTTCAATGATTGAAATAAAGAGTTTAGAATATGTAACCATCTTTGGATATAAGCATATATAGTTTGTTCGCACATTAGTGTATAAGTCCAAAACCGGGAACCAAATGTATGCATACTTGTGTGTATACAAAATGGTTAATGGAGACTGGATAAGTATGTGTATCCGTACGCATACTGGCGGAAGTTCACGTCCGTGAATTTCTGCTGAGTTTGGATTTCAAAACCAACTCAATCTGGTTACCTAAGTATGCGTACCCATACGCATATTGGCGGAAAGTTCACGTCCATGAATTTCTGCTGAGTTTGAAAACCAAATCAAACTCAAAACTGGTTACTTAAGTACGCATACCCGTACGCATACTTAAGTGTGTTACTTTCTAAAATTGGTTTATTCGTGAACTTAAATTTATATAAACTAAGGAATACATATTTGCAAACCATGGCTATAAAGTTCGAGTGAATCAAAACCAATTTTTCTTCGATTGTGTCTTGTATACTTCTATGAGATCTAAGCAATTGAACAACTCTTGAACTAGTTCATTTGAGTCATTTGAACTAGTTATGGTGAAGATGAATAAGGTTGATATGAAAGTGCTCATATGGCTAACCATTTGGTTAACTACTGTTGAACCAACGACTTGTAAATGTTTAGGTACGGTTACACAAACCTAAATGACGTATAGTTCGTTTATGTATAACAAGCTAAGTTCGATCTAACGGTTCAAAGATATTAGCTTGAATCTAATCAGGTTTTCATCTAACGGTAAATATTGAATGTTTTGTTACCAAGGTAACTTATATTGCAAACCCTGATTTGGAGACTATATAAAGGAGAACTCTAGCAACTGGGAAAGGTAATCCCCACACCTCCTGTGTGATACTAGTTGTATAAGCTAGAGTCGATTCTCCTTTAACCTTATGTTTCTACCGAGACCCTGTAGGTTAACGACTTGAAGACTTCATTGGGATTGTGAAGCCAGACCCAACTATTTTCTTTGTAGTTGCGTGATCTGATCTTGCGCGATTCTATCATATTGAGTACAATTGAAATAAATGACTCGAGATTAATTTCTCCGATAGGCAAGATAAAAGAAATCACAAACATCTTCGTCTCATCGTTTGTGATTCCACAATATCTAGTTTCGCCATCATATGATTTAGATTATTGTGAGGTTATTGATAATTCTACGATGTTCTTCGGGAATATAAGTCCGGGTTATCGATTGGTTCCTGTTCACCTTTATTTATCAAAAGACGGAACAAAAACTTGTAGGTATTTCTGTGGGAGACAGATTTATCTATTCTTGTAGACTTTTCTGTATGAGACAGATTTGTTTATTAAAGTCTTCGACTTTAGGTCGTAGCAACTCTTAGTTGTGGGTGATATCAGCTAAGGGAATCAAGTGCGTAGTATCCTGCTGGGATCAGAGACGTAAGGAGCGCAACTGTACCTTGGATCAGCGTGAGATTTATTGGGGTTCAACTATAGTCCAGACCGAAGTTAGTTTGTAGTAGGCTAGTGTCTGTAGCGGCTTAATACAGTGTGTGTTCAATCTGGACTAGGTCCTGGGGTTTTTCCGCATTTGCGGTTTTCTCGTTAACAAAACTTCTGGTGTCTGTGTTATTTCTTTTTCGCATTATATTTTGTTATATAATTGAAATATCACAGGTTGTGCGTTGAATCAATCAATTGGGAAATCCGACCTTTGGTTGTTGATTGAAATTGATTGATACTTAAACATTGGTCTTTGGTACCGTTCAAGTTAATTTCTCTTGTATTCAATTAGACTCGCAGATTTCTATTTGCTTGAGTAAGGATTGAATCGAGAAATTGAGATATAACTCTTCAATATACTTTTTATTAAGATTGAGTCTGACTGTCTAGTTGATTCTCTTAAAACCATATTGAAGTTAGTCCATACAGATTGCTAAGAGAATTATTGGGTGAGGTTGTTGTACCCCCACTTTTTCAGTTGGGAAATTACATTCCTGGTGTTTATTGTTGTCTCATTAAAAACCTTTCCGAGTTACAAAACCCTGTGGGAAAAAGCAACCTCGGGTAAGGAAAATAGTTCAATACACCATTAGATGCTCCCCATGATGTCAGACAATTTTCATTAGTCTAATGCAGTCAAAAGGAGTTTATCACACTTTACTTTGGTGACTTAAATGTTTATAAGACCATGTTGTTGATTCTGGAAGTTACGTTGCTTAACAGACTATCGCGTTTCATTTCTTTGATCCAGATATTTTCAGTAATATCAACGCGATCTTTATGTCTTCAACGTTCAACATACTTGATGTTTTTAGTGTTTTCTCGCTAAAAACCTTGTCGAGTAACAAAACCCTTTGGGAAAAACTATTCTCGATCGAAGGGAAAAAGAGTACAACACAACTTCAATTTCGAAGTAAAATATGTCGACATCATATCCTTGTATCCTCCCCCTGATGTCGGCATCTCCCCCTGATTACTTTCAGAGTTGTTCCAGACAGTTCCTTTAGTCATATACTTTTCGAAACCGAATATCCGTAATGACTTAGAAAATTGTCTACCATATCTCCCCCTGATTACTTTCGTTGGAGAAGAGATTATTGTTCCTTCATAATCAACAACTTTTGGATTGCACTTTCATTAGCATTCCTTTTTATGTCCTTGTAGGGATAAAACAAATTTATGTCAATGATTACTTTTAAGTACATGATTACATTCATTATACCATTCCAATGACGTTTCATTGGCGCTGAGCTATATCTAGCTAACAAGTTCCCTGAGGATGTAGAATTTAATCGAGTACATTATTATACTAAGTACAAAAATGCGTCTATTGTACTTAGATATGGGAATTTCATCTCCCAACATATCTTCGTCATCTTCCTTTAGACGAAATGGTCTCTTACTTATATTTGAAACTCGACTAATCATGGGAGTGCTATCAGGATGCATGTCTTTGTTAAATTGCCTGACAACTTTAGACATATGCAAACTGGTGGAATAATGTACCACAAGCTCAGTATTCGGTCGAGCTTTCCCCAGATATTTCATCTCAAATTCGGATTTCAAATAGCTTTGAAGGTCTCTTATTACATAAAGAGTACCCATCATGTCTGTACAATCGATACAGATAGCTATAATTCGAAATCAGGAACTTTCTTGTGAATACGCAAGGAAAAATAACTTACTTGTCTATCCCCTCCAAATCAAATAGTCACTTAGACGGGTATACCACATCCGCCTGATTGCTTCAATCTATAAGTGAACATTCTATCTAACTGTTAACGCACTCTGTGGTTTAGAGTCACTTGATTTGGGCAACAAAAGGCTATCAATTACTTTTGTAAATATCTCCTATCTCTTGATGCTTTGAGAGATACGTAACAACCACATACATATGCTGCATTTCAAGTCCTTTTGAAACTACCAAGCTAACTAAGTAGCAAAATGCTATAATGCTCATTACAACAAAGTAAACAATTCCATGGCTTTGTGAGATACCTTGCGCCACAAGGAGAGTCTTTATACCATTACGACTTCATTTTCTCACTGCGCTTTGTGACAAATAATCATGTATGTCCACAAGATTTACACTTGGTTGGTTAGCACTACCACACCAAATACCTATATATTTGTCAAAGAATAGAATTCTACATGGATTGTGTAGGCCAAATATGCGCTTTATTGTTGATATTCAAATAATAAGAAGCATGGTTCGATCTCATCGTACTCAATTTCCTTTAGCAACTGTATATGAAAATAATAATCATTAATATGCCCGCACGATCTTTCCATTGACTCGTGTGTGTTCTCATAATCCACTTAGGATGTCATTGTTTTCTGGAATCATTAAACTTCGGAGCGTCCTCCAGTATTGATTCATGGACATAGTCAGAGACAATCAAATGAGATGATTTCATTAATGATACAAATTAGGTTATGCCTTACTCATCTACTTCCTTTCTAGGTGAGCATTGATCGAACCTAGTGGCATCTCCATCTTCCTTTATGGAGCCACGGCCTTAACTACACTTCCACCAAGTGTAGTTGCAACACCTTAGTCTATGTTGTACCCCATACTGAGGATTTCTAACCTTGCAGACATATTTGCAGCTGGTATTTATGATCTTGTTACATTACCGATATCAGTGTACTTTCTGAAAATCGATTATTCTTTTTCACTTCACATTTACATTTATGGAGTACAAGAATCAATATGAGACAAAGTGGGAACACACCACGACAATTCTTGTCGTTCCTTTAGAAAATCCTTTTTCTTATCTCCCCTTAGCGACGGGAAGACAGTCTCATCAAAGTGACGATCTGTAAATATAACGGATAAGAGATTGCCTGCTAAAGGTTTCAAATGCGGATAATTGTTGGGAATTCATATCCAACATAACTACTTAATCGTTCTGATTACCAACTATCGTACGATGTGGAGTCGTAATGGCACATATATAACACAACCAAAAATGCGTAACAATACAAATGTCAGGCTTATATCTAGTTACCAAAAAGGTTGACTAATTGTGGATTCTAAAACGAATAAGTGAATATGCGTGTAATATTGCATATCCCCCAAGCATTTATAGGAAGGTTGTTACGCATAACCTATCCTTAGATACCATCTGTAACCTTTGATGGTAGCCTCTGCGAGACCATGGGTTGAGGATGTTCTAAACTGATCCTATTAAACATGCAATATTCATCAAGTCCATTTGATGTAAATATCTAGCATTGACAAGGTCGGTGAGCCCTTAAATTATATAATAAGTGCTACGATTGTTTCAAAAACGTATAATTTCTTGTGAACAATAATTAATTCAACGCTTCGAATCATCCACCAGAGCCATAAATCACTTGAATGGTCCGCATTTTTCATGGATATGTTCACAAATATCACCTTGTTTATTTTAAAAGAATGAGTTGTTTACCATTTGCATCTTAGGATGGTCTCAATCCTTTTTACCAAAGAATGACTTTGTAAAATGAGTTACATGCTTTATTACTTTAAAAGCATAATGGGAGTGGAGGTGGTGTTTCTAGTACTTTAGAAAGAGTTGATTATGAGAGATGTCGTCACTTTGCATTCTTTCAATCTTTGTAATTCTCATGTTCTTGTTCACTCAAATAAAAGGATGTCCATTTGAGTTCTTTCAAAACGAAACATCATATCACAACCAAAATGTATTTATGGTTATGTCAAAACCTGAATGAGTCAATTCCCAACATTACATTGTCGGTGATGATTTACAGTTCACTAGACTAATTGGCTCATTATTTTCTCTAAAATGTGATTCCTTTCACATTCATTAGAGGCAATTTATAGATGCATTCCCATTCTCACAATGAATTTTTGTACGATAACTGTTCGCACAGATTTCGGAAGAAACTTGGCAAAGTGTGATTAACTCTTAGTTCTTACAGAGCTCATGTAACTTTTAATCTTTATACCAATTAGGCAACAAAG
Organism: Papaver atlanticum; assembly: GCA_023531105.1. Lineage (NCBI taxonomy): Eukaryota > Viridiplantae > Streptophyta > Magnoliopsida > Ranunculales > Papaveraceae > Papaver > Papaver atlanticum. Next base: position 673,315 of record JAJJMB010009125.1, on the reverse strand, counting down.
ATTGAGCATTTCTTCGCTCGGCTATTACATGTAATGATCCAATCATCACATGGTATTACATAAGGAAACAATTCAACAAGCAGTTCAATATATTTCCTTAAGAGCTTCGTGTAATAAGTGGTGTGGCCTTATTACGTAACAAAAGAAAATTTATCTCATTTACTTTAGAGTGTTACAGTTCATGAAGATGATATACTATTCATCATAATGTACGAATGATCCATGTAACTCAAGTACTTCTGAGTATATCTCAAGTTCTTTAGAGTATTTCAATCTCATGGAAATGATATACTATTCATTTCATAAGAGCATACAATGGATATAATTCTCCGCACAAAAAATTTCTTTATTTTAGCTAATATAATATCGGTCAAACTATTATGTAGACAATAGTTTAGGATAAAATCATGCAAAATATAGAATCTAACCATACTAATTCGATTGCATAAAGATAGACAATAAGAAAAATTGGTAAAGTTCTTGTTGCCATTAATGTTGACGTCTAGCTAGGATATGACCTTCTCCAAGAATATAATGAGTTCGTTTTCATTTAAACTCCTTATATCCCTTATAGTTGACTACTAATATATGATACTTGTATTACAACGCTTGTACCATTCTCAATAAAATGCTTATACCAAGATTTGCAACTCTCGTTGATATGAGTCAGAATTACATCTCTTTCCCATTATAGGTAGATACATTTACTTTGTATCATTACTACTGGAGCCAGAATTACATCTCTGACTCATGGAAACTTTTGTGAGTTTATTTCCACAAAAAATGAGGTGTGCTTTCAATTATAACATATCATTGTCGAAGTTATTGACTCATTACCATCTAACAAGTGGATTACATCCCACTGAACATTCAAGTTTGGGAGAAAAATGAATGTTTCGACAAACTTCCTTCAAATAATTACATCGTCTGAAGTCAATATGTCGCCTTAGAAATGTTGAAGGTATGGCTTCCTCTTTGAACGGTGTATCTTCATAAGTTGGAGATTTTTATGACGAAAGTATTGTACTTGTGCACACATACTTCCACATCATAGACTCTTTAATGGTGCTCAAGTACTTCTGAGTCCAAAAATTTAAATTAGAGTCGAATTGATTTAGTCAAAGTCCGGTCAACTATTTGGTCAAGACCGGGTCCATTGGGTTGACAAGGTAATGGTTAATGAATATAAACATATATGGTCCATTATATATGAAGTATTCAGGCCCATTGATAATAAGTTTGAAACTATTAGCATATGAGCCCAAAATATAACGTTAACCCTAAAAATTGAAAAATTCTTTTTTCAACTGTTCTGATCGACAGACAAATGCATCATAGTCAGATCATGATGAAATTTGTACAGTTGATTCATCAAAATATTGCGCCAAACATAATCAAATTTCAAGGACATCCAACAACCAGATAAAAACATATTCATGATGCCGTATGACTGTTCCAATTAACGTTTATGTGGACACAACTGGAAATATCACACACTTTGGAGTATTTTCCATGGTTGGATCTTTATGAATTTTTACAGTGGTTCAAGGAGAAAAATATGTAACACATACAGCATAATCCAACGGTTATAATTCCTAAACCTTAAGTTTTTCGAAGCTGTTATAAATTAGGGTTTTCCTGAACGTACACAGATTCATTAAAATCTAGTTTTTGAGATTGCATCATATTCTGATTTGATTGAAATTTTATATAGTATGTAATACCTAATTGGTTCACACATATTCAAATTTTGTGAAAATCTAACGGTGAAATCTCTATGTTTTACAATCATATATTTGTGGAACCCTAGAAAATAATATGAAAACGAAATTCTTTTATTAAAAAGAAATACCTGGTGACGCATCCATAATATTATAACCATAAGGTATGAACCATGCTAATCTTCAAGAAGTAATCCATCACAATTCTCGAACAATTAAAAAAATTGCACAGTTGATAGAGTCGTGCTGATGACGTGTTGAAGTAGAATAATAGGGAAGATAAAGAAGCAAAGGAAAGTTTCTATTGATCAGAATCAATTGTGTTACATCCATATATTCCTTTATATACAAGTAGGAAGAAGACCCTAAACACTATATTGGGCCGCACATCCATGGGCTACAAGCCCTACAACATAAATAAGGTTTTTGTTTTTTGGAAAATAAAATTGTAAATAAGGTTTTGTTATATGAATATAGTCTCGGTGGATGGCCCACCATTAGGGCTGTCAACGGCACTTAATGAAATGGATAGTGGCTCAGCCGCTACCGTTACGTTTAAAATTAACGGATATCCGGTATCCGTTAAGTTCCGACGGAAATCTGAAATTTAATTCCGATTCCGTTACGTTGGACTTATTAGATATCGAATATTTTTCCGATAAAATCCGGTATGTCACAGAACACACAGAACACAGAAGAAGTTATAAATCCTGCCACACAAAATAAGTTCTAAATCCAAGAAAATTAGTTCTAAATCCATGCCACACAAAATAAAAACATACAGATGTTCCAAATGGACCAAATTACATGTTCAGATGTTCTAGCAAAAGAAAAAACCATGTTCTTGCAAAAGAAAAGACAAAGAAACTCTATCTCCATGTGTTGCAGCCTGTAGTGCAACTGCCAACTACAAATGCATTCCTCCTTAGTCCTTCCTAAATCCTTACTTCTTACTCCTTAGTCCTTAACTTCTGCATTTTCAAAGGAAAATCAAAAGTGTTAGTTAAGCTGGCAATGGAAGATTGGCAGTGCAACAAATATAAAAGCAAATGAAAGATTAAGATGAAAGGAAAGTTACCAGTTATACAACTATCACTGTCACTGAGACTGAGATCTGGCAGCCAATCACCCAAGCAAAGCAATGCTTGAACAAGTTCTGGAGCTAATGAACTCCTATGAGATGTGAGAACCCTACCACCAACACTAAACACTGATTCTGATGCTACACTTGTCACTGGAACAGCCAATACATCTCTTGCAATCCTTAAGAGAGTTGGGTACTTAGGAGCATGATTCTTCCACCAACTTAAGATAACAAACCTCATTTCTTCAGTGGATGTGCCTTTAGGAAGAACTGGTTCTGCTAAGTATGTCTCCAACTCTGACTTATGAACCTCAAACACATTTTTTTCCATCATAAAATCATCATAACCAAATTCATTTGATGTTGTTGTAGCTGAAGAGATCTCAATTCATTCCACTATCAAAATAATCTGGAGCTGTTGTGTTGGTTTCATAAGCACAGTAAAGAGCATTGAGTGAAAGCTGAAATTTGTTATAATGACTTTGATAGTTTTGCACACCATGTACTCTCTTCAAAACAAACTCCACCCATCTAGCCTTATACCTAGGATCTAAAACAACTCCAATGCCCATCAAAGTGTTACTTTCTTTCTAATAACTATCAAATTTTGACCTCATATTCTTGCCCATGTCTCTGATATACTCATGCTCACTTAATTCCCATCCCTTAATGCATTTGTTCACTTCTTGCACCCCATTATAATACAAATTTGCTGTGGGATACTTAATCCCAGCAAATTTGGTTGAAATCACATCAAATAATTCCAAACATTCACATATATGTATTCCTTGTTACCACGGCTGAGAAGTTGGTAGTATGTTAAAGTCATTATCCAAATCAGCTAGCCTAACAAAAGCTTGTCTCAAAAAAATTGCATCTTTAAGCATCTTAAAGGTGGAGTTCCACCTGGTATCCACATCTAAACCAACAGACCTTGAAACAGGAAGCTTAACTTGGGCAATAGCACATTCAAATCTCTCTTTTCTATCCTGACTTGACTTGACATATTTCACATACTCTCTAATTGCATCTATAAATGGAGTAGCTACTTTCATTCCATACAACACAATCAAGTGCAATACATGATTACTACACCTCATTTGGAACAAATCCCCATTAAGAACTAGACAATCTTTGCTATCAAGCCATGACTTCAGATTTGCCATCATAACATCATTGGATCTAGCATTGTCAGCAGCTACAGCAAAAAGTTTATTATTTATGTTCCAATCTAGAGCTACTGGTTTCACTATAGATGCTAGAACTTCTCCAGTATGTGGTGATGACACTAAAATGTATGCTATTGTTTTCTTAATCAGTTTCCACTCATCATCTATGTAATGCATTGTCACACAACAATAACCATCTTTTGTATGCTTATATGTCCACATATCTATTGTTAAACTATATTTAGATGTAATTGTGTCAAATTGTTCTTGTAATTGCAGTTTGAACTCAGCTGTTAGTTTCATGATATCATCCCTAACTGTATTCCTAGTGTAAAGCTTGGCAGCAGGATTCAGAGACTTAACAAACTTTCTAAAATATGGATGCTCAACTATAATGATTGGATAACCATACTTAACAATCATCTTGGCAACAAGTATCCTAGTAGCATAAGTATCATACTTCCAATTAGCTAACTTAGTTTGTGCATTACCTGTTTTGATTGAAGTAATCTTTCTTTGTCCATGCTTATTCTCAGGCTTTTCTTTGCAGGTAGCTGCATGGTGATGCAAGCGGCTGGTTACTTGGTGCTTCAAATCTCCTCTTACAATGTTTGCATTCAGCTATAAGTATCCCAACCTCCTTCCCTTTTACTTTCTTCTTTCTAACTGACCTTTCAAAATCAATCCATACATCAGACCTTACTGCACGTAGTTTTTTCTTCTCTTCAGCTATAATTGGATCTTCATCTACTTCTATTTCTGCTTCTTCTCTGGGACGAATCGTAGGTGTAACAGCAATAGGTGTTGAATTAATTCCTGAACCTTGAACTTCTGGTAATTGTGATGCAACTGAAAGTGAGAGATGGTTTAAGGAACCAACATGGTTTGATGCTCTTTCGCTTTGGGACATGATTAATTTCACAAATCTGTAACTGAGATGCCCTAATTTTAGAAACCCTAAATTGAAAATTGAGTTTTTAAGATTGAAATTAAACTCAAAAGAAATAGAAGAAGAAAACGTTAGTTTTCTAATCAGTATTCACACATGATTTGTATAGAGAAGAAGATGATTTTGCACGAATTGAAAGGCCGGAGACGAGGAGGTGAGTTTTTATTCTCTCTTTTTCTCCCTTTTGTGTCGAATGAACTGAAGAATGAGTGATTCATTCGAAGGATATACACCTAGGTATAGGAATTTACACGTGCAGTACACACGTTACCGGATAATGAATATAAGGCTAACGGAAACACCCTTAACTGATACCGTTACGTTAAGAGATAAATATCCGTTATGTTATTGGATACGGATATCCGATTACCGATATGTGGGATTTTAACCTAACGGATTCCTGATATTCGTAAACGGCTAGCGGATAGCGGATATCCATTGACAGGCCTACCCGCCATTGCTCTAGCCGAATTCTTGCATTTTTTTTTTTGATGCAAAAGAATACATTTCATTTATTAAGATGCCTTACATAACTTCTACTGATAGTTTGATCATCCAAAATTTCTTTGTTAAACATTTCCGGGATGTTACAGCCAAAATTAAAAGAGGATTTGTTAGTTTTAGATCTATTAGCAATTACATGCGCAGCATTGTTTGCTGATCTTTTAACATGGTTCAAACTAAAACAAGAAAATGGAGAAAGCATATGCCTTATTTCTTCTACAATCCCTTGATTCATCCAGTGAACAGAAGGGCTGGCATATTTGATAGAGTTAATTACATTTATACAGTCACTTTCAAAGGTTACTTTCTGCAAGTTTTTTTATTTGGCCCATAATATTGCTTCTTTCATGGCCAAACATTCAGCTTGTTCTAGGTCTATTCCTTCATTGAAGTATCTTCCTCTGATGCCCCTGCATTGACCTGTTGAATCACGGATAATCAAACCAACACCAAAATTAGATGTATTATAATCAAAATAAGCATCTAAGTTAATTTTCAATTTATCTATTGGTGGAGGAGACCAAGACTGCTGAACAAGGTGACTTTCTTCTGAGCATTGGTTCACCATATTGTTAATGGAATGTACTGTACTTAAGACATTTTGGTTCTTATTTTCAAAAACTTTTAGGCACCTATTTTTCCAGAGAGACTAGATAGTTATCATAATAGTTAAAACTCAATGATTTATGCTCTGAATATTAGAAATATTACTAGTGTCAAACCAGCTTGCAATCCAATATGTGATCTATGTATGTTGATCTTGTATGTTAGCAACATTCAGATTCATAGCTAACCAGACTGATCTAGAATGGTCACAATCAATAAGCAAATGTTGTAATGTTTTTTCATCTCTAAAACATCTAGGACAAATAGTTTCAATCTCACTCTTATAATTGTTTAGCTTAACTCTAGTAGGCAATTTTCTCTTAAGGCATTTCCAAATAAACAATTTGATCTTATGAGGTGCTTTTGTTTCCCCACAGTTGTTTCCAGATGAGATTTGGAATTTCATAATTTCTTTGATCTATGGTATGAGATTGAGTTACTAATGTCTTATAAGTCGACTTGAATGAGAATTCACCTGATCTACTTGGTTCCCAGATAAGTTTGTCACTACCATATTGAACTAGATGTATTTTTAAAATTAGATCAGTTGTTTCTCTAGAAAATAAAGCCTGCAGAAGCTGGGTATTCCATTTACTGGGTTGTTGAAGCATAAGATCAGAAACATGAACTATTCTAGCTGGCTCTGGGAAAGATTCATTTGGAAATGGAGTAGAATCTAATCCTCTCACCCATTTATCATACCAGACCAAGACTTTAGTTCCGCATCTTATATCCAATCAATGAAATTTCCTAACATACTGAAACCCCTTCCAGATCCAAGAAGAGTTGTTATGAGGTTCTTGAAGATGAAGAAAGTCACAATAAGGAGAATATTTGGCTTTCTTAATTTGAGTCCAAGGCTTATCTTCCTCTATGCATAATCTCCAAGCCAATTTAATTATTAGAGCGTTGTTGTATTGCTCTAAATTTCTAAAAGCTAATCCTCCCTCATTTTTAAAAAAATAAAGAGAATTCCAAGCAATCAGGTTTAATCATTTATTGTTCTTATGTCCCCACCAAAATCTTATTTGGATTGTATCAAGTTTGTTAATAATGTGTTTTTGAAGCTTGAAGTTACTCATGTAATGAGCAGGAATAGAGCTGAGAAATGATTTAACTAGTGTTGTTCGAGTTGCTTGGTTCAGAGTTTTGGAGAACCAACCTTGAAGTCTGTTTTCATAAGAATCTTGGATTGAACTGAAAGAGTTAGATTTAGATTTGCCTAGGAGAATAGGAAGACCCAGATACTTATCTGAAGGACAAAGTTGTTTGACTCCCAACATAACTCTAATAGATATTTTATGTTCATGTGAAAGATCTCTAGTGATGAATGCTGATGATTTCGTAAAATTTATCATTTGACCACAAAGTTGGCTAAATTCTTGTAGATTGGTCTTAACTTGATTAATGCTTCTTTGGTCAGCTTGAAAGAATAGCATACAATCATCTGCAAATAACAGATAATTGATATATATGGAGTTCTTAACAACCAGTATACCTTGTAACATGTTTAGAGCTTCCGCATGAATTAGAGATCTGGCAATGTGCTCCATATAAATTATGAACAGGTAAGGGGATAATGGATCCCCTTTCCTAAACCCTCTTGTAGGGGAGTAAGGATGGGAGTTACTTTCATTCAGACGAATCGAAACAGTGGTTTTCGAGATACACTGCCGAATAATAATACGCCAGTCTTCGCAGAATCCTAAGGAAATAAGCATTTTTGAAAAAGCGGGGGTATAACAACCACACCCAATAATTCGTTTGGCAATCTGTATGGACTAACTCCAATATTATTCCGAGAGCACCAGCTTATAAAGCGAGCTCAACCAAGAAAGATATCAAATAGTTATATCTCTTTTTCTCAAATCAATCAGCAAATTAAACAGATAGAAATCTATGAGTCTGATTGATGTGATAAATACTTGGACAGTACCAAAGACCAATGCCCAAGTGTCAATCAATTTATATCCAACAAACAAGGTCGGATTTACCAATTGATTGAACTACGCACAATCTATAATATTTCAATTATATAAACAAATATAATGTGGAAAAGAAATAACACATACACCAAAAATTTTGTTAACGAGGAAATAGCAAATGCAGAAAACCCCCGAGTCCTAGTCCGGATTTGAACACCACACTGTATTAAGCCGCTACAGACACTAGCCCACTACAAGTTAACTTCGGACTGGAATGTAGTTGAATGCTAACCAAGTCTCACACCGATTAAGGTATAGTCGCATTCCTTACGCCTCTAGAACCACGCCGGATTCTGCGCACTTGATTCCCTTAGTTGATCTCACCCACAACTAAGAGTTGCTACGACCCAAAGTCGAATACTTATAAATAAATCTGTCTCCCACAGGTAAGTATATTCTTATAGATAAATCTGTCTCCCACGGAAATACCTATGAAGTTTTGTTCCGTCTTTTGATAAATCAAGGTAAACAGAAACCAATTGATAATACGGTCTTATACTCCCGAAGAGCAGCCTAGAAATATCAATCACCTCACAATAACTTAACTATATGGTAGTAGAAGAAGTTACCGCGGAACCACAAAGTCTGAAACGAATAACTTTGTGATTACTTTTTATGTCTTACCTATCGGAGATAAATCTCGAGCAAATCTTAGAGAAGATAGTATTCAATACGATAGAACAAGTAAGATAAGAATACGCAACTACAGAGAAAATAGTTGGATCTAGCTTCACGAATCCCAAATGAAGTCTTCAAGTCGTTAACCTAATATGGTTTTGGAAAAACCTAGGTTAAAGGAGAATCGACTATAGTCGCAACTAGGACACAGGAAAGTATCGGGATTGGGTTTTCCAGTTGCTAGAGTTCTCCCTTATATAGTCTTTCAAACCAGGGTTTGCTTTCAATCAAAGCTAAGATAGCTTAGTAACAAAGCACTCAATATTCACCGTTAGATGAAATCCTGATTTAATATTCAAGCTAAGTCTGCTTAGAAATAAAGCAATTAATCTCCACCGTTAGATGGTCTTAGCTTGTTACACACAAATGAAATATACCTTCATTTAGATATAGGTAACCATACCTAAAAGTGTATATTGAGTTGGCTCAATAATTGTTAACCGAAGTTAGCCATATGAACATTTTTGTCTTAACCACTGTAGATGGGGAAAAACGATTTGCTGGTTTCTTGGGAAAGTGAAGAGACGATGGTTCGGGCGAGACTCCTCAACCGAGAAAACTGCTTAACCTCACACAGATGCACTGCACGGGAGTGCTTTGAGTTCGAGAGATTAATCTGTAGGACTCCGTCCTAAACCAAATCAATGGCCGTTCCAGATTCAATTCGGTCACAAAGAGGGAAGAGGGTTGATCTGTAGGAGGGAAGCTGAGAATTGTAGGATCAATGATGATTAAGGATTGTTGATGTGTTGAAGGTTTCTGCAAGTATATGAACTTTGTAAATAAGTTTCGAGAGAATCGTTGTTTTGATGAATAGATGAATGTTGTCTTTAGTCATCGATTCATAACTTATTTATATTGTCAGAATAGCAAACACCTTGATCCCTGTAAGTGTGACAGTTTCTTGAGTAAAAGAGTGGGAAAGTGGGAAATTATGGTAAAATCAGTTTCATGTCGTGCGGAGACTTGGTTGATCGTCCATCCACTACTTTGCTAACTCCTTCAACCGCTTGCACGACTTACTCATGTTTCTCATCGTGGATGAACACACGTGCTGTAGGCCGCCATACCAAAACCCTAACTGATATCCCACATGTGACGTGATTGATGTCTCACGAACGTGGAGTCTGCAAAGCAGACGTGTATGTGATTAGTCAGTCGTTGACTTATTAGACAGTGAGTCTAAGTTTTGTTGAATTGAGCATGAGTGACGAATGCTCAGTGATTCATGATTGAGACGTACAGTTCTTATGTTGATATTGTTCGTCTGAGAAAATATTGTAAATTCGAGCAACTGAGCAAGTATTGCTCGATTCGACGAATTACTGAATATTGATAGTTGGATCAATATTCGAGCAACTGAGCAAGTATTGCTCAATTCGACGAATTACTGAATATTGATATTGATAGTTGGATCAATATTCGAGCAACTGAGCAAGTATTGCTCGATTCGACGAATTAATGAATATTGATAAATTACTGAATATTGATAGATTAATCAATATTCGAGCAACTGAGCAAGTATTGCTCAATTTGATGAGTTACTGGTAACGTGACCCAATAAAATATTAATTAAAATATTGGTAGTCTACCAAATATTATATAATTAATCTAGTTGTCGATTACAACCGGATCAACAAAAAATTATTAGTGTTTGAACTTGCTCAGAATGATGATTTGTGGAGCGTTTGTTCGAAACCCTAATTTTGATCAATTGTTCGTCAATTGATGAATCGCTGAAAATAAGTCACTGAGTGAAGGAGAGACCGACCACATGGAATGATGGACGACCATGTGGTACCCAAGTGCTCGTGCGAGCGTTAGGTGATAAAACCTAATTATGGAGAAGTGAGGGACCGACCAAGAGGGCATGAGACCGGCCCTTGGTGGTCGTGGGACCAGCTGTTGGTCGTTTGAGTAAATTCCAAGTAGTTTGAAAAGAGTTTGGACCCAATATGAGCAATTGAGCAAATTAGGTCAAAATCATGAAGATGTGTGGGACCGGCTCCTTGCGAGCCTTAGGGCCGGCCTTGGTCGGTCAAGGAAGCATGCCTATGTCACCATGATATCCGTGTCTCAATCCTGAGAGTTTTGGTATTTTCGGATGTGCGTTTGAGCAATATTTTGGATTTTCAGAAGAGTTTGATCTTTGACTGAAATTCTCGATCTTTGCTCGAATGAGCAAGTAGGACTTTGCTCGTTTGATCAAAATTTTGAGAATATTAAAATAATAATATTTTAATATTTGATGTGAGTAGCCTAGTCGGTCACTTGACCATTTGACTTTTTGGCTTTTTCATGTCTGAGCAATATTTGAGAAAATATGAAGAAATCATGATTTTTTGCTCAAACGGAGGAGTTTCATGAGATGAAGGAAATAATAATTATGAAAACAAGGGATTGCAAGGTGTGGGACTGGATAGGTAGCTCGGTCCTACAACACCTTCCCTGTTTTTATTATTTTTCACGAAACCGTGAAAATATGGAGAAACCATGAGTTTTGCTCAAACAAGGAAAGTTGCTCGAATGAAGGAGTCTTCATGAGTTCACGAAAATAACAAAATAAGAAAAAATAAGAAAAATAAAGGAAGAGGCATGGGGGACCGGTCGGCCTGTGGGCCCGGTCCCTAGGCGCCTCTTTTATATATTTATTATTATTATTTTCTCTCTCCTATTTTGTGTAGGATTCCTCGTTTGTCCATACTTTCAAATGCTCGTTCGTGCATCATTGTTGAGTACACTTGCACCATTTTCTTGGGGCTTACTCGGTGATAGTCCAGACGCCCGATTGTCGAGTAATTATTACTAATTCATGAAATTCAGCGGAGAATGATTCATGAAACGGAGCAATAATTATGAATTCTGCATCTATTACTAATCCATGAATCCAGCCGGGGAGTTCAGGGAACGGAGTAATGAGATAAAATAGTTATCTATTACTAATCCATGAATCCAGCCGGGGGATTCAGGGAACGAAGTAATGAGATATAATATATTATTTTCTAGGAATTCAGTGGACGAATGTCACGGTAAAATTAATCTATTATAGAATCGAGATATGAGATAGTTGAAGCATCATACTCGTTCTGAAGGGTGTATAGTCAGGGAACAACGTGCAACGTCGATGTCCTGAAGGCGTTTAGCCCTCTAACAAACAATTATGTCTAGAGAGCCGCCTGAATCTATACACGGTCTCTCTACATAGTCAGGGAACAACGAGTATCGCCGACGTCCTGAAGGCGTTAATCCCTCCGACAAACAATTATGTCCAGAGAACCGCCCAATCATTCTTCTATGTAGAGGGGGGTCTCTCTATGTAGTCAGGGAACAACGAGTATCGCCGATGTCCTGAAGGCGTTAAGCCCTCCGACAAACAATTATGTCCTGGGACCACCCAATTCTATTATTCTACATAAAGGGCACGATGAAATGCGCAGCACCGAACGTTCAGCTGGTGGGAGGCCTTTCGAGAAACATATTCATCATGGCTCTCAGAGGAACTCGATCAGAGATCGTGAAATGGTTCACTATCAACAACCACATTCATCTAACACTTCTAGATTAAATATGATGATCAATCAATCATGAATGATAATCAAATGAATCTAATTGGGTTTCATAGAGTTGTTCAATTGTTCACTATCTCATAGAAATATATATGAACAAATTGATTCAAAATCGGATTGTTTTGTAATCGTACAAAGTACTTATACAAGAATCAATTCATGAACATTAAGCCACAGTTTGCAAAGATTGCATTCCTTAATTCATAAATGTATTTGTTCATAAGTATGAAAAACATACTTAACCGATTTTAGAACTTAACCACTAAGTTTGCAAACAGGTACGCAAACTATAGCTTCCGGACTTTGGTCTTGTCCATCCGTTTGCAAATGTGTACGCAAACAGCCGTCCCGGACCTAACTCATGTAGAACCGTTCGCATACTAGGTATGCAAACAAGGTTCCTGGACCTGAATCATACCAAAACAGTTTGCATACTAGGTACGCATACTGTGTTGTATCCATACAAGGATTTTTGTTCTAAACTCCCATTTTAATCATTGAAACATCCTTAGAAGACGACAATAGCTGTCTCACACAAACTATTAGCCTCAAGTAATTTTCAAGTGATCGAATAATCAATACGAAACTTTCCAAGTCGATATCAAATGATTGTCTCACACAAATCATGTAAGATGTTTCAAAGAAATCTCCACATGATAATCTTTTGACTTAATATTTAGTTTCCAACAAATAAATTGTTTCCAACTAAACTCGTCAAGAATACGATGAATATAGTTAAAGAAAAAAGCTTTCAACTCGTATTCCGAGAAATAGATAAGCGAGTTAAACTCGGCTCGAAATATCAAATGTGTATAATATAAAAGTCTATATAGCTATACGACTTAGTCTCATTAGGAGATCATAGAATAAAATAGACTTATGAGTGATTGATAAGTTTTAGTCTCCACATACTTTTTGTTGATGAAGTTCCTCCAAGCTCACCTCAGTAGATCTTCATTTTCAATCGATGAACGCCGTGAAGTATAAAGCTCAGCTACACACTCTATCCTAATGGGAGACATAGCTATAAGTAGACTAGAACTCAAGACTTATAGTTTTGATTAACTAAACTTGGCAAACAAGCTTGAGATAGCAACGCTTACGAGTTCGACCGAGCAATGCTTTAACAATTTTATCAATAAAATACCATTCTACTCTATCGAAGGCCTTCGACATGTCTAATTTTAAAGCCACTACCCCTTGGTTTTTCTTTGATATCTTCATAAAATGTATCAACTCATGTGCCATAACTATATTATCATTTATATATCTTTTTGGCACATAAGCAGCTTGAGTGGGAGATATTATTTTCTCCATCAGAGGCTTCATCCTGGTAACCAATAACTTAGAAATTATTTTATAAGTTATGTTACATAGACCAATGGGTCTATAATCATTTGGTGTTGAGGGATGATGATTTTTTGGGATTAGACAAGTTGTAGTCTGATTCATGTGTGGTGGCGTTTTTTTGTGAATGAAAAAATTCTTCACCAGTTGAATAATATCATTTCCAACTATAGACCACTGGGTTTGAAAGAATCTTGCTGGGAAGCCATCAGGGCTTGGTGCATTCCAGCTAGGCATACTTTTAAGCACATTATAAATTTCCTCACCTGAAGGAATGTATATTAATGTTTCATTTTTAGCCGACGAAATGATTGGGTTAATAATATTGAAGGAGTCTTCTTGGAGGATAGGAGCTGTAAAAGTGGCTATGGTCGAAAAGTGATTTGTCATAAGATTTTCTAGATCTTTTGAAGTATGGTACCACTGACCATGAGCATCTCTTAAGGAAGAAATATGATTTCTTGATCTTCTCCTATTTGCCAGGGAATGAAAATAAGCTGTGTTGTTGTCTGCATCTCTAAGCCAGTGATCTCTAGATCTTTGATGCCAAAAGTCAGCTTCAATTTTCTTCCAGTAGTTCAACATTTAAATAGTGAGATGAATATTATTGGAGTTGTCTTCGCTATAAGGTTGAGCTTGAAGATGAGATAAATTCTCTTGAAGTTGATGGATATGAAAACTAATTCTACCAAAATGCTCTATATTCCATTTAGAGAGATTTCTTCTAGCATTTGATAGTTTTTGTGTTATGTTCCTACCACTGAAAGAAGAATTTCAACAGTCTGAAATAAGTTCTGAGCAGTTTGGATCTCTGAGCTAGCATCTATAAAATTTTCATACATTCCTAGGATTGCAAATATTTGTCTCTGTAATGATAGGAGTATATGACAATAATCTGAACCTAAGAATAGAAGATGAAGAGCCTTACAGTCTGGATAATCTCGTAACTAGTGGGAATTATGTATAGCCATATCAGTCCTACCTCTTTTATATCCCTTGCCATTAATCCTATTAGACCAAGTGTGATGACTTCCTGAATAATCCATATCCATAAGGACAGCATTGTTAATAACGTTACAAACCCAATTATATAGTGAACTACTAGTTGTTGAGGTATCGACTCTAGACAAATGAACATTGAGATCTCCTATAACAACCCATGGTTGAAAAACATTATCACTGAGATACTTGAGGATATCCCACTACTGTTTTTTCAATTCATAGTGAGTTGAACCATAAACACGGGAAAGAAGCCACTCTTGCTTAGAAGTATTAGATGTAATGATTAGATGAATCATGCTATCTTTACTACAAGCAATATAACATGGGAACCCATCTTTCCATAAAAGAGATAGACCTCCAGACAACCAATTGAACTAACAAACACAGAATTGGGATAATTATATCTTTGAGTTAAATTTTTTGCTTTATTTTCCCCAATTTTGGTTTCTACAAGAAAAATAATGTCTGGGTTATGTTTTTGAACTATGTCTCCTAAATAATCTCTTGTGTCCTTAGCTTCCAACCCTTGAACATTCCAAGATAATATTTTCATTTTATCCCAGCAAAATAATAAACACAATGAAGACTTAATATGATAACTGTAATTAAGGAAAGAGCAGAAAGAAATTATACCAGAAAATATGAAATTAGTAAAATTTAGATCTGAAATAGATTGAGGAGAGAATACATGTCCATCAGTGCTTGAAGTTTGCGCTCTAAACTCTTTAGAGTGATTTTGCTCTGAAACAGTCCCATGAAATGAAGGATAAGAGTTATGAGATGGAGAAAACCCTTCTAGATTAACATGCTCATTTGCTAAAGAATCATCATTTTGTCTAGTAGAATTATGGCTTGAAATGTTTTCTTCATACTGAGAAATGAGGGATTGAAGTGGTTTCTTATAAGCTCTAGTATTATGAAGTGAATCTTGATCGATGTTATCAACATTGAGATCATCGAATGTTACATCGAATTCTCCTAAAGCAATATAGGATTACCCACTTTCCTGACCCATTAATGAATTAAAAGCCAATAACTGCTGCTCCACATTTTCATCTGAGGTATATTCTAAAATGTTGCAATTGCCTATGTTATGACTGATATGCTGATCCAAGTTTCTGGTGTTACTAGGCCCACCTTCCCCCATTCTAATTCTCTTCCCATGTCTATGGACCACTTCCTATCTCACTCTTGCTCTATTAAAATTAACCTGTAACATACCTTGAGTGTCACAGCCAACCGAAGTAACTGGTTGAGAATTCTCCAAAGGAATATTCCTTTTGTTATTGTCTATATCTTGCTGATTTAGAATAACTGTATCCTTTGTCACTGACAATGTGAACTGTGCAGGATTCTCATTAAAAGTACTTGCATGCATGCAGCCAGCCTCATTTGAAACCATTGCAGCTTCATTAATTTGAGGTATAACAAGCTGATTCCCATTTTTAGGACTAGGATCAGAAGAAGTAATCATTGCATGCTGAGTTTCTTGTTCCTGTTGAACCTGAGAAGCATTAATGTTCACAGTTTTAACTCCTCTCATGTCTGGATTTGTCCATGAAGGTGGCTCTAAGATTGAAGTTGAAGAAAGATATCCTCTTTGTTGTTGAAGTAAATAACTTGCTATCGTCTCACACTCCAGTTCTTTGTGATAAATTGTGGAGCAGTAACCACATAAGTTAAAAGGTTGCTTTTCATAAAACAGGCGAATCCATTCTTCTTCTCATGCTGCGTTTTTCATCCAAAATCCCTTACGAAGAGGATCTCTGACACTAATTAAAACTAAAGCCTTTTGAACCCTTCCTTTTGGTACAACACAATCTGGAGGGTCTAATTCTTTAACTTCACCTATAGCTTTAGTTATTCCTTCAACAATAAATATATTTGCAAATCCCGGTTGCATGTTATAAAGACGTAACCCGAATAACTGTTTTGTTAAGTCCACTGCACTTTTCGGCATCATTGGGTTCCAAGGTTCTAAAACCAGCAAATCACCTTCCAGAAACCAAGATCTAAACTTCAGAACTACATCATATTCTTCTTGAGTATGAAACTTTATCAAGTAACAGTCATTATCTTCCTTTTTGATAAAGATGTCTTTACTTTTTGGCCATAATTTCTTAAGTTCTTTATCAAGTTTACCAACTTTATATATTCTAGAAGAGTAAGCCTTTCCCAAGAAACTGAACTTGAATGGAGAAGCACCCTGTAGTAGATCTTCTGTCGACAACTCTGGTTCTTTTACAGTCTCTCAGTTATAGATGTGTATTCCATTTTTTCCTGAACTTCTCTAACTTCAGAATCCATTAAGAGTGAACATAAATTATAAGAGGGAAAATGGAAGAAGATAACGAGGTGAAGGAAGAATATAAAGAAATTTTTGTCTCTATTTTGATGAGTGAATGTCATATACTTGGAAGATTTCTTATTACAGTAGTCTAGTTTAGGTCCAGGGTTAAAGTTTAGACGGCTGTTTTGTCGGCTGACAGAGGAAAATAGAAAAAAGGTGAAGTGAACAACTGCTTTTAGATATGGTTGAAAAGGTGGTAGTTGGATCATCTCATGCAAATCAGTCATCAAACATGGAGCCATTATAATAAGATATAGGGGATTACAAGACAATCAAGCAAATCTGCTCCAACATCCAAAGCAATCTTAAGGCACAACGACCAAGACCTAAAAAGAGGAGAAATAAAATGACAATAAAATTAAAATTAAAATATATCAGGAGGGAAAGGGAGGTTAGATTATAACATGCATAAATATAATCTTCACTTGAGATTTTGTGCACACTCTCTATGCTATGCCAATCTTTTTTGGCGTTATTATATCCGAGCCAAGGGGCCATCAAAACTATTCCTATTTATTTTGAATCTTATTATTGGGGCTTTAAAAAGCTTAGTTTTTTTTGGGGTTGCATAGGATCATGAAATAGTAATAACGAACACCCCCTATCCAAATATTTTACATCATGAATATGCCCCCCATTTGATTTGAGATAATAAACTTGATTAACATAACTATCAGGATTAGTGATTCAATTAAGACTAATTTATTTCTTTAAGTTAAGTGATAAAGATGAAAATCAAAACGACAAAAAATCATAGGGAAGAGAAGAATAAGAGAAAAAAAAAATTGAGGAAAAATTTGGAAATGAGTGATTCAAACAAGACATTTGATGTAAGTGAATCCTCCTCTTCAAAACACGATAACATATTATTACCTATCAACAACGATCATTTATTTGCTGATTTTTCAGAAAATCATGAAATTTTATCTCAAACTCAACATAACCATTATGAACCTTACTATGATTTCGAAGGACCAACCCAAGAAGAAGAAGAAATCGAAGAAACCAATGCTCAAGATTACCAGGTATACCTCTAATCTAACTCCAATTTCAGTTTTGAAGGTTAGAGTTGTAAGAATTTTCAATTTTATCTTTCCGAAAACCTAGGTTTCTAGCCTCCAGGTACGATCACAGCTGGGAAACCATGAAATCCTGGCCGTTAATTAGGTTAACGGCTCATTCTTGATGAACTCCCAGCCGTTACCAAAGACTTACGGATGGAACGATAAACATTCCTGGTCGTAATTATAAATTTACGGCCAGATTTTTACTACGTACGCGGGAAGTATTAAATGATGGGTGGGGATCCCTTAACAAATGGTGTTGACAAAGATTTTTAACAAAAATTACTAACCGTGTGATCCCATAAATCTGACGGCTTGCTTATCGATGACGGGACACTTAATTTAAGTCTGGTTTGTGTTTGGTTTTTCGTTCAAATAAGGAACCAATGTAAATATGGAAAATATAATGACTGAATAATGAAAAAAATATTTAAATAAATAACCTTCATCTTCTTCCCATAGTATAATCTAATTAAGCAAATGGTAATAATTTGTATCTCCTTTATTCACCGTTTTATTTATAAAAGTTTGAAATTGATCTTTTTAATGATATTTTGATCGTCAATAAAAACTTCAAATAGGAAGAAGGAACAAAACTTTGATTAGCATTTTGAAGGGAATCTTTAGCCCACCCACTGGTTTGGAATCTTGAATGACGTGGAGGTGCATAATTTTCTTTTGTATGACTTCGACTAATTTGATTGTTCTTTCCATAGTTGGAGCGACATGATAGGATAATCAATTCATAATTATTATTATTTTCAATCACTCTTTCGCAATCTTCGCACCCGGTACATGTAGTATTGTAAGAGGTTCAAATTAAGGTTCAATTCATGATAATATTTCAAACACTCTTTCGCCATTAGCAGCAGAAGATAAGATTATGATGATTGATGATCATCTTGTTGATTAAAATGACGAAGATAACTTGGTGGTCATGATTCGCATAAACGACACGACACATTTTTGAAACAGTTGTGACGTAATTCAAAGCCTCTGGAATATAACAGAGATCTCACATCTTAATTAGGTTATTTTCTTTCCAATAATCTCGTGATCGCATTTTCACCTAATTAGGTGCCACATCATCCACTAGATAAGCCATTAGATATATGGGATCCCACTGTTAATAAATTTTGTTAAAAGGTTTGGTCAAAACCGTTTGTCAAGGGATCCCGACCCTTAAATGATATTTAATATTGTCGGCAGCGGCTGGGTTTCCTGGCTGTAAACATTAAATGCTATTTAATATTGTCGGCGCCGGTTGGGATACCCAGCCATAACTTTATAAACAGCTCGGTGTTAATAAGTGATTTTAGTTTTGGTTCTACCCGTCCTAGTCACACCTCATGACCTCAATTTACTAGGAATGGTAAGAGATAGAGTTGTCTTTCTTTGTACCTTGTCCTTCCTTATATAGATTTTCCCAAAAGTCCCTCCTTTTATGACACCATGACACATGTCATAAACCTCCTTAATTACTTCTAATGCCATTCCTTAATATAACCTCCTTCTTATTTATTAATTCCTCATTTGTCCTTCCTATCTCATGGGTATCTTCCTATTGGACTTGGGCCTAGTCCCCAAGTCCCCATATCTTATACTAGGCTTACCTCCCCTTTTAGGGACATCCTAGACCTGTTAAGGGGTATTATTTTCATGTATCAATATTAGTCCCATGACTATTGGGTTATTTGTAAAATAACCCAGTAGTCATAGGATTTTTCGAGTCCCCTCCCCCTCCCCCCCTTTTCATTGTACGGAAGTTAGGAATGAGAATCCCTTCCCCCTTTTATCGACTCCATGACCTTAGGCGACGTTTGGCTTTCCCTATCGTGCAAACTTTTCCTCTTCTTTTCAGTTTCTGCCGGTTATCATTCCCTTTTCATAACCGCCACGTTCAGGCCTTGAGACTCCCTATATATAGATCTACTGATTTGCTTTCCCCCTTATTTTTTTCCACCTAGTTCTTCTCTTCCCTTCCTCCTGAACATTTACACACGCGCCATGTCTAATAGTTCCAACAGTAGTTCATCTGAAGAATCTGATGAGTCTGAAGGAGCCATGAGCATGGGTTCCGAAGGGACCGAATACTCGGAGCAAGATGAGATTCTTCTATCTCCTTCGGTGGACGGTCAGTCATACACGATTGCAGAGTTTACCAGCGGGCCAGATCTAAAACGTGCGCTAAGATTGAGGGAGCTCCGCGGAGGTAAGCGCGTTATTCCTCTTGATGATGTCCTTATTACTTGTCTTCTAAACCCTCCTGTATTGCCCTATCCGTCCACCCCTGGATGGATCATGCAACCCGAATCGGGTACTATCATTCAAGAAGGTCCCACGTATGGCCATACACCGTGGCGACTACGACCTCCCCGCCATCGATATTTGTTCTTCATCAAAACCCCCTCCAATATGGCCGTACTGGACATCCTACATCCGTTCCATTCCTGGTCACGCGACGATTCTTCGTAGGGCAAGCATTGACGAGGCCATAAATTCATCCCTTAAGCGAGAGGTGACAAGGTGTAAGCGCGATATAACAAAGCTTTTCTGTCGTTGGGATCCTCCTGTCCACACTTTCTTTACCACATGGGGATGTAGTCGCCCTCACAGGGTTGCCTATCCATGGTAGTCATTCGTATGACGAGGCATCCGTTTTTGGGGCGCTGACTTATGAAGACAGGGTGTTGTGGGCTTATCTATTGAAATGTAAAGACGCCTCTCAAAGTGAGTTAGTGAATAAAGAACAGATGCCAGCAAAACAGGGCAAGGAAGAGAAGACTGCTGAAGTGGTCAAGAAGAAGAAACCATCATCCGCCGCCAAAGAGAAGGCCAAAGTGCTTGAGGAGAAGAAGAAGCCTCCTCCAGCGCGTCCAGTGGGTGAGCGCTTACTTGCTAGTTCTTTCCGTGCTCACGAAGCGATTCATGGCTCGTCAAATCCAACTAAAGAAGACCCCGAGTGGGTCACTAAAACCAATAGACGCGCCTCCTTTCCTCTCTGGATTAAGTATTGGGTTCCGCGGTTAGTGGATGGAAAGGTTCTCCCTCCCAAACGGAAAGAGACGAACCCTCGTGCTGAGTTGGCCGCTTACATTCTATTTTGGCTTTGTCAAGGATACAATCAAGAGCGAGCTCGTGCCGATGGCAGTATTGTTGTCTCGCGGGGTCTCCTTCCCGCTTGCGCCGATGTTTTTAGGTGGCTTGTACCGTCATTTGGATTTGTTTTGCCATGATATCCAGATAGTGGGTTCGGCTCATAAGATTGAGACTTACATCCCGGCCTCTTTTATGCAAGCGTGGTCTTGGGAGCACGTCACCCCGCACGCCCCAGAGACTAATGAGCTAGAGGTTCATCGCGAAGAGGATGTCGAACAGGATGACGGCTCATTTAAGAGAGTTCCGGTTACTTATGGATATCCGTGGATGGCCCTCTGGCGAGGCAAGGGAACCCTGCCTAAGAGCGATATAGCTCAACATCTAGACATGGCCAAGGATTTTGTACCATTTCCTTATCACGATGGTCGGTCGGGTCCGACGCATTACGATTTTACCGCAGCTTTTGACGTAGAACTGGATTCGACACAGCTCTTGGAAGAGTCGGATTTTGATTCGGTGATGGCGGTGTTGCCTGGTTATCTTCCTGGCTTCCATGCTGGTAAGTTTATCGCCATGTCATATAATCCCGATCGCACGGCTCGACAAGTTGGATTCGACCAAGGGATTCCTCCGAGATTTCCTCCTTGGGGAAGCTCCGATACCGGGGATGTCATCGCCAATTTCGATCGTTTTGTTTTTAAAGGGTCGGCTCGTCTGAATGATCGGGGAATCAGTTTTTCGTTTGGACAACCTATTCTCGAGCGCCCTTTGGCTGTTACCGAGGGAGCCCATGAATATCATATTTTCATGCGTCGTCGGGCCTTGAACTTCCTTCTTCGCGAATCTTCCCCTCCTCTCCATTTGTCCTATGACGATCTTCGGGCGCTTCATGCGTCTGGTAGGATTAAGCTTGATGACGCTTTGGCCGCCATGCATCAGCTCAGTTCGGGTACCAAAGGTCGTTCTTTAGAACCCTTAGTGACTTCTTGGGACCCTCCTGAAGGTCATGATCCCATAAGGCCAAAGAGAGGATCGAAGTCGTATTCCGGCCGCAAGCCTACTCGACTGGATATGCTTAGATCAACCATTAGTCCTCAAGCGGTGCAGGTACTTCCTACTTGCTTATTCTTCTTTTCTTTTGGCGCTTGCCATCGTCATTTTATTTCATTTTTTTAAAAACAAATGTCGGGAATTACATCCTTAGGGAGATCCCCTCTCCAATCCCGTGGGGTGGAAGGCCACTTCTTACGTAATGGAGGAGTACCTGAACATGCCCGAGAGTGATTGGACCGAGAAGAGCCTCGCCAAGAAGGCTAACGGGAAGCAGCTAAATTTTCTGTTCCGCGTTCTTGTTCTTCTGCTAATATTTAGTCTCTACAACCTCAGTAGGCTCAAGGAAGAAGTGCGTCACAACCTCCCAGGGGTGCTGTTGGTAGCCCGACCTCCTTATTTATAGACCAGGTGATGAGTCTTGGGGTTAATCTCTCAGAGGGGACCGGCTGGGTATCCCCGCGCCTTCACATATCATCATTTCACCCACTTCGGACTGAGACCGTTCGTGCCAGAGGTGAATCCCCAACATCTCCTAGTGCTGTTTTGCAATCAATGAGTCCAACCGGGTCTAACCGGTCAGTTTTTGGTGGGTCATCATCTCACGTGGCACCACCAGCTGGTGATCCTAAAGGTAATTTACACAACCCCTATTTAATACGTATCTTTGTTTTTCTCGTTCTTCTTTCTTCACTCCTCTTCTCCCTTTTTTTTTTTTTTTATAAATCTGAGTTTTCCTTCGCAATGTCTTTCATTCCTCGTTTTTCAGATCCTGCTAGTGACTCTGAATCATCCGCTGGTTCTTCCGCGTCCCGTCGTAAGGCTACTGATCTTCCGTTCGACTCATCCATTCCCGAGGTTAGTTTCTTATTATGTGTATATATTTGTACATATATTGCGTCTCTACATGCTTACTAATACTCGCCTTTGGCATTAGGATATGGGTAACAAACGCAAGGAGACCGCTAGGCCCGAAGGTTCGCACGCGGATGGTGTTCGACGCGTTGTCCCTGGTGGGAATGGGTGCACTACTAAACGCGTCCGGACGGACGGCGGTGCTGCTTTGGTTACCTCTTCGGAGAGACGAACTGATATTCCTGTCATACCAGTTATCCCTGTCGTGCCAGCGGCCCCCGAGGATGCGCGGTTCCGTTTCCCCTTGGTAGTGAGTGCTGCCGAGGCTGGGGTTGATCCCGCTACCCATATGCTAGTCCATGGTTTTTGGGTACCAACCACCTTTGCCGTCACTTACAGGGATATTGTGGAGCGTGGCGGCGGTCACATGGTGAGAGCGGATCTTCTAGACATCCGGACTTTGTGCTATATGACTAAGAACCTCTTAGAGATTGCTGACCAGCTTACGCGGGTAGGAGAGGATCCTGTTGACGCATCGGTAATGCGTGGCTGGGAGACTACTGTTCGGTCAACGGTTAACATTAAGTTCCCCTTTGGGATGGTTAGAGGAGTTGCTGGTGAAGGTGAAGGACGGTAATAATCCCCGTGTTCAGCTCACAAGTCTGATTTCTAAGCTAGAAGAGGAGCCAGCGAAGCGCTCCAAGGCAACTGCTAGCAAGAAAGAAGTGCTGAATCGACTGGTTGCTGATGTTGGGTGGCTAGCGACGAGGTGATACGGGTTGAGACCGCGGAAGAAGCGGTTTGCGCGGAGCTTGAAAAGAAACGACAGGAGTTGTCCACACTCCAATCTGCTTAACGCATTTCCTCTTTATGTTACCTTTTCCTTCGTCTTTCTTTGGTTATGCTGGACCCTTGTCTCTCGGATAATTTTTTTGGTGTGTTTGTTGTTTTTTTTTTTTTTATTGTGGGATATTAATATTGTGCTTGGTTAATTATTAGTTCATTATGGGTGTTTCCTAAGTCTCGTTATTTTTGGCTTCCTAATTTAGTGAGACGTCAGCTATTCATGCTTGCCTCCTCCCTTTTTTTTTTTTGAAGGATGTGGTGGATTGGGCGAGCGTTCGATAGAACGCGCCAAATTCCCCCTTTCTTTTCAGGATATGATTAGAAGGGTAAGGTTAGGCGGGCGTTTGATAGAACGCGCCTACTCCCCTTCTCTTTTTATTAGAAGGGTGCGGTGGGTTGGGTGGGCGTTTGATAGAACGCGCCTACTCCCCCTCTCTTTTTATCAGAAAAATGCGGTGGGACTGGTGGGCGTTTGATAGAACGCGCCTACCTCTCCTCTCTTTTGTCAGAAGGGTGCGGTGGGTTGGGTGGTGTTAAGTGCATATTTCATATATATTTAGTGTCAATTCCATGCTAATAATTGCTTACATTCTTGCAAATTATTGTATATTACGTTTGTTTTCTCTTATTTGTGTTTCACTAGGTGAATCATCCGAAAAGAAGTGAAAAGAGCTACAAAAGTGAAGTCTCCAAATAGAGAGGATCAAAGACCAAGTAGAACTCGTTCGAATCCAAGAGTTCTTGCTATCATCTCGAAGAGGACGAAAAGAAAAAAAAGCCAACCACGAAAGAATGGAGTCATTCCGATGTAGTACGAAGAACTTATGGGCGAAACAAGAAGTTAACCTTGTCGGTTCACCAAACTGACAGTCAATCTGGAAGTGCCGGGCAGTTGAGGAACATGATCTGCTGTTGGAGATAATGGGATAGCTCGAGTTTGCCTCTGAGTTCGATCGATGGAAGGAAACAGGTAAGAACGCGAGGAGGAGTCTGTTGCTCGATGGAAGAACATGGAAGTGATAGTGATGCTCGGGATTAATGGAAGAGCTCGACCTGGGAAGATTATGGCTGAAGTGAACTTGAGGAAACGGAGATGAGAGTGATGCTGGCAGAGAGCTGGTGGTCAGTGGTGACGAGTTTTGGATGGAAGACGGGATTACTGTGGTGATGGTTTGAGCTGCTACTGATAATGACATCGATGGAGTTTGGAGCCGTGAGTGGCAGTGGTCTTTGTGATGGATCGATGCTGTCAATGGAGCTGGAGGTATACGGGTCGGTGGTTGATGATGGAAGAAATAAGCATGCAGGAAATGATGTCCAGGCTCGAGAATCAGGGAAGGAAGGATATATTGGTTTACGAGGATGGGTCTGCTGCTGTACTGCTGGCTTTCAATGGAGGAAGTTGTTGATGGTTCGAAGCATAGATGGAGAGCCCGACAGAGAATGACTTTCTGCCGTTGTTGATGGAGCTTAGTTTGGTTGCATGGAGATGCTGCCATTGGCAGTGACATGAATATGAAGGAGATGGCCTGAATTGTGTGGTTGCTGCCATTCTCGATGGGTTATGAGGAATGATGGTAATGGTTTGGTCTGTAGTGGCAGTGGTGATCATGATGATAGCAGCAGACGATGGGAGTGATCGAGAGGATGAAGCTGAGCTCTAGATAACAGGGAATGATTGATTTAGATGTGGTAGCTACTGTTGATCATCGAGAGTATGACGGAGAGCTGGAGTTTGAGTTGCTGCCAGCGAATGATGAAAGTTGGCAAAGAAGAAATGGAGTAGTGATGATGATTCTCGGTGGTTGCTGTGATTGGAAGTTGTAGATGATTGAAGCTCGACATGAAAATACAGAGAAGCTGATGGAGTAGGTTGAGTTTAGGAAGTCAGGGAAGGTACAGCTCGAGCTTGGCAATGATTAACGATGGAATAATGGAGATGAGTTGAACTGCGGTGGTTGGCTGGTGATGATGATGTTCGAAGGAGTATGATGGCAGTAATAGAGGACGCGAGTGTGTTATGGCCGTGGTCACTGCTATTAGATGTTAAGGCACAGATGGAGCTTGAGAACAAGAAAGGAGGAGAAGTTTGAATGAGTTTTACAAAACTCAGAAGAATAGTTTTCTCACGGCGACTAGAGTGTCCGAGGAGAATATACTGCTGAAGTGAAAATCCCGTAACTTTGAAAACTCACGGGCAGGTGAGTATCCGAGAATTGTGACGGGAGAAAATAAAATCCAGGGAAAAAAATATTTCACGCTGACCAGACTATCCGTGATTCTGACGGGGGGAAAAGAAGAAAGTACTGTCAGTTCCATGGAACTGACAGTTGAATTGACAGGCAAATGAGTTCAATGGGCTGGACTTTCAAGCTTTATGCGTGGCCCAATAGCTGTTTTACAGCTCTTTTGTGCGAGACAGAATGGGACGTGACTACCTGGTGAACTACTTTCGGAAGATTGCTGATTTTTGGCAACCATTTAGCACGGGGTTTGATACACGGGCACTTCCACAATTTGGAGACATAAACGAAGACTTCTTAAACTAAATCATAAAATATCACACATCTCATAATACATTTTTGTTGTTCATTAATATTTTAGGGTTTACCCCTTTAGGGGGAAACCGGGAAACGGTGTAACATGAGAGGCTAAACTTTATTTGATTAGGATGAATTCAAAGTTCCGAGCGTGAAGCTCAATTATTATACAAGTTTATTCGAAGTTTTTATCACATTATCGATTGTTTTTACTATATCTAGGGTTTATGATTGATTACTAGATTGTTCAAGTGTACAATTGAATTAATCTTTTGATCATTCTAATGCTAGTAGAAGTTGGGTGATAAGTAATAGTCAAACAACTCTCTACACAAGTAGAAATCGCGAGACCTTACTGAGGGATTCTGTGGAGCAATTGCGAGTGAAGACAACACCAACAAGTGGACCTTGAGCTAAGAGTTTAACTACTGGGATCAACCTGATTCACAAAGCCTAAAGCGTTCGATTGGATTACACCTTGAGTGAGCTACTACTTGGTGGTTTGGTTGGATAGAATCTGATATTGGAGAGCTTCCGTATCCGTGGTAAAAGGAGTTTTGGGGATAGCACTGAGCTAGCTGCTATTATACGGTTGGTGATATATGATTCTTACGAAAGGTAAACGAGTATACTATGCAAGTCAACGTTTGGTAACGACGAATGACTCCTAATCATCTTTTCATCTTTTCATCTTATTGTTTATTATTATTTTAATTATTCAACAATCCCCCTTGTCTTTTATTTATTTTGCTGAACTAAATAACCTATCAATTACACAGCTCTCTGTGGGAACGATCTCTTACTACCGTGGTGTGATTTTAATATACTGGTAAAAAGGATTCGAACTCTAAGACTTGTGAAGATTCGAGTTTTTAAATTTAATAAAAATATACAATAATATTACAAATGGTGCAAGAGGTACTGGAACTAAGGATTCGACCAATCTTCATAACATAAGGTTCAATTATTTATTCTCAACAATTTTAGCTCAAGAAATGTAAACATGGGCTCTTATTCTTGCCAAGGTAGATTCTAAAAACATTAGTTATAAATCGTAAGCATGGGACATCAAACATCTAAGCAAGCATGACCCATCTAATAAAATAATAACTAATTAATCAAAATCATATTTCAATTAATATTAGTGCAAAAGTCATAAAAAAGAATAAAATAAATTTACCCATGTATGAAGTTCGGCATCCTCCGTCGTCCCAGTGTTGGGGTTTAGCTCTTCATATTATAGACACTCTCAAAATATTTTTTATTTGCTCAAAAAGTGTTTACAATGGTGAAAATGGAGAAAATAGTGAAAAACAGGATTTTGTGACGCATGAAAAGCGTCATAAAATGAACGATATAATAAAAGTGATGTAGTCACTATTCCGAAGTCGCTGGAAAAGTGCTACCCACTGCCGTAAATATTTGACAGTTTTCAGCGACTGTCTTCAGCAGGTGTTGTTCTTCGTGTTCTTGATGTTCATCAGCGGCAGCAGCAGCAGAACCCAAGTTTCTGCAACTCGTGATTTCTCGCTCCTGAGCTCTCTTCAGCTCCCCAAACTCTCCACACACTTCTAAGTCTCTCAGGGACTCTATTTATACCAAAAACAGGTGTTAAATCTCCTCCATTAATTCCAAAATATTCACAATATCTTTTATTCATGGTACGGGAATAATCAAGATTTTCTTTCTCTGTTTAGCTCCTACACGCGTTTTTAGAAGTCAAATCTCCTTATTTATATCCATTACGATCCAACACACTCCAAACTCGTGCATTGCACGCATCGAACTCACTGTAATTCATGTTATCCCGTGAAAATGTGTGTAACTCTATTTTGCTCCATGCGATGATTACAACCAATTCTAATCCAAACAGACACCCATAACAGCTTTCTATGGTCATATCACGTCTACCCATTAAGTTTCAGGGATTGAATCTCACTAAATCACGTCCAAAAATCGATTGAAAATCTAGGGCTGCACATGGGACGGGACGGTACGGGTTTTTGCCTAGCTCAGTACCTGTACCTCCCTATGGCCGGTACATGTACCTTGTACCTGTGCAATATGGGACGGGACGGGACCTGTACCTGTTTAACTCGGTACGGGACGGGACGGTACCGGTTCTTTACCCGTAGCGTATGTAAAATTATAAAAAAGAAAATAAAACAAAAAATCTTCTAAGTTCTAAGTTCAAATGAAGTTATAAACCACACCAAAAATTCCAAAACCCTAAAATCAAAAACCAAAAAATTACAATCAGTTTCACATCTAAAGAAATCAACAAAAACTAAATAGAAATGAACAAAAACTAATTAGTTTTCAAAAACCCTAACTATTATTAGACGTTATTACTTGTTGCTCGGTACTACGGAACGGGATGGAATGGGAATAGCCTAGAACCGTTACTTGTACCTATTCTAGGCACGGTACCAGTTTTTGGTACTTGTACCTGTCCCGTCTGACCGCGGTTCCGGTACGGTTCCACGGGACGGGACGGTTCCTGTGCAACCCTATGAAAATCTGCCAGAGAAGTAAGTTTATTTTCCCGCCAAAACACAAAATTCGAATTTTGTGAAGAAAGTCACCCCTTATCCATGGTCGCCCCTTATCCGTTGCTGGAGTCCGAATAACACATTCCCTTGGGGTGCCTTTAGTAATTTTTCTGGGGTGTTTTTTCGGGGTTCCTCCGGTGCATTTCTGAGGTGCCTTTAGTACTTTATCCTGGGGTGTAAAACACCACTTTTCGAGCCAATTTTGTCGCAAGAGCTTATTCCCTAGAAAAGACTTAAAACAACTTTATTAGAAATAAAATGAGTCCTAGATAATGTAGTTATGGGTGAAAATGTGTCACACTTACGTGCTTATCATACCGCTATATTATTATTTAATTAGTGGGAAATATCTTGAATAATTTATTGCACTTACGACACGCATCAGGTGGGCGTTGTGAAAAGACGAGGGTACCCAAATATACCTCAATCAGGCTCCTCTGAGCTTCCCCTACTTCTCTTCGACTCACTTTATTCGGATCGATCTAGAGAGGTTTGCTAAAACGATACCTAGTTGCCTTTTGGAGGAATAGAAGCTGGTCTAGAAACAATCTAAGGGAGCCATCATGCTTGTTGTTTGCTAGATTTTATAGGTTTGATTTGGTCGAGTCAGCCTTGCTTGTGATTGTGTAGAATTCCCTCGCAATTAAGAATGTCGAACTGGTATGATAGAAGCCAATACAATGAGTATCGACCTGAATTTGATTATGGACATCATCATTTTTATGACCATGGTGGGAATAGTAGTTGGGAACGCCAATCTTTTAAAGGTTATGGTTCATCCCATGGTGAGCCCGAGTACTATCCACACACGAATTGGTCTTACGAGATTAAATCTAATAATTTGTCTTTACTAGAGTCGACACGTAAGTTAGCTGAGACAACACGTAAGTTTGCAGAAATGAATAAATTAGTTATGGACGAGAGTGCAACGAGTAAACTTCCTTTACCTTCTTTCCTAGATTATGTCAGGAAATCATGTGAGTCGGCCCAGAAGCTTTTGTTAGAGACCCAGAAAAGAACTTCTCTAAAAGATCTAATTATTCAAAATAGTGTTTCCGATTCTACTCTTGATATCAATGGTGAATATTTGCCTAATTTAGAGGACGAGGTTAGAATAAAAGACACTAATTATTTAGATAAGGTTCAATCATCTTCGTACTATTATGATGATGAGGATAGTAATAATGAAGAATCTGAAATATGTAGGCATAGTGATCAAAAAACTATTAATCCAATTGAGCTTTGTAATGATTATATTATTTCTAGTTCAAATCCAAATAATTTTTATGATTATTCACCTATTCAAAAGGACGAGGATTTGATTAGTGATACCACCGTTTTAGACGATGTAGTTTTTCCTTTTGATTACGAAGCCTATAGTGGTTTAGAGGAACGGGTTTATTATGAAAATGCTGTTTTAGAGTCTAGCGACTTAGAAACAATAGTCTTAGACGAAGAAGATAGACCCGTAGAGATGAGTAAAGATGCACTACCTGATAATAACTTAGAAGAATCAATTGACCATTTCCAAGAATCTGATGATCTAGAAATTAGGGAGATTGTAACTAGTCTATCTAGAGACACTGAAAACTCTAAGTTTGGGGGTGATTATCACTTTCCTAGTTCCTTACCTTTAACTCTCAAAAAGTCCCCTCACTTAGGACTTGATATCCGTGCCTCGACCATTTTACAAGATTACCTTCATACTCGTTTTCCCGAACCTAATGATGTCCAGGAAGAAGTTCAGTCGTTAGAAACCCATCCTCTGGTTGATGTGGTTTGCCCAGGCTATGATACCCAGATTGACTTTGTTTTCCCACCAAATAGTTTTCTTCCAACTGTGGGAACGTTTATATTTCAAATGTGTCACTTATCAAGTTCTGAGACTAAGCCTAAGTACTTTAGGTTAATAGAATCGACACATTTACTTAAGAATGACCACTACTTTCATTGTGGTCAATTATGTAAGTCAAATCAGATTGACTTAGAGGATCCTCAGTTATTTAGGTTATTATTGTGTGCTTCTAAGTTCCTATTTGAGTTTTTCCAGACTTTAGGACCTAATGATTCAGATCCCACCTATGAGGAAATGCAGCCAATGAAAATAATTTATCTAGACCCTTTCATAGAACCTGAACCTGAACCACAGTTAGCGATAGTTATCAGGAAACTAGGTAAGGTCATGCGATACTTGTTCACTTTCTTGGCTTATTGTTGTTTCCTATGGTCATCTCAATTTGGTTTTGAAGACCCATAGTTATTCCGACTACTGTTATACGATTCGAGGTGACTAATCCTTTCCAATGTCTGGCTGAAGACTTTAAACTTAGCACTTCTTGGGAGGTAACCCATTCTCATGCAGCACGGTAATATCTTTCCTTAACTCTTTTGCTTCAAATGGTAACAGTTTCTCCTTGTTCATGCTTTTAATTTCATCTTTAGAACATTGAGGACAATGTTAGCTTTAAGTTTGGGGGTATGGGAAAAACTTTTTAGTTGCAATAAATAAACTCCAGAGCCTAGAAATTTATGCCTATTAAGGATGGCACTAACCAATCTAAGTGGATGGAAGCATTTTGGTTTTAGGAGTTGAGGAACCAATCTGAGTAGTTGGAAACATCTATAAGAGTCTATTCGTAAAAGCACAGAGCTCAGGTGTTAGAAATAACATGATAGTTTCGCCATATCTCGTTGAGTCCTTTTCACTTCTGTTTTTATTTTCTTTTTAAAATATGTTTCTCTAAGTGATTAGGTGGGGCTCACGATTCAAGTTGTTACCACTTCTAGGGTGTAATAGAGTGATTGAGATACTAAAAAAAAAAAAAAAAAGACCAGACCAATCGGAATAAATTTTAACACTTGGATAGCAATATGTGTGTGTTCTCCCTGTCTCCGTCGCCTAAACAAGCGTGGAATGCAGGATCCACGAGAATTACCATGTAATATGCTGACAAGAAGCATGCGCTTGTGTTCAATAAATCGACCGCGGGTTCCCTTGTATATGCCAGACGAATTGATCTAGAATTAGGACTATTGACCACTGGTACCCTTGTATATGCCAGTTGTGTTGATATTAGTCAGACCAGTATCTCAGTCCATTAGGATTGGTTCATCTATGCAGAGGCCTTCAGACAGATATAAGAAACACCGTTCACCTAGTCAACATCAAAACCATCTATGTTTTTCTATATCCATCTCTTAATCTATCCATGTGATTTGTTGACTCCGGATATTGATGTCCATAGTGAAACTATCTGAGTAGAGCTCTGTCACTTATATATGAATTTTAGTATGCTTGAGTGCAAACTTGTATACAACAATTGGAATTTCGTATCAGGGTACTTCCTCCCGTAATCAATAAGTATGCCAACCAAGGAGGTTCTTTAGTGCATTCCAAGGTTCTGCGTAGATAGCTAGGGTCTGGAGTAAAGGTTTTGTGGGTACACCTCTGGTAAACCCTCCCGAGACTATAACTCGGCCACTAGGGCCACCTAGGGGTTTAAAGGCTTGTTGCACATGCTAAGTGCAATCGACGATGCCTGCGACAATGAGTTAGGATTTTATTTTGTAGTTTTGATTTGCTCGGGACTAGCATATAATAAGTTTGGGGGTATTTGATAGACGCATTTATGTGTCTATTTTCATCTCTATTGTGTATATTGTTAGTACCCATTTTTGTACTTATTATGGTGTTTTATGTGTTTGTAGGTATTTTTAGGTAATAAACATTTATGGAAAAATCAGCTCGAAAAGTTGTCTAAAGGCACCCAAGGGACATTTGTTATTCGGACTCCAGCAGCGGATAAGGGGCACCCCCTTCTCCTTCACTTTCAAAAACAAAAAAAGGCGGGAAAATGATGTTTATCCCTGGCAGATTTTCAATCAGATTTTTGGAGTCATTTCAGAGAGACTAAAGGGATGGAATTGATTGGGATCATTCCTAGGACCCATAGAAACGTGGTATGGTCTTTGGTTTCGACCAGAATTGGCTAGAATTCAAGTGTAGAGCAAAACATGAGTGATATTCCCGTAAGATATTTTCAGAATTTTTGGTAATTTTGGGAAGTTTTCTTGTGGCTTCTGCGTGCCTAACTTATTCTGGGACATGAAGGAATGTTCCTGGTGTGTACAGCACGAGATTAGACGCGTAATTAATCAAAAAATGGAAATTATTCTTTTCCATGCATGGGAGTAAATGAGAATTATTTTGTGTAATTGACGCGTGATGTTTAGGCTTTTGGTATATAAATAGAGTCACAAGGTTCCATAGAAGGGTGGTAGAGAGTTTAGAGGGAGAATAGGGAGAAGTTTAGAGCATCATAAAGCCGAGAAAAAAAAAAGTTACAGGAAGTTTGCTTTCTGATGGTGAAGAACGTACGAAGAACATAAGACCCTCAAAGACAGTCGTTCTTCAACAGTGCTAGTAACGGTATTTCCTTATCGTTTCCTGTAACAACTGATTTTGTAACAAATATAAGTGTTACAAACCTGGTTTTTATCATTTTTTCTCCCATTTCATCATTTGTGAACCATTATTGAGCATTAATAAAGATGAATTTTGAGCATGTTTCCATGATAATGATGAGCTAATTTTCGCGTAATCAAGGCACGGAGGAAGCTATTGATGCATGAATAATTGGTAATTATTTTACTTTTCTCTAATTTGCATTTTATAATTCACTCAAATCACTGCTTTGCAGAATTTTAATGTTTGCATAATTTTTCTTAATTAGTTGTGATTCAATTAGATAGGTTATACTTTATTTAGATAATCTATGCTTAAGGGATACAATTAATGTTTGAGAATATGCTTGATTATTTGTGAATTAAGAAAAAGAGATTTTAAAGATAATTAGAGTTTTGGAATTTTTACCATCATTCATTCATGTGTAATAGTGGAATCTAGTGTCTTGGTTATTTTCAATCTTAAAAACAAATTTGGATTTAAATTTTCTCTATTTTTAGTTTAAATAAGTCTAAAATCAATTGTTTTCACAAGTCTCAACGAACCTTTTACTACAACAAAGTTGAAATCAAATCAGCGGGCCCACTAGCGTCCCAGCCAATCGGATCCCTTTAGTTCACCCACAACACCCCTGATCGCTAGCCAAGAACAGGGTGATCGCGCTGCGAAAGAAAAGCTCAAACGAGCTAGACCGATCATAACGGTCTCAAAATCATCACATCTGTCCAACTTATCCAGCCAAGTTGGACAGCTTAGATCGTGTTTCAGACGATCAAAGAGGCGCAAACATGATCACCGGCGGATCATCTCCATCCCCGGCTGATCGAATTACATGCGGTGATCCAGAAGCACGTCGAACCGCTTGCCCAAAGTAGGGCGATCGCGCGCTTATAAAACCCTAAATTGAATAAGCGGCGTTATGCAACTGCCGAAATAGATCACGGCCGACCATATTCGCCAGCCTAGTCGGACGGCGTAGATCTAATTTCAGGAGGACAACGAGATGCTTACACACTCACCAGCAACCCAACTGTGCGTATACCTAATCGGCCTGTCCAAATCAGTGGAAAACGCCACAAATCGTTTGGCCCAATGGTAGGGTGGCCGCACGACTTCAAACCCTAAAATACAATCAACGGCAGCATACAACTGCCGCAAATCATCTCGTCCGTCCAACTTCGCTAGCTTGGTCAGACGGTTTAGATCGGATTCTAGATAGCCAACAGGGTGACGCCGTGATCACCGGCCACCCCTCCTCCACAGGGAGCGATCGACCAAGTGGTAGCTCACCCAAAGGGTTCTCAAACGATCGCCCAAAGGTGGCTGGTCATGCTACTTTTTTAAGACCTTCAATTCGCGACTAATTTGAACGAGCTCTAAACCAACGATGTTTCCTGCACATCGATTATTTTCAGCTGCTTGTTTCAAAGCGATGCTTTATATACATCGATTATAAGCAATGTTTTATAAATATTGATTTCACAAATAATTTTATTATTTGACCTAAAAAGCACTATGTGCTGCTTTTAGCGACGAGTCTCACGACTTGACCCATTTAGTCGAGACATCAAACATGTCATAAACTGGGGGATGCTCACTGGGGTATTGGTCTGGCGGTTTACAGCGTGCGGCGTGCAACGCACCCATTACGAGAAAGTGTCAGGAAAGTACGAACGGTTAACAGTAATGAGAGTAGTGAGTGAAAGTGTGACTAGTTTTCCCTCGTAATGGAAACGTGGTGATCACCACTTTTACACAACCCCACTTCTCCACTGTTTAATCACCTCCACTTCCTACGAGATCAGGGTGTGCTCGAACATGACTTGTATAAATAGGATTTCAACCTATTTCAAAAACATAGGTTATAAACACAAGTATCCAGAAAACACCAAGAACTGATAGCTTATATTCTACAAGCCAGTTCCACATTCTGATACAAGTCATAAAACAGCCACACCTTCGTATTTCAACATTCTGATCTCAACACCTTCTTCGCTTCCCTCCCCAAGATCAACCTTTCTCCTTCACTTTGTGACCGAATTAAATCTGGAACGACCATTTCTTGGTTTAGGCCAGAGTCTTACAGATTGATCTCTTGAATCTAAAAGTACTCCCGTGCAGTGCATTTGTATAGGGTTTGAATTCGTTTCTCATCAACACACCCAAATTTACCAAAAACTGCAGAATCAATTTTTACCCCAAAACAACTGGCGACCACAATGGGAGATTAATCTCTCGGTTGCAAGAAATCAATCTCAATCTTTATTTCAATTTTCTTAAATATAGAACGGGTAGATCTTAGTTCTAAACTCAGCCATTAATTCGATTTCATTTCAATCACCAATCCCAACTTCCGCTCCGTGATGTATCCCCACCAGTCAAATTCTTCGAAGGTCAAAGATAATCGAAACCCAATCAACATGGAAGGCATGACTAGGATATTAGAAGATATCCTCACAAATCAGGCTGATATCGCCGAACGGCAAAATGAGACACTTCGTCTCTTTAGGAGTATAGCAAACCGGTTGTGGAAGGAGTCGGCAAGCATTTATCCGGGGAACACCATCAATGTTAAAGATGACACAAAAAAAGTTGAATCTTTACCTGAAGTTTATGCCCCCGCCAACAACGATGCAGATTGAATACGTAACCACGTCGGACATGAACGGAATATAAAAATCAACAAAATCCAGCCAACAACAAAGAGCCAAAACGGTTTAACAGGGGAAGGGACTTGCCAGGAGTGTCACAATACCTGCAGGATAAGGGTAAGGAACCGGCTTATGAAACTTTGTTGGAAAATATGTATCTCAAGACCCTAGCAGAAGTTCAGAGAGTTGTGCAACAATCCACAACCGCGACCGCTCTGACTCTACCAAACAGAGAAGCGCCTGAATAAGGGGAAATTTACCAAGACCTCCATGAAGACAAGAACTGCACAAATGAACGGTACTCAATTCAACCACGTCATAGTGTAAGTATCACCGATGCAGGGCCCTCGAGAGAAGTTGTTCTTCAGCAAAACCGCCAAGCTAAACAATCCGCGTCTATGTCAATGCACACTCATGTCTAAACTTCACTCTTAAAACAAACTTCATACCAAATCCCATAAGAGTTCTCTCGACAACAGCCGCTAACGTAAGAGAAACCAGACTCAGGATACCCGCCCTTCCCATTTCCAATGAGGAAGGTTCTGGAGTTATTAGAAGTTTGGGTGCAAGACGAAGTAGTTCAACTACCTCTTGTATGGTGTCCTCCAACTGATCGGGAGATGATAGACCCGAGATATTTCCATTACCACAGGTTCATCCATCACCCTACCAGTGAATGCAACGGCCTGAAACGCATTGTCCAGGAAAAAATTAACTCGGGGGATTTTCGTCTATGAATTAGAAATCTTCCATTTCTCTACAAGTTAACATGTGTATTGCCAAAGAAGTGATAAAATCAACTGGGTACTTTTCATTATTAGAAGCGTGTTACAACAACTTGGATTGCAACTTGGATTTTAAGCAATTATCCGGGAGAGCCCAGTTCCGTTTTTTGGAACCTCGTCAACAAGTAAGTTTCGTTAAACAATTATTTGCGCAAGAGATCTTTTGGAAATTTGCTGGGGAATCATGCACGCGTCCCATTTTGAGAATGAAGTCAATATCATTCTCCATCTCCATGTTATATTTTCTTCTACACGTTTCCATTTTCGTGCAATGTTTGCAATTTTCATGTAACATGCACAATTTCTCTAGGTTGCATTACTTGCATTCAAAAATTAGAATTTCAGTCTGAGTAGTCGACCCAAGCATAATTCCTTTCAGAAAACTACTCATGAATTATCCCAAAAAACAAATTCAAATATTTTCATAAAAAGCAATCACTTGCTAGTTCAAAACCAGAAAAGCAAACCATAAAAGGAACTCCTCCCGTCACTCAAAGACACATAAAATAAAATAAAATAAAATAAAAGAGAAAGCAAGTATTCAAGGGAAATCGTTCAACAATGGCTCATTCTTCTTGGCGAAAGCATCCTTCATATTTTAGAGAGTGGTCTGCTTCAACTTCAACTCCTGGGATAACTTCTCAACTTCTGCCTCCTGTTGGTTAATAAAGTCTGCGGAAGGAACTTCAGCCATTTCGATTTGCAGCTTTTGGATTTTAGAGAATCCTTCACAGAACCAGGAGGCGTTAAACTCAAAGTTCACAAACATATCCCAGTGGAACTCCCAGTTTTGAACTACTTCCTCAGAAACTGCGCACCCAGTCGCGCTACACATGTCATGAATGGAAGATAGAGCTTCTTCGACGCGTTTAGCTAATGCAAAACGACTCTTAATCTTCTTAAAAGTGGCAATGTGACCATGTTTCTTCCATATCTTGGTATACAACTCCGCATACTTAGCCGACACGCTAAATCCTCCAACCAACACATGGTCTATGAAAGGGGCGTCAAGAGGGGGATCAAAAATGGCTCCAGCAGCTGAATGCACAACTAATGCCATATCATTTCCTAAGGGTTCATTGGAAGCATCTATATCTACAACCATGGACGCATCATCTCCATTCTCATCAGGAGAGGCAGCAATGTTCCCTGCATCATCATCCATCTCTACCTCAAGGTTATTTTCCGTTACGGTTTCAACCTGCAATATTATTGGTTAATGTTTGTTTCACATCGAGGGATGAATTATTTTCATAAAACATATAGAAGACGTACCAGCTCATCTTCTGGCTCGTTAGAATGATCAGACTCTCTACTACGATTAGAAGTGCTTCCTTCATCGCCGTCGGAGCCTGAATCTCCTTCGTCCTCAGCTTCCTCTTCGAGAGACTCAGTATCACCTGATTTCTCTTATGAAGGCGCTATGTTGTAGCTGCGTGCGAGTCTAGCAAAAGCATTCACATTCCCGAAAGCCTGATTTTTCAAGAAGAAATATTTTTAGTGAGGCTACCTCGAAATAATTAAAATCGGCTGGTTAAGAGAAATCACATATGTACATGCATATTGGAAGAATTATAAATTATCGGAGCTGTTGAAATTGTTCGAATACCGCCAGCACGCGTCTTCGACCTCACCTCTTTCTCCTGGGGACTGGCCCTAGTCCGTTTGCCCGAAGGAAGCGGCTTCAACAGCTTATGTTGTTTCAAAGTCTCAGAAGAAGGCTTTTCGCGCGGAACTGTCACAATTTCTTCCATGAATTTCTGAAAAGATAAGAGCTATTCTCTCAAGAATTCCTTGTATTTATCAGTCGCTACTGATTTTCTTCCTAGGAGCAAGAATGGTACGCTTTTCTTTGTTGTGAAGACACTAGCATCGAAAACAGATGGCAAAAGATGTACCAAAGGCGTTGGCGGGAGATAAAATGGGATTCCCTGATCAAATCCCATCTGACGAGCGACCCTGTCAATGTTATACGGAACTGCAATAAAGGATTCATTAAAGAAAGACGGAATATATCCCGGTGTGCAGCTTCACATAAATATGGTCTCTCCAAAACTCATATCCTCTCCATCGGTGTGCAGCACTACATCAGGAACGATGGCAAAGGTTTTCGGTTGGACTACAGAAGAATGCACCGGTGCCCACGGGTGAAAATCTATGGCATGCATGCCAGGCTTTGGACGCCTCTTCTGCCAACGGAGTATTATGGAACCTCCATACATACTGGAGAACGAAGTCGCATGGATAGGAGCATAGCCTTTAAAGTTCTCCCATAAGCATGCTTGAAGAAAAGCAATGTGAATATACGACTCCACCTTCATATATCCGTTGGAAACATACATGTATGCTGCCAGGGAAACCAAATGAGAGTACAAAGACCCAAGGAACAGGCTGCTTAAGGGAAGGACTACACCTTTCGCAAACTTAATAGCAAACATGACGAGCTTCCGTCTTATAGTCTTCCTTCCAGAGCCATCATCAAAAACATCTCTAGACAACCACAAAGATAAGAATACGACAACACTGAGTATATCATCTAACACTTGGCCTTCTTTCGGTTTCGTAGGAAACCATTCAGACACCCACCAAGTATAAAAGCATTTTTCATCATTTTCCTTCTGATTATATCCTTCCGCCTTATTCACTAGAGTGTCGAACATCACCTCTTCTTCAGCGGACAACTCAAAATCAAGATTCCCTGCAACTGGAAGATTCAGCAAAACCGCTACACTTTCTAAAGTGATGGTCATTTATCCCCACCTACATATGGCCGTGTGTGTGGAAGGACACCATCGAGAGATAAAAGTGATCAAATCGGCAACATCCTTCCTAATGCGAAGTGTTGCAGACGCCATGATAGCTTCAACAACTTGTGCTTTGGTCAGATTATTTTTGATGCGCTCATTGGCCAACATATGCCTCATCCATCCTTTATAAGAGCGCAGCGGATTATGGAAAATTTTGAAATCAATAGGAGAAGCTCGATACTCTTTCTTTTGAAGACAGAACCTCATCACACGCACTGGAGAAACTGATGGAGCAGGCTCTTTATTCTCTGAACCTGTGAGGAGGGTTATCTTATGACCAGGATGAGTTCTAATGTTCGGATAGGGAACGACAAAGAGCTCGTCATTAATGTTTGGCATATCCTTGGAGTTGTTAACGCTCCCCGGCTTAGCGGCAGAAATATTTCCAGGTGACATCTTAACAAGAATTCCTTATGTTCACTTTCAAATAACTACAATGAACAAGATAAGGAAGGGTTACTACTTCGAGAAGAACCATACATATAAGTTTTATCAAAATTTGTTATAGTCACCAATGTTCGAATTTACATGAGGAGACATGGAGCTAAATGTGCTAACAACAAAATTTTCTACTGGAGGGTTTGCTCTTAGCCACAATATGTCACGTTCACAACCAAGAGGACTAGGGACTTACGCCCACAGCCGGATCGAATAGGGTCTTCACCCGCTCGAAATTTTTTGTCGCGGGTAGTATACCCATAGCCAAAACCAAAAGTTAGGTTTTCAAAAGGGAGCAAACAGCAGCACTCACTTATGATTCTTTGGGGTGGTTTCAGTAATGCCGATTGCTTTGTTATTAATCGAAGCTCACTACAACATTGCCAACAAAGAGGTATCATCCATGTGGGGATAAGTTTTCAAGTTCATGAAAGCTACACCTAAGGCTAGGATTCACATCCGTACACACACATATATATATAAAATAAAGAAGAGAAGGAAGAAGCACTTACCTTACTGATCGTGGATGTTTGACGGCGGAACGGCTAACGGCGGCGACGAGGGAACGCTAGCTGCCACAAACAGAATACGAGCGAGTGAATAAAAAAAAAATAGGGTCGACACCCTTTTATACAAATACGTTTTGCGGAATCCGGATAAATGAAGGATTCCTTCTTTGGCTCGAACACGGAAAAAAAAAGCCGCGCCCGCTGATACTCCATGGCC
Organism: Papaver atlanticum; assembly: GCA_023531105.1. NCBI lineage: Eukaryota > Viridiplantae > Streptophyta > Magnoliopsida > Ranunculales > Papaveraceae > Papaver > Papaver atlanticum. The sequence continues at coordinate 632,476 of JAJJMB010009125.1, read as the reverse complement.
GCGTCGATGTCGTCCGCTGCACGGGCCTATTGTTGGTAGTCGATCGAACTCCTCCGGGTAAACCTCATCTCTTTTGTCTCTTTTGCGTTTTGTATATCACCATCTAATGCTTACCCCGCAATAGTGTCACTATTACGTGCTAAGCAGGGGACTTAATGTTAATGATGGTTTTCAGTTCAGGGCTAAAATTGTGAAACCCTGTTTTTAATGCGCTGTCATCCTGCAAAGGAACAGAAGCCATTTGAAAGTAATGAGTGCATAAACCCCTTCGCTCACAGATGTATTGAGCAATTCAATATATTTGTATACATATATATAAAATTCACTCAGAATAGTGCATATAGCAACGATCCCAAATATTCTATGAATTTTACTTTCTACCGGCATTATTCACTAATGCATTGACCTGCCTAGTATTTTCCTATGCTATGTTCCCAGACGAACTCTCAGTATTGGCATGACATGACGATTAATGTTCACTTGCAGCGGAGTAGCATGAATCTCCCAAAGTGTCAGTATTGAGACCTACATGAAAAACACTCACGTAGGCTACACCATTCCCTGACAAAGAGATCGGCGCGTCGACACACTTTTAATTAAAAGTTAGCTCGATCGACACGCTTAAATTCCTTAAGGAAAATCTAGACTGTCCATGTCAGTCTTAAAGAGGCGGCCACACGATTTGGCCACACAATTCAACAAGCTTAGCCTCTTCCTAGCGGAACTAGGCAACCTCCATAATGTCCACCGGCGGGCCCACTAGCGTCCCAGCCAATCAGATCCCTTTAGTTCACCCATTACACCCCTGATCGCTAGCCAAGAACATGGTGATCGCGCTGCGAAAGAAAAGCTCAAACGAGCTAGACCGATCATAACGGTCTCAAAATTATCACATCCGTCCAACTTAGCCAGCCAAGTTGGACGGCTTAGATCGTGTTTCAGACGATCAAAGAGGCACCAACATGATCGCTGGCGGATCATCTCCATCCCCAGCTGATCGAATTACATGCGGCGATCCAGAAGCACGTCGAACTGCTTACCCAAAGTAGGGCGATCGCGCGCATATAAAACCCTAAATTGAATAAGCGGCGTTATGCAACTGCCGCAAATCGATCACGGACGTCCATATTCGCCAGCCTAGTCGGACGACGTAGATCTAATTTCATGAGGACAGCGAGATGCTTGCACACTCACCAGCAACCCATCTGTACGTACACCTAATCGGCCTGTCCAAATTGGTGGCAAACGCCACAAATCGTTTGGCCCAATGGTAGGGTGGCCGCACGGCTTCAAACCCTAAAATACAATCAACGGCAGCATACAACTGCCGCAAATCATCTCGTCCGTCAAACTTCGTTAGCTTGGTCGGACGGTTTAGATCGGATTCTAAATGGCTAACAGGATGACGCCGTGATTACTGGCCACCCCTCCTCCACAGGGAGCGATCGACCAAGTGGTAGTTCACCCAAAGGGTTCTCAAACGATCGCCCAAAGGTGGCCGGTCATGCTATTTTTTAAGACGTTCAATTCGCGACTAATTTGAACAAGCTCTAAAACAACGATGTTTCCTGCACATCGATTATTTTCAGCTGCTTGTTTAAAAGCGATGCTTTATATACATCGATTTTAAGCAATGTTTTATAAATATTGATTTCACAAATAATTTTATTATTTGACCTAAAAAGCACTATGTGCTGCTTTTAGCGACGAGTCTTACGACTTGACCCATTTACTCGAGACATCAAACATGTCACAAACTGGGAGATGCTTACTGGGGTATTGGTCTGGTGGTTTACAGCGTGCGGCGTGCAACGCCCCCATTACGAGAAAGTGTCAGGAAAGGACGGAAGGTTAACAGTAATGAGAGTAGTGGGTGAAAGTGTGACCAGTTTTCCCTCGTAATGGAAACGTGATGATCACCACTTTTACACAACCCCACTTATCCACTGTTTAATCACCTCCACTTCCTACGAGATCAGGGTGTGCTCGAACATGACTTGTATAAATAGGATTTTAACATATTTCAAAAGCAGAGGTTAACAACACAAGTATCCAGAAAACACCAAGAACTGATAGCTTACATTCTGCAAGCCAGTTTCATATTCTGATACAAGTCATAAAACAGCCACACCTTCGTAATTCAACATTCTGATCTCAACACCTTCTTCGCTTCCCTCCCTAAGATCAACCCTTCTCCTTCACTTTGTGACCGAATTGAATCTGGAACAGCTATTTCTTTGTTTAGTCCAGAGTCTTACAAATTGATCTCTTGAATCTAAAAGTACTCCCGTGCAATGCATTTGTTTCGGGTTTGAATTTGTTTCTCATCAACACACCCAAATTTACCAAAAACAGCAGAATCAGTTTTTACCCCAAAACAATATGACATCGACATAATCGTATGAATGTTATTGTGATTATGTGTATGGGTAAAGGTCTAGGAAACAATGTTTACATTTGTTTAAAGGAAGTACACTTATGAACTTTTTTTATGAATCGAAAGGGAAATCGCTAGGTTTATTGGTATTGTTATTCATTGCATATCTTTGGATTACCAATATGTGTGAGTTAGTAGAACCGATCATAACTTGTTATGTATCTTGGTATAACTAATCACAGTGCCTGACTTATGATTTGGTATGACTGGTTTTTATTAATTAGTGTAACCGATCCTAAGTAATCACCTGAGATGGTATAATCGATATTTGTAATTGGTGTGACCGATCCTAGTAATTGGTGTGACCGATCACAAAAGAATTGTGTAATCAATCCTTGTAATTGGTGTAACCAGTCCTGGTAATTGGTGTAACCGATCCTAGTGACTTGTGTAATGGATCACAAGCAATACCATGATTATATGGTAACCGGTCCTGGTAATTGACATAACCGATCCTGGTAACTGATATAACCGGTCCTGGTAACTTGTGTGTTCGATCAAAAGTAATCCATATTGAGGTAGAACCGATCCTTGTGATTGGTAGAACCGATTGAACCCATGATTGTGATTTGATACTTGATCAATCACATAGTTGTCTTGGAATATAGATGAACCAATTCTAAACTTGTTTAGAAGTGTGGTATAATCGATTCCAAGATTGTAAATATGAAAGAGGATTTCAAAAGAAAAGATGTCAACATACTTTGAACACGAATAATAACTCTTATCTTTTATTTTTCAAAGATATTCCTTAATTACTCAAGCAGATCACGGTCCGAAATAAATTAAGAATCTTTTAATTAAGGTTGTTAGTTTTATATGCTTTAATTACCAGCAATTAAATGCATATCTCTAGATAATAAAATTTTGTAATGTGCATTTACTAATTGGAAATTTTCTATTGAAAGATTTCGGAAAATATTGGACAAAGCATTTTTAGGAATTATGAAAACCGATTTGGGCAGTTATTTCATATCTTGAGAATATTCGTTTTGGAAATTCCTTGGTGTCCAAACATCCTTGGTCTATAAATACCTAAGTTTTCATTTATAGAAAACTATCCTAAGAGCCAGACAAACTTCATCTTTTTGTTGTTTCTGGTGGAGCCGTCTATCCGGAGAGGAAAGTACCCTAACTAAGCGAAATCTCTTACGACCGCTCGTTTACAGATTTCTGTGGGATCAAGAAGCTCTATGAGTACCGTTAGTGGGAAACTAGATAATTGCAGTTTATTAGTTTTCGATATATTTGATTGAATAATGGTTGTCGAACTTTGATTATACCTAGTTTGTTTATTCTTGAGAATCTTCTCTTCTGATATAAGATTCACTCAAACTAGATCGAAGTGTCGATTGGATCTTTAGAACTGTTTGTAGATCTAAAGACATCTTGTGATAATCCATTGTTAACAGACTCCGTTCTGTGCGTGATTGATCACAAGAGATTCAAGTGGTGTTGTGCAGGTTTAATTGAAGATTAAAGAAGATTTGAAGACGAAGAAGATTTCTGATTGGTTTCTCATATCTTTGTGTAGCACAAACCATGATCGGCTGGGATCCAACTAGAATCGGATTTATTCGGTTGATTAGTTGCGTGAGATCGGCATCGCTTTATAGTTTCTTGTTGGATTTTATATTGATTGATTGCAAATCTAAACTCTGCTACTTCGTTAGTTGTTAGATAGATTGATCTAACCCGGCAAATGAGTTTATTAGTTTAAACGGAAGAGCCTTTGCATATGACTTGAGATATCTTTTTCTGGAAAGAATCAATAGAGTTGTTACCAAATAGATTTATAGTTCCTTTACTGTTTGGAATACAATCCAAAGGAATTGTTCCAGTGCGTGCACTTATTGAATGTCGGAAGCGCAGGGATACTGAAGAAACTAAGTGAACTAGGTTTAGTTGCTTGGTCTCAACTATACGAAGTTGGTTTAGATTTTGTATAGCGGCTTAATTATGAGAGTATTCAATTCTTGATTTGGTCCCGGGGTTTTTCTGCATTTGCGGTATCCTCGTTAACAAAATCTTGATGTGTCTTTTACTTTTCTATTTCTGCAATTATAATTGTTTATTATAATTAAAAGTAAAATACACAAACGTTAACTCTGTATTACTTGATAGTGATCCTATAGAGTTTGGTTAAGTTCAGACCTATTATCAAGTAATCACACTTTGATTGTTGTATTGTCTCGAACTCGTATCCATAGACGATCACACAAAGTGTGAATACCAATTTGTCGTATTGTCTCGACTTTGTCCATAGACAATCATTTTCGGTAAGAGGACTTATATGTGGATATTTTAAAGATTATGGTGTATTTGGGTACCCTCATTTTTTCAATTGGTATCAGGGAAGGAAAACACGAAAATATCTAACAATCTGTGTTTGGTGCGATCCAACCTATAAGAATTGAATCTAATTGCTGATTCAGTTAACGTAATAGCAGGATTTGACTACTTCAAAGACTCGTGGTGGAAGACACGAATGAAGTATATAATACTCTTGTTCCAAAATTTGTTAGGAATTGAGATTATGGTTGACCTACATAATCTCTTAGATATCATAGAATTGTATCTCATGGTATTGATTACTACTAAGGTTAGTAACTATGATACAATACTCTATGCGACATGTTGTATCTTGAAAATGCATATGATTCAACCAAAGATTTTTCATTATATGAACCATGACTATTCTGTTTTTGAAAAATTTGGGATATTAAACATATTTTGGATTTACTACCCAAATATATGTATGTACATTTTCAGATCAAAGACTGTCAATGTATCGCTGGTTAGGTTGCGATTTTGGAACCTTTATAATGTTACAAAGAATGATTTTTCAGTTAATTATTCTATTAACAGCGGATTGCTTCATACACCCCATAACTGTTTTAATGAAGCAAGTGATATTTTAAAATATTACTGGAAATATGATTCTAAAGATATTATTAACAAATATCTTGTTATGTTCAAATTTATTTTTGTATACTCTATTGGAAAATTCTTGAGTGAATTTAAAAAGATATTATCAGGTTTTGGTAATAATAGAGTAAACAAATTTTTGGACATGAATATAGGATTAATCCGTAATATAGATCCAGTCCATGAAAAATCAGTTTTCCAAAAGAAAAACCTAGTTACAAAATCGGATTTGTTTCCCCACAAGTCAAGGTTTCCGATTTTGGGAGATTTTCCTAAAACTAGTTATTTCCGTAATTTGACATCTTCACTCCTTATAAAAGAAGATTATTTTGTGTTGTTTTCACCAACAACCTAGGAGAGATTGTCCGTAACCAAAACTAGGGTTTTCCATACATCTTAAAATGTTGAATGTATGGTGAAAAGGAAAAACAGAGGAGAGACTGAAACTGATAACCTGATTTTGAATCCGTTTATTCCTGCTGGTGATATTGAGAAAATCAAGTATCCTCACTTGATCAAAGACAAACATGAACTTACAATCTTTATGGATAGTACATGTTTTGAAAGATATCAATCCTTAAAGGAAGAAAACTTCACTGCTGAAAAAAGGTTCGATTCAGATGTTTCATAAAGCAAATATGTGAAGTTTTTTCAAGACCGAAACTGGGGAAATATGTTTGGTTTTGAAAAATATTCACCTGATATAGTAAGAATCTTTTATGCTAATATTCACAATATGAATCATGAGAATCTTACTTTTAGCACTCTTGTTGGATGCACTTTTCATCATGTCGACAGAAAGATGATATCAAAGATCATCAATTACAAAGTGAAGGGAAATCATATGATTACTGGTTTTGAAATTGAGCACGATAACATTTCAAAACGTATCACTGGAAAATCCGTTGGCAGGAAAAATGAGAGAATGCTAACCAAAAAATACCCTTATACTTAGGGGTTTTCGGTAAACTTGCTATAGCATCTCTTTTTGCTTGTACAAGAGATACATCACAATGGGACTAGGAATTTGCTGAGTTTGTATACTTCCTTCTTGAAGGTAAAAAGAAAATTGACATATGTGGAATGATTATTAATCAAATGTGTTATAGCACTTCTCGGTCGAACTCGCAAGCGTTGCTATCTCAAGCTTGTTTGTCAAGTTTAGTTGCAAAAACTATAAGTCTTGATTTCTAGTCTACTTATAGCTAAGTCTCGGACTAGGATAGAAAGTGTAGTTGAGCTCTAGACTCCACGGCCTTCATAATGCAAAGACGAAGAACTACTCAAGGAAATGGTGGAACTTCATCGACTAAAAGGTATGTGGAGACTTGAACATATCTATCACTCAAAAGTCTATCTACTATATCTCCTATCTTGAGACAATAGTCGTATTGCTGTATAGACTTCGATTATACACATTTGTAATTTCGAGCCGAGTTTATCTCGCTTATCTATTTCTCGAAATATGTGTTGGTAAGCTTTCCCTTTGGCCAAGTTCATCTTTACAAGTGACGAAAATCATGTTGATTATTTCAATATCTTGAAAATCGCTTTGATGAAAAATAGTTTGTGAATAACCTCTATTTAACATCCTCTAAGAATGTTTCAATGATTGAAATGAGAGTTTAGAATATATAACCTTGAATGGATATAAACATTGTATGTGAACTCATACGTGTGTAAGTCAAAAATCCTTGAACCAAAGTATGCGTATTTTGCTGCTCAGAATAACCGAAACTAAAGTCCGCGTACTGCCGGAAGTTCACGTCCCGTGAATTTCTGCTGGAGTTTATGAACTGAAAACAAACTCAATCCGGGTACTTAAGTATGCATACCGTTATGCGTACTTGAGTGGGTTATTTTCTAAAAACGGTTTATTCGTGAACTTAAACTTATATAAACTAAGGAATGCATATTTGAAAACCGTGGCTATAAAGTTCATGAATCGATTCGAGTGAATCAAAATCGTTTTTGCTTCGATTGTGTCTTGTATACTTCTATGAGATCTAAGCAATTGAACAACTCTCTAACTAGTTCTTTTGAGTCATTTGAACTAGTTATGGTGAAGATGAATATGGTTGATATGAAAGTGCTCATATGGCTAACTATTTGGTTAACTACTGTTGAACCAACTAGGTGTACACGTTTAGGTACAGTTACACAAACCTAAATGAACGTGCATTTCATTTGTGTATAAAAAGCTAAGTTCGATCTAATGGTTGAAAGATATTAGCTTGAATCTAATCAGGTTTTCATCTAACGGTGAATATTGAATGCTTTGTTACCAAGGTAACTTAGATTGCAAACCCTGATTTGGAGACTATATAAAGAAGAACTCTAGCATCTGGGAAACCTAATCCCCACACCTTATGTATGATACTAGTTGTATAAGCTAGAGTCGATTCTCCTTTAACCTTAGGTTTCTACCGAGACCCTGTAGGTTAACGACTTGAATACTTCATTGGGATTGTGAAGCCATACCCAACTATTTTCTATGTAGTTGCGTGATCTGATCTTGCTGTTTTTATCATGATTAAGTGCAATCGTAAGATTGGCTTGAGATTAATTTCTCCGATAGAAAAGATAGAAAAGAAGTCACAAACATCTTTGTCTCATCATTTGTGATTCCGCAATATCTTGTTTCGCTAGTCGATTAAGATTATTGTGAGGTGATTGATAATTCTAGGATGTTCTTTGGGAATATAAGTACGGGTTATCGATTGGTTCCTGTTCACCTTGATTTATCAAAAGACGGAACAGAACTCGTAGGTATTTCTATGGGAGACAGATTTATCTATTCCTGTAGAATTTTCTATGTGATACAGATTTGTTTATTGAAGTCTTCGACTTTGGGTCATAGCAACTCTTAGTTGTGGGTGAGATCAGCTAAGGGAATCAAGTGCGTAGTATCCTGCTGGGATCAAAGACGTAAGGAGCACAAATTTACCTTGGATCAGTGTGATATTGATTGGGGTTCAACTACAGTCGAGACCGAAGTTAGTTTGTAGTAGGCTAGTGTCTGTAGCGGCTTAATACAGTGTGTGTTCAATCTGGACTAGGTCCCGGGGTTTTTCTGCATTTGCAGTTTCCTCATTAACAAAACTTCTGGTGTTTGTGTAATTTTTTTCCGTATTATATTTTGTTATATAATTGAAATATCACAGGTTGTGCGTTGAATCGATCAATTGGTAAATCCAACCTTTGGTTGTTGTTTGAAATTGATTGATACTTGAACATTGGTCTTTGGTACCGTTCAATTTAATTTCTCTTGTATTCAATTAGACTCGCAGATTTCCATTTACTTGAGTAAGTATTGAATCGAGAAATTGAGATATAGCTCTTTGATATACTTTTTATTAAGATTGAGTCTGACTGTCTAGTTGATTCTCTTAAAAGTATATTGGGGTTAGTTCGTACAGATTGTTAAGCGAATTATTGGGTGAGGTTGTTGTACCCCAACTTTTTCAATTGGTATCAGAGCAGGCAAACACGTTTCAAGACCTTATAAGTCTATGTTTGTAGCAACCTGACTCTATGGACAGTAATCTCCCTGATAACGCAACGCCAAACCAGAGTTCCACTAAGATGCTTAAATATCCCGAAACATCTAAAAAAACGCCTATTCCTTCCTCTGTGTCTGAATCTGCCTTCAAATGGGAAAAGTGTCTAGATGAACAGTTGGATGATCTTTTTGATGAGAGTGATTCGAAAGAATGACAAACAATTGATGAGGAAGTCTCTCAATATATCAAGCTCTTTGACCATGCTTTGAAAGAAAAGAAGTCAACAACTTGCTTGAGGAAATATTTGGCACCTCTCTATCAAGAAAACAGAAAGATGAGAAAACTCTTTAAGGGTTGTGATTGTGGATATAGACTTTTACAATCTACCGTTAAAGATCGAGAAGAAGATTTACGCTCAAAAAGGTCTGAATGTGATAATCTCCTTCGAAATCTCTTTGTGTTGAAAGAAAGACTTGCAGAATCTGAAGCAAGATATGACTCTCAACAAAAATGTTTTAATGACAGAGAACTCAGTCTCCTTGCCAGAGAAAAATCCTTGGAGAATGATCTCGCTGCTTCCCTTAATAAGGTAAATTCACTGGAAGAGAATATGAAAAGATTCAATTTTAGCTCTACAAAATTATCTTCTATGCTTGGAGCATGTAAAGAACATCGTGATACATGTGGTCTGGGCTATAAGGGAATAGACGCTCCAAGTACTGGTAAAATCAAAAAAAATCATGCTATTGACAACTCTTCATGTGAATAAACTTCTCCAGCAGTCAACGATCTTAGGAACAAGGATTGTACTCCTTCAAATTTTACTCGCATGAGAACAGTCAAGAACAATTCCTTTAACTTCTATTTTGCGGAAATAAAGGGCATCTTGAACGAAGATGTCATTTTCGACTGAGGAATGAGAAACTTCATAACATTCTTGCATGGATGTCCAGAGAAGTAATTAAACCTATCTCTCATATTGCTGGAGTAAAAGGCAATGTCTGCAATCAAGAAAATGTTGTGATGAGTCATGTCTAGATTATGATTTTAAGAAAAAAAATGCCTACAATTGTAGAAGGAAGAATGTCAGGTGGGCAACTGACTCTTTAAATTACTCTGAAAAGAGAAAAAGGAATAGGAGAAAGAAAGAAAAGTCAAACTCCCTTTCTCTCTCTGAAAAGGACTGTGAACCCGAGGTGTCTGTTCCAGAATTTATTCATATTAATAATCGAGTCTCAGAGCTCAAGATTAGCATAAACAGACTCAAACAGAGCATCAAAAAGGCAAGGAAAACAGCAGGTTCAGGTATTCCTTGTTCCCCTCTGGTTAAATCTCTTTCAACTAATCCTAGTGATTTTTCTGTAAATCTTCATGAAGAAAAGAGAGAAGAAGTCAATATTCTTGATGAGCAAAATGCTCATCAAAATACAACATGACTACTCAATGTAGCATCCTTCATGTAATGTGGAAGGATGCTCGTAATTCTAAAGAAGCCTTCGTGACTTGAGAAAGTAGTTGTTGTTATATTTTATTTGCCTTACAAAAACGATGATCATAAAACTATTGAGCCTTGTTCCAGTACTTTTCATGATGTAATGTTTTTGATTGATTACTCTTGAGAATAATTCCTTGTTTGATTGCCTTCGTTTTAAACAATTCTCCTTGTTTCTTTGAATAGAGAAAGTCACCTTTTGTTTAGAGTGGGTCCTTGAATTTTTCAAGACTTCGTCTAAATTTGGCTCCACCACTCTCTTGGTCGAGTACCAAGTTTGTAACCACCGTGCACATACACCTGACCCGTACGGAACATATACAAGTTTCTCTAGGGTTTCCTATGAAACACTCATATATATATATATATATATATATATATATATATATATATATATATATGTATATGTATCATGCTCTTCTTGATACATACACGTTCCAGAACGTCAAAAAAAAACGCCTAATTTTTGTGTGCACAATGGATGGATGCAATAAGGAAGACAAAGTTGAGAAGGGCAAGACTATTGAGTTTCACGAGAATCTTGTTTTCATAACCTGCTATCATGATGTTGATTATGAAAACAAACTACCAGTTCAGATGTCATCACAACTGGTAGGAAATCTTCTTCGAGATTTTGAGGTCGTACGTGAACAACTTGGAATTGCAACAAGGAATCTTGATTTTCTGAAAAACGAACTGAAGAAAGCAACTGATGAGCTCGTCCATGTTCAATCTCTGGTTGCTACCCGTGTTTAATGTTTTTCGAATCATGTTCTCTAAGAGTAGTGTATTTTGTCTAGGGAAACTTCTTATTAGAATTTTATTCTAGTGTTTTTAAGAAGAATAACTAGAGTTTGGAATAGCCATTATTGTGATTACACATAGCTATGTCCAACGATTTTCATCTTCAATATTTTTAGATTTATTTTTATAAATTCTAAAGTTTGTTTGGAAGATGACTTTGCCGTATTAATCTTTATGGTTTTATATATTGCAATTTGTTATGGGATATGTGTGTTTGCGGCCGTGAACTATGATTGTCCCATACGTGGTCAAAAGTTAAGTCCTTCGTATGTCGATATGCAAGTATTGATAAAAGATTGAATGAACTTTTTATAAACAAAAGTAAAGCCTTTTATGTCATTATGCAAATATTGACGGAAGAAATGATGAGCTTTTGTTTACAAAGATTAAGTCTATTGTATGTCATTGTGCAAATAGCGATGAAAGATAGAATGAATCTTTGGTTATTCCGCAGTATTGATCTTCCCTGATCCATATTTTTATGTATATACTGTGTGACTCCGTAAGTTCTCTTATGTTAAGCATTTCCGATTAAGTTGATCATGGGTTCTCTTGTGGTTAATTTAATTGAGTATTTTGGATACAAATTCATATTCTTATATGATTTGTTGTTGTCCAAAGAAATCCTTCTTTTCTTGTGAAAGTAAGGTCGCTCTTGTTGTTTTTTCGGGAATGACATTTTATGGGGGAGAGTTCTTATTTGAACTTGTGCTTTATTGCCAAATCTTTGTGGGGAGTGCGGCTGTGGAATATTATAGGGGTTATCTTGTATCTTTATAAACTCCTTGATGAATGCTTTTAGTTTCGGTTATATGATTGCATCTAAAAAGTTGATATGTGCTTTCTTTTGGTCATGAAATGTCTCTATGAAAATTTTCATTAGGATCCCACTAGTTTTCGTACCTTTGCCAATTTTATTGACAAAAAGGGGGAGAATTAATGTGTAGTTCACACTACAAATACATATGGTTTTCGGATCATTATGTAAGGGGGAGTGGTTTCCATGTGAGATGGAGTATTGACTAAGGGGGAGTGATACATATCACCATAGTATTGTTGTCAAAGTTGTGATACAATTGAACTTTGATGCCGTGTAATAATACAATGACACTGTGTAACAATGATTGAGAGCTTTTGTTTTCTCATTGTTATGGCTACGGATCTTTAACAACGATGATGCTGCATTGAATATCTTTGGAATCATTGGAGTACTTGGAAGTGACGAAGATTACGAGTAATGTTGAAGAACCAAGGAGATCATGCATGTGGAAGAGAAGCTGCAAAGTTTATTTATTTTGTATTCCATATGTATTGATAATTTTGTCACTAAAATTGACAAAGAGGGAGATTGTTAGAGCACTGCTCGGTCGAACTCGCAAGCGTTTCTATCTCAAGCTTGTTTGTCAAGTTTAGTTTCCAAAACTATAAGTCTTGATTTCTAGTCTACTTATAGCTAAGTCTAGGACTAGGATAGAAAGTGTAGTTGAGCTCTAGACTCCACGATATTCATCATGCAAAGACGAAGAACTACTGAAGGAACTAGTGGAACTTCATCGACTAAAAGGTATGTGGAGACTTGACTAAAAAGTCTATCTACTCTATCTCCTATCTTGAGACAAAAGTCGTATTGGTATATAGACTTCGATTATACACGTTTGTTATTTCGAGCCGAGTTTATCTCGCTTATCTATTTCTCTAAATATGTGTTGGTAAGCTTTTGCTTTGGCCAAGTTCATCTTTACAAGTGACGAAAGTCATGTTGATTATTTCAATATCTTGAAAATCGTTTTGATGAAAAATAGTGTGTGAATAACCTCTATTTAACATCCTCTAATAATGTTTCAATGATTGAAATGAGAGTTTAGAATATATAACCTTGAATGGATATAAACATTGTATGTGAACTCATACGTGTGTAAGTCCAAAATCCTTTAACCAAAGTATGCGTACTTTGCTGCTCAGGATAACCGGAACTAAAGTCCGCGTACCTGTACGGGTACTGCCGGAAGTTCACGTCCCGTGAATCTCTGTTGGAGTTTGTGAACTGAAAACAATCTCAATCTGGGTACTTAAGTATGCATACCGGTATGCGTACTTGAGTGGGCTATTTTCTAAAAACGGTTTATTTGTGAACTTAAACTTATATAAACTAAGGAATGCATATTTGAAAACCGTGGCTATAAAGTTCATGAATCGATTCGAGTGAATCAAAATCGTTTTTGCTTCGATTGTGTCTTGTATACTTCTATGAGATCTAAGCAATTGAACAACTCTCTAACTAGTTCTTTTGAGTCATTTGAACTAGTTATGGTGAAGATGAATATGGTTGATATGAAAGTGCTCATATGGCTAACCATTTGGTAAACTACTGTTGAACCAACTAGGTGTACACATTTAGGTATGGTTACACAAACCTAAATGAACGTGCATTTCATTTGTGTATAACAAGCTAAGTTCGATCTAACGGTTGAAAGATATTAGCTTGAATCTAATCAGGTTTTCATCTAACGGTGAATATTGAATGCTTTTTTACCAAGGTAACTTGGATTGCAAACCCTGATTTTGAGACTATATAAAGGAGAAGTCTAGCAACTGGGAAACCTAATCCCCACACCTCATGTGTGATACTAGTTGTATAAGCTAGAGTCGATTCTCTTTTAACCTTAGGTTTCTACTGAGACCCTGTAGGTTAACGACTTGAAGACTTCATTGGGATTATGAAGCCAGACCCAACTATTTTCTCTGTAGTTGCGTGATCTGATCTTGCTGTTTCTATCGTGATTGAGTGCAATCGTAAGATTTGCTTGAGATTAATTTCTCCGATAGGCGAGATAGAAAAGAAGTCACATACATCTTCGTCTCATCTTTTGTGATTCCGCAATATCTTATTTCGCTAGTCGATTAAGATTATTGTGAGGTGATTGATAATTCTAGGCTGTTCTTCGGGAATATAAGTCCGGGTTATCGATTGGTTCCTGTTCACCTTGATTTATCAAAAGACAGAACAAAACTTGTAGGTATTTCTGTGGGAGATAGATTTATCTATTCCTGTAGACTTTTCTGTGTGATACAGATTTTTTTATTAAAGTCTTCGACTTTGGGTCGTAGCAACTCTTAGTTGTGGGTGAGATCAGCTAAGGGAATCAAGTGCGTAGTATCCAGCTGGGATCAGAGACGTAAGGAGCGCAACTGTACCTTTGATCAGTGTGAGATTGATTGGGGTTCACCTACAGTCTAGACCGAATTTAGTTTGTAGTAGGCTAGTGTCTGTAGCGGCTTAATACAGTGTGTGTTCAATCTTGACTAGGTCCCAGGGTTTTTCTGCATTTGCGGTTTCCTCGTTAACAAAACTTTTGGTGTCTGTGTTATTTCTTTTCTGCATTATATTTTGTTATATAATTGAAATATCACAGGTTGTGCGTTGAATCGATCAATTGGTAAATCCAACCTTTGGTTATTGATTGAAATTGATTGATACTTGAACATTGGTCTTTGGTACCGTTCAAGTTAATTTCTCTTGTATTCAATTAGACTCGCAGATTTCTATTTTCTTGAGTAAGTATTGAATCGAGAAATTGAGATATAACTCTTTGATATACTTTTTATTAAGATTGAGTCTGACTGTCTAATTGATTCTCTTAAAAGTATATTGGGGTTAGTCCATACAGATTGCTAAGCGAATTATTGGGTGAGGTTGTTGTACCCCCACTTTTTCAAAATGATCAAGATCTTTGAATCTATCAATGCCACATCGTCCTAGAGAAATCTTGGATATCCCTGTCTCATCACCAGCTTGTGTGAACACACAATGGGAAATAATTTCAGAGATGAGAAAGTCACTAAAACTGTCTCTCAGGGAATCATCAAGCAAATGAGTAAAACTCGAAAAGAAAGAGGAACTATTGTTTCAACTACTCAAATCTATAGCAATGGAAATATCTTGTTTCATATTTTACGTCTTGGAAGACAATTAAACTGTATTTAGAAACAGTTAGCCTTTGCCTCTCGAAATGATCCAGAAACTCTTAAAGGAATCTTAGAGATCAATGATGAGTTCTTAAAAGGCGAAAAAGACCAAGACTCTGAACAAGAATCTATTGAGCAGCTGACAAATGAAGAATGATATTTCTTGTGTCAGAAGAAAAAAGAAAAAGAAAAATAGACAGCAGTTTTTGATTTATTTTGATTATTGTATAAGGTCTATTTTTGAATAAAACTATCAATTATTATGAATAAAATTATTATTTTATAAATTTTCTTGTGATGGTTTCCAATTACATAGCTTGTGCTTGAATGTCTATATTATTGCTATGTATTTATGGGATATCTGATTTCGGTTTTCATAACCTTAATATTTGATCTCATATGATGTGAACCCTTATGGTTTGTGTGACTTTTTGATTTAGTGGGATTAAGTTCTAGCCCAAGTTGGTAGGCTTTATCAAAGGATCATAAGGTGTTCCGATTGAAACTCATATGTAAAAAGTCACAATGTGTTGAATAAATTTGTGTTTAGCATAAACATATGTGTTTCGGGTTTTTAACCTTTTCTATTGGCACGCATTAGTTAAAACCGATTCAACCTTTCTCTGGTAAAGGTTGCTCTTTGTTGTTGTTCTTTTGTTCTTGCGCGAGGATGACAACATACTGGGGGAAAGTTCTAACTTAAAATTGAGCTTAATGATATATCTTTCTAGGGAGAAGAGGATGCATAATCTGAGGTAACAAATTTGTTAGTTAATCGTTTTCCTTTTTAAGAAAAGTTTGCTTATATTGCATATATTTTGCTTTTCCTTAACAAAATTTTGGTACAATTGATATATATTCCATTATGTGTGTATGGATATGTGTGTGTGTGATTCAATTGTTTCCGTTAAGAAAAAATGTGTCAATTTATTTGGCTTATTGTTTGATATCTTCTTTATTGTTTGGTATCAAGTGTTTTTGCTTAACGAAATTTCGGTGCAATTGCGGTGCTATAATGTCTATATTTGTTTCAATTGCTTCCGGTTAAGAGAAATAATTGTGCAAGTCAATTTATTTGGTTTGTATGTATTGTTTATGCCTTAACGAAATACGGGATCATTTGTTTAGTCGAATTCGATTCCGGATAAGAGCGAAATTAAGTTAATTTTGATCTTAGTTAGACTTATCAAATTAAAGGATTCGGTTATTCAAGTCTAATCGAATGCCTTGACAAGAAATACTAGTTAACTAACCTAGTACTTGTCTTGTCTAAAGTGAAAGGTCTAAGTTATTGTCTGAATAATTAGAACCTGATGAGAAAAATAAAGTTAATTCTGATCTTTATTTTAGTCTTATCGTAATAAGCGATTGTATGTTTACAATCGGTTTAGCAAGAGAACTAAGTTTCTTAGTCAATTTGTTAAACTATTAGGGAAAATTGCTTCGGAAAATTGTTTCCTTGATAACATATTAAAACCAAATAACTTGTAGTTTCGGTTTTGATATTGGTTATCTAAAGTGGTATGTGAAACCTCCGTGCTTAACTCTTATAGGTTGTACAAGTCTTTTTAGATTTTTAAGATCCTTTCGGTTTGACCTTTATTTGCTCGAACCTTTGTCATTTTGTGACAAAAAGGGGGAGAAATATATGGAGTAAACAAGTGATTTGTAATCACTAAGGAAAGGACAATTGTGCTAAAACGTTATATCTAACGAAAGAGTAAAGCATTGACTAAGGGGGAGCAACATATCATATTATTGTTGTAGTTATCTTAACTACAAAAGGGGAATAACAAAGATGTTCAGATTGAAAATCTACCTATCTCACCTTTAGGGGGATTATTAGCTTTGTTATTCAAATGTCAACAACGACATTTATTAATTGAATATATTCAGGTTATTGTGCTGTTGAAACTTGGAATCAAGCGTATGTTATTCTTGTAATTTGTTTATCCATATGTATTAAGAGTTTTGTCACTAAAATTGACAAAGGGGGAGATTGTTAGAGCATAGATCAGTTGAACCCACCAAGCGTTGGTATGTCAAGTTTGGTTGTCATATTTTAGTGAATCAAAACTCATCTAAGAGTCGCTTGATTATGTACTAGAGACAACTTCGTATAGGTAAGACTAGAAAGTCTAGGATTATGAGACATACAAGTATTACTCGAAGACCTAAAGAATGTGAAGAAGTAACAAGCTACAACCACGACATCATCCTTCCTCTTGAGGTTAGTAATATTTACTTGAACTGTTTCATTCCTAACGTATCTTTAAAGTCGTGCTATATTGAAAACATAACTGCAAAACTGTGAATGATTATACTCTAGCAGTGAGACATGATCACATGATCATAGTGTTAAGGAATTAAAATACGAAGTATAGCGCTTATCTTTTGAACTTCGTATATATGACATCGGCATAATCGTATGAATGCTATTGTGATTATGTGTATGGGTAAAGATGAAGATTTCATCCTAGGAAACAATGTTTACATTTTTTTAAAGGAAGTACATTCATGAACTTTTTTTATGAATCGAAAGGGAAATCGCTAGGCTTATTGGTATTGTTATTCATTGCATATCTTTGGATTACCAATATGTGTGAGTTAGTAGAACCGATCATAGCGTGTTATGTATCTTGGTATAACTAATCACAGTGCCTGACTTATATTTGGTATGACTGGTTTTTATTAATTAGTGTAACTGATCCTAAGTAATCACTTGAGATGGTATGATCGATATTTGTAATTGGTGTGACCGATCCTAGTAATTGGTGTGACCGATCACAAAAGAATTGTGTAATCAATCCTTGTAATTGGTGTAACCGGTCCTAGTAATTGGTGTAACCGATCCTGGTAACTGATGTAACCGGTCCTGGTAACTTGTGTGTTCGATCACAAGTAATCCATATTGAGGTAGAACCGAACCTTGTGATTGGTAGAACCGATTGAACCCATGAGATTTGATACTTGATCTATCACATAGTTGTCTTGGAATACAGATGAACCGATTCTAAACTTGTTTGGAAGTATGGTATTATCGATTCCAAGATTGTAAATATGAAAGAGGATTTATAAAGAAAAGATGTCAACATACTTTAAAAACGAACAGTAACTCTTATCTTTTATTGTTCAAAGATATTCCTTAATTACTCAAGGAGATCCCGGTCCGAAATAAATTAAGAATCTTTTAATTAAGGTTGTTAGTTTTATATGCTTTAATTACCAGCAATTAAATGCATATCTCTTGATAATAAAAATTTGTAATGTGCATTAACTAATTGGAGATTTTCTATTGAAAGATTTCGGAAAATATTGGAAAAAACATTTCCAGGAATTATGAAAACCGATTTGGGCATTTATTGCATATCTTGAGAATATTCGGTTTTGGAAATTCCTTGGTGTCCAAACATCCTTGGTCTATAAATACCTAAGTTTGCATTTCTAGCAAACCATCCTAAGAGCCCGGCAAACTTCATCTTTTTGTTGTTTCTGGTGGAGCCTCTATCCGGAGAGGAAAGTACCCTAATTAGGCGAAATCTCTCACGACCGCTCATTATGGGAAAGAAGCTCTACAAGTACCGTTGGTGGGAAACTAAATAATTGCAGTTTATTAGTTTTCGATTGATTTGATTGACTAACGGTTGTTGAACTTTGATTGCACCTAGTTTGTTTATTCTTGAGAATCTTTTTTTCTGATATAAGATTCACTCAAACTAGATCGAAGTGTCGACGGGATCTTTAGAACTGTTTGTAGATCTAAAGGCATCTTGTGATAATCCATTGTTAACAGACTCTGTTCTGTGCGTGATTGATCACAAGAGATTCAAGTGGTGTTGTGCAGGTTTAATTGAAGATTAAAGAAGATTTGAAGACAAAGAAGATTTCTGATTGGTTTTTCATATCTTTGTGTAGCACAAACATTGATCGGCTGTGATCCAACTAGAATAGGATTTATTCGATTGATTAGTTGCGTGAGATCGACATCGCTTTATAGTTTCTTATTGGATTTTATATTGATTGATTGCAAATCTAAACTCTGCTACTTCGGTAGTTGTTGGATAGATTAATCTAACCAGGCAAAGGAGTTTATTAGTTTAAACGGAAGAGCCTTTGCATATGACTTTAGATATCTTTATCTGGAAAGAATCAATAGAGTTGTTACCAAACAGATTTATAGTTCCTTTACTGATTGGAATACGATCCAAGTTAATTGTTCCAGTGCGTGCACTTATTGAATGTCGGAATTGCATGCATACTGAAGAAACTAAGTGTTCTAGGTTTAGTTGGTTGGTCTCAACTATACGAAGTTGGTTTAGATTTTGTATAGCGGCTTAATTCTGAGAGTATTCAATTCTGGACTTGGTCCCGGGGGTTTTCTGCATTTGCGGTTTCCTCGTTAACAAAATCTTGTTGTGTCTTTTACTTTTCTATTTCCGCAATTAAAATTGTTTATTATAATTAAAAGTAAAATACACAAACGTTAACTCCGTATTACTTGATAGTGATCCTATAGAGTTTGGTTAAGTTCAGACCTATTATCAAGTAATCACACTTTGATTGTTGTATTGTCTCGAACTCGTATCCATAGACGATCACACAAAGTGTGAATACCAATTTGTCGTATTGTCTCGACTTTGTCCATAGACAATCACTTTCGGTAAGAGGACTTATAGGTGGATATTTTAAAGATTGTGGTGTATTTGGGTACCCTCGTCTTTTCAGCCCTTCCCAATTAGAGCTTCTTGCAGTATGAAGATTGCGCTTAGTCGCTTTAAGAACTAAATATCCTTCATGGAACTTGTTAGGTTTGATTGTTCTTGCTCTGAAATCTTCTGCTGGTTCGGCATTCCTATTATAGTGGGATTCAATGCTCGTACAGTTATTGCAGCTTTCTGATTTTGTGGTATGTATGGGCGCTCGTGCAAGGTTATGGGAAGATATCCAGACATATAGTAGTTTTAAAACTCTCATTTAATCATTTAAACATCCTTGGAAGACGACAATGGTAACCTTACACATACCACCAGCTTCAAGTAATTTTCAAGTGATTAATCGATCATTACAAAACTTCTCAAGCTAACATCAAATGACTGTCTCACACAAATCATGTAAGATGTTCAAGGTAATTTTCACATGATCATCTTGACTTAATATTTAGTTTCCAACAAATAAATTATTTCCAACTAAACTTGTCAAGTATATGATGAACTCAAGCTAAAGCTAGAAATCTTCCAACTTGTATTTCGAGAAATAGATATTCAAGATATACTCAGCTCGAAATTCACTTGTGTATAACACAAAGTCTATATGGCTATACGACTTAGTCTCATTTGAAGATAGAATAGAATAGACTTCTGAGTGATAGATAAGTTTTATTCTCCACATACCTTTTGTTGATGAAGTTCCTCAAAGCTCTTCAGTAAATATTCTTCTTCAATCGGTGAATGCATGAAGTCTAAAGCTCAACCACACATTCTATCCTAATCCGACACATAGCTATAAGTAGACTAGAAATCAAATATATAGTTTTGATCAACTAAACTTGACAAACAAGCTTGAGATAGCAACGGCTGCGAGTTCGACCGAGTAGTGCTCTAACAACAATATTAGTTCAATGAATTAATTTGTGGATCAATTGAAAATTTCCCATGAAAATGATAATATCACTTCGGAGTGTTTCAATCATCGAAAGATAGATATATGAACTTACTGAATTTCTACTCAGGGTAGGTTGGCGAACTCGGTTCGAAAACCATAGATATCTGAGATTCATAAATATACGAATGTTGGCGAACCAGTTCGTTAACCTTAAATTTCAGTCGGGAACAGTTCATGAACCTTGGTGACCCAAATTTTTAGGTTGGATTAATTGGCTAGAAATTTGCGAACCCAGTTCACGAATTGTGGCCAAGTGAGTTCCGTAGCCTAGTAGGGTTAGCGAACTCGGTTCACGAATCGTTGCACCCTGAATTGTAAACAAGACTTGCGGTTCACGAACCGCTGTACCAACTATCTTGACAATATTTAGCAGATGCTCAAAGACTTATTATTTTAATATGTTTAGCATTGCTAGGACTCTCTTAAACACTTCTAAGACTTCATGGATTTATTTAAACACTTAGGTATTTGAATCATATGATTAATTTCTTAGGTGTTTAAATGAACATCAAGTAGCTTTCAGTTCTATTTGGATAACTTTCCAAACCGAACATTCACTGTACACGGTTACTGAACTCGGTCCAACCTAACCTATGTGTATAGTATTCTATTGTCGTTTGAAGACCATTTTGTTTGCTTGATTTTCAACTTATCTTAGATTAAATTCTAAGCTAACCTTGGTCTTTGAAACTATAAATAGAGCATCGCTGTCAACTGGGAAATTCAATCCCTGATACGTTGTGTCCTAGTTGATTCTAGAGTCTCCTTTATTGACCTTTTAGGTCTACGAATAAAAAGACTTCGCTTGGGGATTCATGAAGCCAGGTACGACTATCTTTACCTTGATAGTTCGTGAATCCCGATCTTGCTTTTCTGTTATTGAGGTTTTCGTAATCTCTTTCAGGAGAGATAGATAGTAGTCATAAAGTTTCTTCATCTCTGACTTTGTGATTCCTCAAGATAGATATATAAACACTGATCTTAGTTGATCTTTCTACGATTGTTCTTGAGAGGTGGTTAAGAATCTATGCTGCTCTTTGGGAGTCGTAAGTTCCTGATTTATGAGGTTTGCTAGCTTCGACACCTTGATCTTTGTTCTAAACAGAAATCAAATATGCTTATCTGCTAAAGGAAGATTGGTATCAAAAGTCTCTACTTTGGCTGAAGCAAATTTTAGGATGTAAAGGACGTCAACTAAGGGAATGAAGTATGTAGCACCTTGCAAGGTTCAAGAGACATAAGGAGTACGATTATAACTGAATCGCTTGGAGGGTGGATTCGGTCCAACTACATT
This sequence comes from Papaver atlanticum, assembly GCA_023531105.1. NCBI lineage: Eukaryota > Viridiplantae > Streptophyta > Magnoliopsida > Ranunculales > Papaveraceae > Papaver > Papaver atlanticum. The sequence goes on along the minus strand of JAJJMB010009125.1, from coordinate 610,391 downwards.
CCAGTCCAAAGTATGATAGTAGGCTAGTGTCTATAGCGGCTTAATACAGTATGGTGTTCAATCTGGATGAGGTCCCGAGGTTTTTATGCTATTGTGGTTTCCTCTTTAACAAAATTTTCGGTGTCTTGTAATTTTCATTTTCTACATTATATTGTTTATCTTTATAATTGGATTCACACAGGTTTGTACGTAGATAAGTTCTCATAATTATAATCAATTACGAGACTAGAATCTTATAGACTTTGTATCTTGATAGATAGATAACAAGTTTAACAACTTGGCTTAATTCCAATTGAATTATTTGTATTCGATTAGATTGAATTTGGATATTGATTTTTGAGATCGTCCAAGTACTCTGCTTACAAATTAGGTTCACATACCTTGTGTCTATATACATACTGATTGAGTAGAGGTTGAGATATTTACTCTATACATATTGTTAAGGATCATTAAGTTGGTCTTTTTGCAATTGTGTTAAGTTTTGTCTATACAGGTTTCCGAACGAAAAAGTTGGGTGTATTTGGTATCCCTTAGGTTTTCAAGTGTCTGATTTGTTATTAAAATATTGCAGAAATATGGAGTTTATGTTACCAGTAATTAAGGCTGTTGGGCATGTTGGTTTTTTAATGCTTTTATTTTCTTGTTCTGTTTTGTAGTTGTTTCATGGATTGAGCTCCTCGTGTAGCTGCTGCCACAAGCTTAAATGAAGGTTTGTGATGGGTGCTTATCTAAGGTTGTTGGGAGATAGGTTTTCCAGTGTGACAAAGTGTTTAATGCTTGTTTTTTTGTTTTTGTTTTTGTAGGGATCTGATGGAATGCACCTGTTCCTTTTGAATTTGTATGTTGAGGACTAAGTTGTGTTGTTGCAATGGTGTCTTGGAATGGTTTTGTTTCTATTAAGTTATATTCACTTTATTGCATATCCACTATGTCATATAAACATGAATGTTTTTCAATTGTTTTGCAGAATTGGTCATATGCACATCAATACAGAAAAGTATGCAAATGCCTTCATTGAAGACATGATTCACATCCAAATTTAGTAAAGTAAATCTAGCCTAGAAAAGTAAGCAAATGCCTTCTTGTGTATCATGGTAAAGATACAGCTCTAGTAAAGAAACTTCAGCCTCTCCATATTAATGCATGCGTATTTCATATCTCGTTCTTCGCTCACTTGTCTCTCTCATGTGCAAGTGGGCATGATGTTAGTATGCTTTGGGTTCAGGTATATTCTCTAAATGTACTATCTTTGATTGTTCATAAATGGTTTAGCATGTCAAATATTTCTGAACAGTTGTTCTTGACAGCATGAATTGGAATATATTTTCACATGGAAGCATGCATTCTATTTTACTCCATTTGTTGCATATCCATTTTTACCTCTGTTACCTTAAAAAAAAAAATCATCATCTACAGTCCCAAGTCTAACCTAACGAAGTTGACTTTAGTAAGCAATTCAAGTGACTGAGTTAAACTTGAGAATCAAACTTGACATACAATGCTTGGTGGGTTCAACCGAGTATTGCTCTAACGGTCAAGAAACATAGGGCAAAGCTGCATCAGGATAGTTTAGAGGGTTTATTCCGTCTCAACCACATTTTAGACCAAATTTATTATAGTAGTCTAGTGTTTTTAGCGGCTTAATGCAGTGTGTTCAAACTAGATGAAGTCCTGGAGTTTTTTCTGCTTTACAATTTTCCTCATTGAAAATTTTTCAGGTGTTTTGTTTTACTTTTATTCAGTATTGGATTGATCTCATATTTATAACTAAAAGTACAAGCAAGCTGTAAGTTAATCATCCTTGTGATTTAAGAATCTCAATTTCATATTATCCAAGGACATTCCTTGCATGCGTTTAACTTTGATTTAGGTTCATGTAAGAAATAATTTATAGGTTCTGAAATGAAAAAGTTGGTGGTGTGTACTTGGAACCCTCATTTTTTACTTATACTCATCAATAGACACCATTTGATCTAATACTAATTGTAATTACACTAATCCCAAATATAGAATTTGACACTAACACTCTTATGAAGCACATATAACATGATAAGGTGTAACAATTTATTAACTGTCATGTAACATCATGTTTATATTATTGACAATTTTCATTGTAACCAGGACCTCCATAATAAAAACTGTAACCATTTGCATGTTCGTTATCAATCTTCAAATCATAGCAGTTTGGATTCGATATGATAGGCTTAACATCTTCGGGGTCTTTTGCTTCGTTATTTTCATCAATTACTTGAACATGATTAAAAAAGCTAGATATTCCAAAGCCTCCTTCTGAAGGGAAATGACCACTACCCATTTGAGTTATAGTATGTCGTCCTTTAGATCTCGTATTAAATATTTCTCCACCGAAATCTATTCTTGTTGCTTTCTTGGATAATTTAGTGAATAGAGAACTAGGATAATATCCTATGGGAATACCTTGTAAAATTACCCACCAATTTCCACTATTTTGGTCCTGCAAAGTTATTCAATGTCAATATTTAAAATAAGGTTGGTAAAACTACGCATGCAAGACATTGATTACTTTCACTTTATTACCTTGTGTATACCGAAGGAGGCATCCTTTTGATCGCCTTTGAAAGTGGACATATCCGTAAAATTGCAACCAAGGGCGACATCCGAGGATATGTGCACAAAACCATCACATCTGAGGTCGAAGCAACCACTTTTGTAGTTATCGGTCTAATAAAAATAAAATAATAAATAAATAATACTGAACAAAAATAAATATCTTTAAAAGCGTTATATAGTACAATAAATTCTTATCTTTTTCCCGATGAAAGAGAATAACTTTTAATTAATATTCCTATTAGCATAGGAAGTATAAAATTGTAATAATGATCTTTCATCGAGTAATAACACTTACAGTCCACAATATAAAGAATCTGGTCTGGTAATCACCATATAAGTGTTGGGAAACCTGATAAAATGGAAAAATTAAAGTTTAATAGTGTGCTAAAAAATCATACTAAATTTACGTTTGAATTGTGGAAACATAACCGGCTTGGATGGATGACTTACTAGCCATCCAGCTTCAATAATATTGGCATCATCGCCTTCAGCAGTTCCAACCCAAATTTGGGATACACTTATTTCAACCGGTACTTCCACAACCGGATTCCAAAGATTTATTCTTGTTTGTGCTCCTAGGAAATTTCCATCCACCTTAATTACCGCGTGCTACATGAGTATTTAAGCACATACAAAAGTATGTTTTTCAAAATTATTTACAACATATACAAATGAAACAAATTAATAAAAGAATTTACGAAAAAAAAAATAACTTATAAATATACCTCATGGCCGTCCCTAATGTCATTTGGCTGTGATGTATTAGGCGTCTTGTAATGAGAAAATCTCAGACGATGGTGTTTACGCAAAAGTGTTGAACGGTAATCTTTTCGATTCCTCTTTATAGGAATTGTTCCTTGTGGACATGATCCATACTTGTGCCAAGTTTGTGTGAGTTGAAGTGTCCCGAGATTATTTAATTTTATATTCTTCGGGTACATACTCGGTCTCATCTATTTCATGTATATAAAAATACAAACAAAGCAATTATCTTTAGAGTTTGAAATAAAAAACATACTACTGTATGTATTATAAGGAAAATCATTTACTAAACCTGTATTGTGTGATTATGAAACGAAAGGTGATTAAGAGAAGGTTGTTTGTAGATATCATAACAATTGATGATCTCATCTTTATCAACCTACATCATAAAAATCAACGAACATATAAATACATCGAGAAGCATGAGATTATGGTATAAATAAATATAAACTATGTTTTACCCTGATGGTTTTGATTATTGCTTTCTTCGTGACACTCGAAATCGTTCTTCCGTCAACTAATTCTTCTGGAATTGAAATTACAAAAATGAGTATCCCTAGAATTAGTAGGGTTGAGTAGGTAAATTTCAACATTATTCTTTGGTTATATATATATATATAAAGAGTATGATTCTTTTTGGAAATCAACAGTACTACGTATACAGAGTATTTTACATGGAAGATGGAGAGATTGATTTATATAATATCACACAGATTATGCGAAATCAATTGTTTACTTAATACTTATACATGTACGAAAATATATTCTCACTCAAAATATCTGGTATAATAAATGTTATATATACTATTGCATCTTTTTATTAAATATATACTTAATTTTAAATATAGATTCGATACCACGCAGAAAGACTCTGGATTTTACGCATTTAAAACCAACACAAAAGCAAGTACAAGATTTATGATTTTTATGTGCGTAAAAACTGACTTTTTGGAAATTCTGATTTCCTCATTAATTACTAAATCTTACAATTACTAATTAGGTTTAGGAAAGGGGGGTCCAAGTTTGTGCACCCCCACCCCAATAACCGAGGTGCACAATACTGACTCTTTTTATTTTTCCATATTTCACTGCAATACAGCCGGTGGTTTTTATTTTTGGGTCCTCTTAACTTGTATCTAAGTTAAGGATCATTATAAAATTATTTCCTTGCTTTGGATAGTGTAGTTTTCTTGGTATCTTAAATATTATGGGAAATCTCATTTTCTAGTTTTTAGGATAGTTCATTTCCTTCTAAACACTTAGAATTATTTTATTCTTATGTATAAGTTAAAAAAACAAACAAAAGAATTTACCCTTTTCTCGAAACATCTTTGAAATTAATTTGTATGGATCCCGTAGAAAAATTTGTTCTTTCCAAATATCAGGCGGCAACCATAGGTAATCCGACTGTTCTGCTAAATATTTTTAGGTAACAATAGTAAATCAATAGCCAATTTAAATTAATTAACAAAATAATCATCGGGATTAATTAAGGTCACTAATCTCACATGATGACAAATTTTCCTCTACAAATAAGAACATTGCCAAATATATGATAAAGCTTACCGAGAATATATTTTTAAAGTCTACCAAAATTATTGAATAAGATTATAGGATTTTTACCTCAATGAGTAGAAAAGATCAGTTATTGGTAATTTGGTAAATGCTGACCCAGATAAAAGGAAGAAATTGAAGCAGAAAATCAAGGAATGGAGTAAGATACTTCTAAGGAACTTTTTTACGGTGGAATTGTGAATGTCGTCTATTTATACTGATACTGCTCCCGTATGTGAACGACCTTATTTCAATCTGTGCTCGATTTAAATAAGGATGATGCCGGATTTAATTAGGTTAGGTCCATATATGCGCCATATAGTCTGGGCACTTTGTTTTTTTGTCACTTTTGAATTTTATTTTCTAAGCTAGCATAATTTCATTTTCTCAGATAGCATCAAGTTTAGTTTAATTAGAAAATCAAATAAACTAAGTTGGACGTCCTAGATGTGAAAGCTAAATTATGTTGTTAAAATAAAATTTAAATATTTAACGGTAACAAAGGGAATAATCCACCTAGAAAATAGAAAATGAGATTTCCAACAAAGTTCAAGATATCAAGGAAAGCTACACTATCCAAAGCAATCCTTAACATATTTGCTGCTTAACATTACATCGAAACTTATATAAAAATACAAATTGAAAAAAATACAAGGGTGTTCTTATATTGATTTTTACTAAGGGTGTTCTTATTTATGTACCCTTAAATTTTATCTACCAACCCATCAAAAGTTTAAATTTGTATACCCCTGCTCATCGCGAAAATAAGAAGAATCTTCTTCAAAAAGGAAAAAAATGTAAATATCTCTACTATGTGATAAAGATTATGGTTCCTGTTACAGGGCCTATGGCCCATGGATGTGCGGTCCATCTAGTTACCTAGAGTTTACCTTTACATATATATATATAAAAGATATTGTATCCATGTAACCTTTTTATCCTGATCAATAGAAACCTCTCTTTGTCTCTTTACTTTCTCCATATTTTCCACTGCAATACGTTATCATGCACGACTCTACCAACTGGTGCACGACTCTAAGGTGTTGCAACTACACTTGGTGGAAGTGTATTTGAGGTCGTGGCTCCATAAAGGAAGATGGAGAGACCACCAGGTTCGATCAATGCTCACCTGGAAAGGAAGTAGGTGAACAAGGAAAAACCTAATATATCATTAGTTAAATCATCTCATTATATTGTCTCTGATTATGTCCATGAATCAAACTGGAGGATGCGCTGAAGTTTAATGATTCCAGAGAACAATGAAATCCTAATGGATTATGAGAACACATACGAGTTAATGGAAAGATCGTGCGAACATATTAATGATTATTATTTTCATATATAGTTGCTCAAGGAAATTGAACACGATGAGATCGAACCATGCTTCTTATTGTTTAAATATCAACAAAGAGCATATTTGGCCTACACAATCCAGGTAAAATTTGATTCTTTGACAAATATATAGGTATTTGGTGTGGTAGTGCTAACCAACCAAGTGTAAAGCCTGTGGACATACATGATTATTTGTCACTAAGCGCAGTGAGAATAATGAAGTCGTAAGTATAAAGACTCTCCTTGTGGCGTGAGGTTTCTCACAATGCACTGGAATTATTCTCTTGTAATGAATGTTATAGCGTTCCGCTACTTAGTTAGCTTGGTAATTTCAAAAGGACTTGAAATGCAGCATATGTATGTGGTTGTTACGTATCTCTGAAAGAATCAAGAGATAGCAGATATTTACAAAAGTACTTGATAGCCTTTTGTTGCCCAAATCAAATGACTCTAAACCACAGAGTCGTTCACAGTTAGATAGAACTCCCACTTATAGATTGAAGCAATCAGGCGGATGTGGTATACCTGTATAAGTGGCTATTTGATTAGGAGGGGATAGACAAGTAAGTTATTTTTCCTTGCGTATTCATAAGAAAGTTCCTGATTTGGAATTGTAGCTATTTATGTCGATGGTACAGACATGATGGGTACTCTTGATGTAATAAGAGACCTTAAAATCTATTTTAAATCCGAATTTGAGATGAAAAATCCGGGGAAAGCTCGACCGAATACTGAGCTTGTGGTATATTATTCCACCAGTTTGCATATGTCTAAAGTTGTCAGGAAATTTAACAAAGACATGCATCCTGATAGCACTCCCATGATTAGTCGAGGTTAAAATGTAAGTAAGTGACCATTTCGTCTAAAGGAAGATGACGAAGATGTGTTGGGAGATGAAATTCCCATATCTAAGTACAATAAACGCATTGTTGTACTTAGTATAATAATTTACTCGATCAAATTTTGCATCCTCAGGAAACTTGTTAGCTAGATATAGCTCAGCGCCAACGCAACGTCATTCGAATGGTACATTGAATGTAATCATATACTTAAAAGTAACCATTGACATAAATTTGTTTTATCCCTGCAAAGACATAAAAAGGAATGCTAATGAAAGTGCAATCCAAAAGTTGTTGATTATGAAGGAATAATAATATCTTGTCTAACGAAAGTAATCAGGGGGAGATATGGTAAATTATTTTCTAAGTCATTACCGATATTCAGTTTCGAAAAGTACATGACTAAAGAAACTGTCTGAAACAACTCTGAAAGTAATCAGGGGGAGATGCCGACATCAGGGGGAGGATCCAAGGATATGATGTCGATATATTTTACTTCGAAATTGAAGCTGTGTTGTACTCTTTTTCCCTTCGATCGAGAATAGTTTTTCCCAAAGGGTTTTGTTACTCGACAAGGTTTTTAGCGAGACAACACTAAAAGCATCAAGTATGTTGAACGTTGAAGACATAAAGATGGCGTTGATATTACTGAAAATATCTGAATCAGAGAAATGAAACGCGATAGTCTGTTAAGCAACGTAACTTCCAGAATCAACAACAAGGTATTATAAACATTCAAGTCACCAAAGTAAAGTATGATAAACTCCTTTTGACTGCATTAGACTAATGAAAATTGTCTGACATCAGGGGGAGCACCTAATGGTGTGTTGAACTATTTTCCTTCACCGAGGTTTCTTTTTCCCACAGGGTTTTGTTACTCGGCAAGGTTTTTAAGGAGACAACAACAAACACCGGGAATGTAATTTCCCATCTAAGGCTATTGTCTTTCCCACAAGAATTTTCTGCCTTAAGAGTTATGAAGCAACTAATCAACTTCAACGGAGCAAAGTGATCATCTACAACGGATCACCTTTACTTGCATCTGTCACGTTGTACTCTTTTCCCTTCGTCAAGGTTTTATCCCACTGGGTTTTCCTTGTCAAGGTTTTAATGAGGCAACATATTCGAGTCCAACTATGTTCTAAGTTTGCTTAATATTGTACTCTTTTTCTTTAGTTCAGGTTTTGTCCCTCTGGGTTTTCCTGACGAAGTTTTAACGAGGCAATAAACTTAGACTCATCGATCTTTGAAGATCGTATTGCATGTGATGAACTACATGTAAAGTACGAGACAACATGTGAAGTACTACATGTGAAGAGTTGTACAAGGTTTTATCCCACTGGGTTTCTCCTTGTCAAAGTTTTAATGAGACAATTGATTTCGGCACAAGTGATCAAGGAGAGAACGACATTTGAAGAACTACATTCAAAGCACTATATGTGAAGCACTATGTATAAAGTTTTGTTATTGAACCGCACAAGGGGGAGTGTTACAGGGCCTATGGCCCATGGATGTGCGGTCCATCTAGTTACCTAGAGTTTACCTTTACATATATATAAAGGATATTGTATCCATGTAACCTTTTTATCCTGATCAATAGAAACCTCTCTTTGTCTCTTTACTTTCTCATATTTTCCACTGCAACAGTTCCACCTATTTGCCACTCTTATCACAATTTCTAAAGTAATTCTATTTTTCAATTCTATTTTTTTCCTATTTACCACCTACAGAAGTCAAATTAAATTTGACCATAACTATCCCCATTCTATTTTGTCTTCTTCTCCATTAATATTCTTTTTTCATTAAAAACCCATTAAAAAAATAACCATATGTTAGAACTTTGTTCAATTAGTTCACGAGTCCAAATTTGTGTACCCTCTAAAACCGGGGTGCACATTCCGGCCGCTCTTATTGGACAGTTTCTTTCGTAACAAAACCACTAAACCAGTTTCAGTATTTTTCTTCTTTATAAAAAATATTTTCCATTTAAAGTTTCAAGATCTCCATATGATAAAACAGAAAAAACTCTCAGCTCTATATTCGTTCTGAAAATGGTAATCAAATAAGATTCATCTTTATAATGTTTAAACTTAATACTACCCAAGAACGAAGAAGAAACAAAAGATTTATAAGAGATTAGAGAAGATTGAGAAGATCTATGAGATAAGATGGACATCAAGGTTTGCATCTGACTAAGAAACAGAGACAAGGTTAATTTTCATGTGATTCCCAGTTAACAGGGGCGATGACTGTTTTTGTTTTTCCATGGATGAATTTTTGTAGTGAAAATCATAAAATTTCCAGGGTATGTTATATCTACATCTTGTTTTTCCATGGATGAATTTTTGTAGTGAAAATCACAAAATTTCTAGGGTTCATATATTTTAGAAGTAAGTGATGAAGGATCTGGGAAGAAGTCATCCTTGTGCTTAATTGGTAGCAAGATTTGTTAAATAGACACTATACGAAGCAGAAATTGATCTTGCTTCAATCGAATAATAATAAACTGGGTTGCAAAATACTAGACTAAACAGGAAAAGGGGTAGCAGAGAGAAGCAATAAAAATTTGGTGTTGGGTAATGGAATGATGTTTTGACAGTGGAGTCAAATGTTGATCATTCACTAATTTTATTTTAGTTTTTGATCGGTGTCATTCACTGATTCTATGTCTAGACTCTAGAATTAGGTTAAAAAAACAAACAAACAAAGGATATCCGCAGTGCCTTCTCCATTAATGCCTACTCTTTTTTCCTAGATTCAAAATCAGTTGGGTGTACTTGGTTAGTTGATTTTGAGTATTTTGATAAATCAGATTTTAACATTTGATAATCATTCCTTTATCCTTACCGAAAATACGGATTTATGAGAAATCAATAAATATTTGTGGAGTGCATCAGGTATTTTGAGCTTCATTAATGGAGTTTTTGGAGTTTTTAGTTGCTGTGATGATGAAAGGAATAGCAGTAGAGAAAAGATCCATCTAGAATAATAAAAAAGTACTGATGCCTTAATTTTGCATCCCTCCCTGTCATAATGGTGAGGTTGAGTTTAATCAAACATATGAATACGGAGCTAGAGATGTTATTGAGTTTATGGAGATAGAGATTTAGCGCTCCCTGTTCAGAAAAGATTTCGTTTTAACTTCCGAAAAAGATAAAATAATTTCCGAGAAAAGAAATACGAAAATAAAGTAAAAAGGGAAAGCGGTTTTGGGAAGTTTTATCAACAAATTGGGGAAGTAACGTGCACCCTGGTTTTGAGGGGTGCACAAATTTGGACTCATTAGTTCACTATTATGTATATTTCTTTAACACTTATCATTTAACTAGTAAAAATGGATGGTTTAATCGGATATTAATCCGTAAACCATTAATATGGAAGATTCTAGGATTGAAAATCTAGGACAAATTATCCAAACCTAGATAAATGGAACATCCAACAAAATTTTATTAATTTAGCTGAAATTTATTCATTGAAGAAAATTAGAGGTAAGTAACTGATTTATTTTTGTTTGATTAGTGTTTTTTTCAGTTTTTTTTGTTTTTCTTTTCCGTTGTACAGGTCTCACCTGATACAAAGATATAATCTTTATCAATCTATTTTTTTAATTTTAAATTGATGATCTTATATTTTTTCGATGGTTAGATAATCTATATAAGTAAGGGTTTTTGATTTTTGCGCGAGATTCTTCCATGTTTGAAAACTCAGATTAATTTGCCTATTGGATTCACGGTTTTATATCAAACTTTTTAATTGCTTCAAAAAAAGATCAAGCTTTTTAATGTTCCTCTTTCTAATGCTTCTCTGCAACTGCACTTACTCAATCGTGAATTGTTACCGAACATGCGAAAAAGCAATTGAAGTCATTCTCTTTCTCTCTCTCTCAAAGTCGAAAGCTGGATTTGTCTTTGTCAATTAAAATCCTATACTAGTTCAAGAAATTTTTTATTCTTGATTTAATGGTGATTAATACCCTAATTGGTCACACTAATTACAATGATCGATCATACCATCACATGGTGATTACTCACTACACCAAATTTAGTGATTAGCAACGGTAGGTGGCAGTTGCAAAGTGGGGTCGCAACAGTTCAGCTCTGTTGCGAAAGTCGTTGTTGCAATTTTCGCAACGGCCGCATTGCCGTTGCAAATATTTGGTCGCAACTGTTTCAAACTGTTGCAACGTCACAAAGTCGCAACTGTTTCCAACTGTTGCGAAATTAGATGGTCGCAACAGTTTCCAACAGTTGCGAAAAAGGAGTTGCGAAATATTTGCAACATCAAAAAATAGTGGTTTTGACCGGACAAAACCAGGTCAACATTACAGTTCCCTGTAACAAACCCAAGCTTCCCTGACTATCAAAACAAGCCAAATTAAGTCAAAATCAGGTTCTTAATCCACCAAAATTATCAATAAAATATTTTTCCTTTAATTTAATTCACCATAACATTCAATGATTAACTCCATATACACAAAAAGTACGACACACATCACAAAAGTTCTAAGGACATACAAGTTTTATGTGTAGTATCAAAAAAGATGACAAATATATTATTCGTGTTTCAAATACAATAAAATGAAGAACCTTGAACTTTGCCGAGGAGATCATGGTAATCATCAGTTAAAGCATTTATGCTTGAAGCCTTTTGCTCATCTCCTCCAACACCTACACCTGAAAAATACAAAACTATGCCTTCATGAAAAATGCATAAAGCCTAAACTCAATGATTCACTCCTACATAACAAGTGAATCATATTACCGTTATGTATGTCGATACTAGTTCTCAATACAAATTTAATATGGGAAAAGCTTACATAGTTATGACTTACATTACCTATAATTCCAACACCTGTTAGAACAATCCCCACCCAATCAATAACATTCATGACCTCCCATAGATAAAAATGGGAAGAGATACAAAGTATGGAAATTCCACACCCGGAAACTGGTTGAATAACAGAAACCTGTAAAAAGTGCACAAAAGGGATGATCAGGATATATTACTCATCCAACTGAACAATGATGTCTCAGAAACCAATTGAATGCCAGTATGTGAAACAACATTGTTTGAACTGAACTTACTGGATCTTGGAACAAATCCATTAACATCAACAAAGTGGTTAATCAGCACATGATTTTGGTATAGACATGATGGTGGCCATATCTCACTAAAGCATATCTACAAGAGACAAAAAAGTGCAGAAGTAGTTAGTATATTTCAATGGAAAACAGAGTTTAAAGAGAGCGAGAGAGATAGATATTGCACCCTGGTTGAATTTTGTATGGACAGTACAAAAGGATCAAGATCATCCTTAGCCAAAACGATGAGGCAAGGCACCTAAGAACCTGCTGTCTTCACCATGAACAACAACATTCACTAACAATTCTGTTGCTCTTTTCCATGACTTCTCATCGGAACTGCGGGCAGAAGTTTTACCATTATTACTAACAAGTAGTCACCAGCAAAATCAAATATCATACTAAAGTTCTACATTTGACGTTATAATAGGATGTATCAAATGTCGTACTTATAAAATATTATACATAAAAACATTCGACCTCTGCGCCAGTTGATAAAAAGAAAACTTATTGTCTCCAACATGATACTTTCAATCCATCTCAATTCCTCTTGGAATTTATACTCATACAGTGGTATGGCTGATACAGATATAGAAGCATTGGAGGAGGTATAGGCTGTGTACTTGGTGTTCGAAGAGGATCACCTGCAGGGTAATCAAACAAACACCAAAAAATTCAACCTAAAAAAGCCAAATTGAGGTCAAGAAACACAAAATCTCACAAATCAAAGAAACACGGCTGGATTCATCCTTTAGGTGATGGAAAAGAAGGTGCAACTCATGCATCTGTGGAGACTTTCTCAAGCAGGCAAGGGGTGCAATCGATTGTGTCTTTCTGTTGCCTTAGTCTCATCCTTTTTATAGCTCCAATTATTATTCTAAACCCCTGCAATCTCGAATTAGATACAAACCCAACAATTTCATTCATTCAAGAACTCTAAATTATCAGAATTTGATGCTTAACCATCAAATTATATAAAAACCCTAAATTGACATAAACCTAATTTCCCTGTTTACAAAAACTTCAATTAAGGGAAGAGGTTTTTAAAAATAAATAAATAAAAATGTGAAAAAGGATATGAAAGTGTTGACAGGATTGAATTTGTAATGAACAGGAGAAGCAGGACAAGCTAAATGATAGATCTGATCAACTTCCAACAGCAATGGTTCAACAACACCGTGTCTAATCATTTCAAATTTAGGATTACAATGATGCTGAAAATTTTCTTTCCTCCCTGCAAAGAAATTATCAACACCAATAACATTATCAATTGCTTATATGTTCACAAATCACAGGTTATAACTCAAAAAATTCATATAATACTAACCACCACAAGTGACTGCAGATCATCGATCGAAGCTTTAAGGATACCATACATCAATAAGATTACCCCCTTTCATAAATATCAGCAGCGACAACCCAAAATCTGAAACACAATAACAATAGAAAATATTATTATCCAAGCCAGATCTACCTGTTCATCAGAAACATCAGATGTTTTAAGTAAATCTAGGGTTAGGTTTTGGTTTTCAATTTTATAGATAGCCAAAGATGCAGGAAACGTAGATGAAGAACCTATGTTTTCATTTGAACGATTTGAAAACATTGATCGAATGATTTTATTTTTCGCAAGAGCAAGAAAATGAATTAAAGAAGAGAACGAGAGAGGAAGATAAGAGAATGAGAGGTAGAGTTAGACGTAGAGAAGATAAGATAAGAGACTGAGAGGTGTTTCTCGATAAAGATAAAGACTGAGTCAGCTTTGAAGCTGATTCCGAGCATCTGAATGAGCTGAAAACGAATCAGCTTGAAAGTGTGGGTAGCCACACACACAAGTCGCACGCATACAACTCAATTATGTTGCGAATCGCAACAGAAAGAAACAATTGCCAGTTTCGCTACTGTTCTCACATGTTGCGATTTTTTTGCAACTGAAATTTCGCAACAGTGGCTAAGCTGTTGCGAAATCTAGTTACTAATCCTTGAATTTGGTGTAGTGACTTAGGATCGATAACACCAATTAACAAAAACTGGTCATACCAAACCATAAATCAGGCATTGTGATTAGTTATACCAAGATACATAACCTAAGTTAAGATCGGTTCTACCATCTCACACATATTGGTCATTCTAATATTTGCAATGAATAGCCGGACCAATAAGCATAATGATTTCCCTTTCGATTCACGAAACAAGTTCATGAATGTACTTCCTTTACACAAATGTAAAACATTATTTCCTAGGATGAAATCTTCACCATAACCCATCCACATAATCATAACAATATATACAACGCTTGACATACCAACGCTTGGTGAGTTCAACCGAGTTGTGCTCTAACATCCTCTAATTGACAAGTCTAATTAAGATCAGAATTAACTTAGTTGCTCTTATCCGGAATCAAATGGTCTAAACAAATGACCTCGTAATTTTGTTAAGCCAAAAACAATAGAAACAAACCAAATAAATTGGCTTGCTATGGTTTTCCTTAACCGGAAGTAATTGAATAAATATAACCAATGTAAGCACCGCAATTGCACCGAATTTCGTTAAGCAAAAACACTTGATACCAAACAATAAAGAAGATACCAAATCATAAGCCAATAAATTGACACAGTTTTAGAAAAGACGAGGGTACCCAAATACACCACAATTTTTAATTTATCAACCTATGAGTCCTTTACCAAGTGTGATCGGACAGAACCGATACAATACAACAACTTCTATATACACTTCATGTGATCATCTATGGATACGAGATCGAGACAATACAACAACAAGATCACTTGTGTGATTGACTATAGATTCAAGATCGAGACGATACGACAACAAAGTGTTTACTATAGGTATGGTATTAAACCGAAACTCTATATGATCAATATCAAGTGTTATGGAGTTAACGTACGCGTGTAATTTACTTAATTATATTAACAATTATTATGCGGAAAAAAAAGTAAATGACACAAGAAGATTTTGTTAACGAGGAAACCAGAAACGCAGAAAAATCCCGGGACCTAGTCCAATTTTGAATACTCTCAGAATTAATCCGCTATATAAAATATAATACCAACTTCGGATAGGTGAGACCAAGTAGACTATCCCTAGATTCTTAGTTTCTTCAGTATCCCTGCACCTATCCTAGAGTCATGCAAGTGAATAGCAAGTCCTTTCTATCGTATTCCAAACAACAAAGGAAGAATCTGTTTGGTAACCACTCTAATCAATCTTTGCTATAAAGATATGTGAGTTGTTGGCAAAGGGTCTTCCATTTAAACTAATAAACTCCTTTGTCTGGTTAGATCAATCTAAACTTTGATTACCAAAATAATCAATTTCTAGATTCGCATACAATCAATATAGATCTCAAAAAGAAGCTATAAGGCGGTGCCGATCTCATGCAACTAGTCAATCAAATCTATCAGAGATAAACACGATTCTAGTTGGATCCAAGCCGATCAAGGTTTGTGCACTAAATCCACAAGATAAGGAAACTAATAAGAATTCTTCACCGTCTTCAAATCTTCTATTGCCTTCAATAACCTGCACAACACCACTTGAATCCTCTTGTGATCAATCACATACAGAACGAAGTCTGTTAATAATAGATCATCACAAAATGTCTTTAGATCCAAAAATGGTTCTAAAGATCCCGTCGATACATTGATTCAGTTTGAGTGAGCCTTATATCAGAAGAGAATGTTCTCAAGAATAAACAAACTAGGTGCAATCAAAGTTTCAACAACCGGTAGTCAATCAAATCAATAATCGAAAACTACAATAACAATGCAATTAACTAGTTTCCCACCAACGGTATTTGTAGAGCTTCTTGATCCAAAGAAGTCTTTAAACAAGATATTTCGCCTAATTAGGGTACTTTGCTCTCCGAATAGAAGGCTCCACCAGAAACAACAAGAATGAAGTTTTCCTAGCTTTTAGGATAGTTTGCAAGAAATTCAAACTCAATTATTTATAGGCCAAGGTTGTTTGGACAACAATGAAATTCCAAAACTGCATATATTCTCAAGATATTAACATTAAAGTACCTAATTTCGATTTTCCTATTTCCAATTAATTACCAAACCATATTTCTGAAAACTCTCTTAGAAAACTTCTATTATTAGTCTGGCACATTAACTAATAATATTTTCCAGAGGATATGTTTTAATTGCTGGTAATTAAAACATATATTATAAAAACCATAATTAAATGCTTTTTTAATTTTTCAGAAGGGGATCACCTTGAGTATCAAGGAATATATTTGAACAATTAATGATAAGAGTGATGTAAATGTTCAAATATGTCGACATCTAGAAGTTTCTCAGCAAACCCTAATTCCAAGATTCACACAAAACATAAAGAGATATGTGAATATTAGAAAATCGGTTTTGCTCCTTGGGATCGGTTGTACCAAACTCACAATGTATGTTGTGATCGGTTATACCATACATCCCAAACTTGGTTATGACCGGTTACACCTTGCTTCCCAGAGGCATCTTGTGATCGGTTACACCTTACTTCCCGAGTTAGCTTGTGATCAGTTACACCTTGGTTCCTAGAGAAACTTGTGACCGATTTCAACTAACTTCACAAATTAGCTTGTGATCGGTTACACCTTGTTTCCAAATAGTAGCTTGTGACCAATTACAACTAACTTCCCAATGTAGCTTGTGACCGGTTACACCATACTTCATAAAGTAGCTTGTGACCGATTACAACATGCTACACAATATAGGCTATGACAGGTTATACCTCAAATATCAACAAGTTAAGATAGGTTCTACCTTGTCATCTTATATTGGTCATTCAAAATATATCCAATAAAGAACTTGACCAATCATGATTTCCTTTCGATAATGAAAAAAGTTCATATATGTACTTCCTTTAAACAAATGTCATAAAACATTGTTTCCTAGGGTGAAATCATACCTATATCTTACACATAATCAAGTAACTAAATACAAAGATTATATTGATGTCATATTTACGAAGTTCCAAAAGATAAGCATTTATACTTCGTAATTCAATAAGTTCCTTGACACTTTGATCATAATGATATGACCAAGTCCAACCACTAGAATATTATATATATATATACAGCTTCGCATGTTATGTTTTCAATATAATACGAATTGAAAGATACGTTAGGAATGAAAACAAGTCAAGTCAGTATTACTAACCTCAAGTGGAAGGATGATGTCCTCGTTGTAGTTGTTACTTCTTCTAATTCTTCAGGTCTTCGGAGTAATACTTGTAAGTCTCAACATTCCTAGACTTTCTAGTCTAACCTAAACGAAGTTGGCTTTATTATTTAATCAAGCGACTCTAGATGAGTTTTGATACTAAAATATGACAACCAAATTTGACATATCAATGCTTGGTGGGTTCAACCGAGCTATGCTCTAGATGAGTTTTGAAAAAAATGTCAACATACTTTTAACACGAGCAGTAACTCTTATCATTTATTGTCCAAAGATATTCCTTGGTACTCAAGGTGATCCCGTGCCGAAATAAATTAAGAATCTTTTAATTAAGGTTTTTGATTTTATATGCTATAATATCCAGCAATTAATGCATATCTCTAGAGAATAAAAATTAGTAATGTGCATTTACTAATTGGATATTTTCTATTGAGAGATTTCGGAAATATTGGATAAGCATTTATTGGAATTAGGAAAACCGAATTTTTTCATTCATTGCATATCATGAGAATATTTTCGGTTTTGGAAATTCCTTGGCGTTCAAACATCCTTGGTTTATAAATACCTAAGTTTGAATTTCTATCAAACTATCCTAAGAGCCAGGCAAACTTCATTTTTTGTTGTTTCTGGTGGAGCCGTTTATTCGGAGAGGAAAGTATCCTAATTAGGTAAAATCTTTTACGACCGCTTGTTTAAATACTTCTGTGGGATCAAGAAGCTTTACGAGTACCGTTGGTGGGAACCTAGATAATTGCAGTATTATTAGTTTTCGATTTGATTTTATTGAATAACTGTTGTTGAAACTTTGATTGCACCTAGTTTGTTTATGCTTGAGAATGTTCTCTTCTAATACAAGATTCACTCAAACTAGATCGAAGTATCGACGAGATCTTTAGAACTGTTGTTAGATCTAAAGACATCTTGTGATGATCCATTGTTAATAGACTCCGTTCTGAGCGTGATTGATCACAAGAGATTCAAGTGGTGTTTTGCAGGTTTTTAAGATAAAAAATATATTTGAAGACGAATAAGATTTCTTATTAGTTTTTGTATCTTGCAAATTGTGTGCACAAACCTTGATCGGCTGGGATCCAACTAGTATCAATTTATCTTTGATAGATCTGATTTATTAGTTGAGTGAGATCGACATTCTCTATATTTCTCTTTGAGATTTATATCGATTGAGTGCGAATCTAAACTTGACTATTTCGGTAGTTATTGGTGTTGATGGGGTAAAACGATTTGCTGATTTTTTAGGAAAGTGAAGAGACAATACAGACGGGACTCCTCGATCGAGCAAACTGCTTAACCTCAAACAGATGCACTGCACGGGAGTGCTTTGAGTTCGAGAGATCAATTTGTAGAACTCCGTCCTAAACCAAGACAATGGCCATTCCAGAGTCAATTCGGCCACAAAGAGGGTTGATCTGTAGGAGGGAAGCTGAGAAGTGTGTGAGATCAATGGTAATCAAGGATTGTGAATGTGTTGTAGGTTTATGCAAATGAACTGATGGGTTCAAATAAGTTTGAATTCTGCTCAGCTGAGAGAGATTGTTCACACGATGATTCCTTGTCCCAATCGTGGATTCAGGAACTTATTTATATTGCCAGA
Organism: Papaver atlanticum; assembly: GCA_023531105.1. Classification (NCBI taxonomy): domain Eukaryota; kingdom Viridiplantae; phylum Streptophyta; class Magnoliopsida; order Ranunculales; family Papaveraceae; genus Papaver; species Papaver atlanticum. The sequence continues at coordinate 591,424 of JAJJMB010009125.1, read as the reverse complement.
ATGTAGAGACATTGATCTTCAGTAAGTGTGACAGTAGCTCGAGTGAAAGAGTGGGAAAGTGGGAAGTCGTGGTTAAACCAGTTCCAGGTCGTGCGGAGACTTGGTTGATTATCCACCCACTACTTTGCTAACTCCCCAACTGCTTGCACGACTTACTCACATTTATCATTGTGGATGAACACACGTGCCGTAGGCCGTCAGACCAAACCCTAATTAATATCCCCCCATGTGACATGATTGGTGTCTCATGATTTGTGGAGTCTGCAAGGCAGACTGTATTTAATTAATCAGTTGTTGACTTGATTAGACGATGAGTCTAAGTATTGTTAAGTCGAGCATGATTCCCGAATGCTCTATGATTTATGGAATGAACATGTCTGCTGGGACATATGTATAGTTCTATGTTGATAATTGAATCATGATGAATATTGATAGCCTAAGCAAATATTGCTATTCTGAGCGAATATTGCTCAATTGGTGAATTATAAAATGTTTGATAGTTGAATAATACTAATCCCATCTGAGCAAATATTGCTCATTTGATGAATTACTGAACAATGATAGTTGAGTCAATATTGATTCTGAGCAAATATTGCTCGTTTGAAAAATTATTTGGCAGCATGACCAAATAAAATATTAATTTAAAATATTAGAAGTTGGGCTGAATATTATATAATTAATCAAAATGTTGATTGCTGGATCAACATAAAATTATTAGTGCTTGAACTTGCTCAAAATTATGATTTGCAGAGCGACCAGTTCAAAACCCTAAGTTTGATCGATTGCTGATCAATTGATGATTTATTGAAAATCAATCACTGAGTGAGAGAGGGACCGGCTACATGGAATGATGGCCGATCATGTAACGCACAGGTGCTCGAGTGAGCATGCACCAAAATTCTTTGCAGGCCAGTTGGTGAAAGGATGATTAAATGTTGGTTTAATCATTTATTAAAATAGTGCTCGTCTGAGCATTAGGCAATAAAACCTAATTATGGAGAGATGAGGGACCGGAAAAGGGCTATGAAACCGGCCCTTGGTGGTCGTGGGACCAGCTGGTGGTCGATTGAACAAGTTCCAAGTTGGTCGGAAAGAATTTGAACCCAATTATTTACTGTGAAGATTAATTAGGTCAAAATTGTGAAAGAGTGTGGGACCCGCTCCTTGCAAGCCTAAGGTCCGACCTTGGTCGGTCAAGGTGGCATGCCCGTGTCACCATAGTGTCCGTGTCTCAATCCTGAGAATATTCGTATTCTCTTGTGCACGTTTGAGCAATTTTTGGATTTTCAGAAGAGTTTGATCTTGACTGAAATTCTCAATTTTGCTCGAATGAGCAAGTAGAACTTTGCTCGTGCGACCAATATTTTGAGAATACTAAAATACTAATATTTTAATATTTGTTGTGAGTAGCCTAGTCGGTCATGTGACCATTCGACTTTTTGGCCTTTTGATGGTTTGAGCAATATTTGAGAAAGTATGAAAAACTAGGATTTTTTGCTCAAACGAAGGAGTTTCAATGAACATGCTGTAAGTATCTGATAAACTTCATTGTTCATGTGGGTCCCAAGGATCAAGAATGGGTCCCTTTATCTATCCAAGAAAGCAGAGATGGCTATTTGCCCCACCCAAACTCATCCTCGTGGTACCCACCCCTTTGGGCAGGGTTTTACTCATAAAAATGGGGATGGGGTCGGGTACGGGTAATACCCGAAACCTAAGCTACGGGGATGGGATTCAAGGTCCCCGCCCCGTAGCTTTCATATTATAGGGGTTCAGACTTCAAGAATTTGTATCGAATTTTTATACTTCCACCACTTAGTCGAGCTTTCTTTCATTTGTTATATTTTTGATCGTTCTAGTATATTCATCGCTTTTTCTCTGTTGTTGTGATCAAACACATTCTCTAAAATTTAAAATAGAGAAAATAAAGCAGTTAATTAAATGGTTAACGAGGACGAAGATAGAATGAGAAAGGAAAAACTAGAAAAACTATTAAGTCATTTAAACTTTAAAGATTCTTTTGTTCACTTTGAGATGAATTTCTGAATTTAAAATTTTAGATTGCATTATTCTTACGTTATTATTTTTGTTTGAATTATATTTAAGTTTTGATAATAAATAAATTTATGTATTAACTCAGTGTTACGGGTAACCCATGGAAAACCTGTCCCATATGGGTATTCCCCATACCCGCCCCGCCCCAATTCATGTGGGTAATGGGGAGGGTATGGATATTTTTTTAACGAACGAGACAGTGACTGGGATTGGTATACCCGCCCCCATACCCCCATGCCATCCCTACAAGAAAGACAACTTTTCTCTCCTCACTCAAATCCAACACAACCATCATAAACCAAATCATAGACAAAACACAAATTTCGTCAGCTTAATCTACCATCCCGCGAATGAAAACATTTCCTAACGCTATCATCCATTACCTGATTACATTAGAATCTGACCATGCTCCAACTCTTTGCAAGTAAAATGGAAAAAAATTTGATCGCGCGCTGCGCAAGCAAAATTTAAACTAGCATCTCTATTGCCGTCGGATTATAAGATGTGACGTCACCACAGTTTGAACCTAACCATAGTTATTTTCCGTATTTTTACGGATCTTTCTGTTTCTAAAATAAAAATATGTAATCTTTTTGTTGAAAATTACCAATAACATCCTTACAACTTTAGGCGCCAACATCCCAGGTGATGATCTAATGAAGAATCCTTGGGAAAATATCGTTTGAAATTGATAATTTGATTTTGGGAACAACTTCATGAACAATTCAGGTCTTTGTGGTCTTAACCTCGGAACAAGTGTTCCGTCCTGCGTTTCAAAAGAGATATTAATCACAATAATCGATCAAGAAATTAGGAGGAGTGTATTACTCTGTACTCTCTAAGCAATATAGCCAAGTAGTTGATGTTGCTATTGATTTATACCCGTGTATTCAAATTACAAATCAAAATAATAATCTTGCAAAACGTCTCATTCCAAAGAGTTGTATTTTAATTAAATATATGCTATAATATATCCAGGCTCCAGGTCAGATTATTATAGATCTTTACTCGATCATGTATGTATAAATTAATAACTCGTTGAATAATTGTGCCATGTGAATTAGCAAGCACTTACAACGACCAACAAAATATGCAAATTAGGATATTGATCTGTAGTACGGTACTACGGTAGTAGTAGCAGCAGTAGTTTGTCTCTGTTATTATGGTGAGCTGATTATCTTCTTCAAATCTTCTTATGTATGATCTTCTTCTTTGTGCTATAAAACTTAGTGATTTCAGAATAATGCTTGGAATTACTACCATAATTTAGAGCAAGGTAAAAATTCCAAGAGTAGTACTTGTTGGCTGTTGCTGCCACAGTCGAAAGAAGTTGAACTAATCAACACAGATTAGGTACTTGAGAAAAGTGGTATTTGAAACAAGAATTTACACGCAATATTTAAGAAAATCAGTAAGATACGGTTAAAACGCAGGAAAATAACTGTAGTTAAGTTCAGAATGTGGTGACATCACATCTTATAATCTGACGGCAATAGAGGTGCTAGTTCAAGTTTTGATTGCGCAGCGCGCGATCAAAATTTTTCGGTTTGTTTATAAGTTCAATCGCAAAAGTGATAACAGTAGAAATATATAAAAATCATCCATACTAAAATTCCTATTAAATAATAATTTTCATATTAAATATATGAAAATTCCTATTAAGAATTCATAAAAATTCCTATTAGAAATAACAAACATGATTTCTTATTAGTATATAATAATAACTACTATCACAAATAAGACGGAAACCATGGTCATGGCATCAAGCCGAGGAGAAAGTTCGCGTGGTGGTAGTAGTAGTGTTCGTCTCGTTTTCAGAGGTTGTAGTAGTCTTATTGTGAGAGTGCGTGACGGTGGTGGTGGTGGTCTCCTTTGTGAGACCATTAAGGTCTAATGATGGAAGCGGTGCTTGGTATCGAGTATGCACTGGAGCTTGAGGAGGTAAACCACCTGTTGCCAGTTCTGAGTCAAACATTCAAAATGGAATTCAACTTCAGAAACTTAGATTCACAAAAAACAGCACATACAACTGAAGAAGATATTGAATGAAACTGTGAAATTAAATGCACACCTTTGAGATTGACTGGTGGTGGTGGTGGAGACGAGTAGACGTATGGTGGTGGTGGAGACTTTTTTGGTGAATCGACGACATCCATAGTAAACCCACCTGTTCTCCCAGTAAATAGTAATTAGAGAAGGAAGGACTAAATGTAATATGGATGAAGAGACAAAACAGCAGCATAAACACATGCAACTGAAAGATGATAACGAATGAAACTGAACTTACCCTTCAAATGATTTTTGGCGTTGAATATGACAGGTGCTAGTGGGGATGAGTAAACATATGGTGGGGGTGGAGACTTCTTTGGTGGTGGGGGAGATAAGTAGACAGATGGTGGTGGGGGAGATGAGAAGACGGATGGTGGTGGTGGTGGTGGGGATAAGTAGAGGTATGGTGAAGGTGGAGACTTCACTGGTGACGGGGAAGATGAATAGATATATGGAGGTGGTGGTGATGGTGAAGGTGGAGGTGGGGACTTGTCGACATATGGTGGTGGTGGTGAAGGTGAAGGTGGGGGTACTGACTTGTAGAGATATGGTGCTGGAGGTGAAGAGCTGTAAACATATGGTGGGGGAGCTGAATTGTATATGTAAGGATCAGCAGAAACAGATCCTAAGTTGTAAGAAATCAAAAGTACAGCCACTGCAAGCAAAGCTTGAGGCCATAGAAAACCAACACCGGTATTTCTCATATTATCACTGTAAAACCAAAATGTGATCATAACTTTTGTTTCAGAAGATGGTTAGAGAAGAATAACAGATAGCTAGGGTAGAAGAGAAGAAATGAGTATAATTTTGCTGTTGAAGAGGGAGTATTTATAGGGCTTGAAACTTTATGACGAGACGAGAATATTGTTGGGTTTGTTTTTAATGAATTTCTTAATCAATTCTTTGTTTAAGTGACCTTAATTTTTCCACCTACTAATGTAAAATCCTAAGTTCCTAACTAAAATAGTACATTATTGATTATTTTATTTTCTTCAGTTTCAAATATGTTTATAAAGCTATCCTAGAGTTAAGTAAATTCTAGTTTCTAGCATTCAATTTCTGCCTGTTTCTACTTGATCACTATATGGTGCATTTCAGCTTGTTCCTAGAAGAGGAACGTATTGGAAGGGTAGGTGGAGAAGATAGTTGTGATCATAAACTAGGTTGGTTTATTAGAATGACACTTATTAATTAATTTATTTGTTTTACTATTTTGATAGAATTTTACTTGGCTGTAATTTGCTCATTCAAAAATGTGTTGCCGCTTGCAGGGGTTTTCCATGTGTGGTGGTGGGTTACTGGCTTACTGACTTAGAGTTTTCTTAAGGGGTTTTTCTTGGCTGTAATTTCATTTTATTAAGCAATCCGTGCACAAATTGAATTTAAAATTTCATAGCAGCTGATCTCTCTAAAGATTACAGTCCAGGTAGCAGTCTTAGACTTAAGTTATTTAGTGTACACTGAGCCTCGAATGAGCATGACTAATTTGGAGTGGAAACTGGAAGCAAGTGAAACAAGAAAATGACATTAATTATTTCCCTTTTACTTTACTGTAATTTGCTCATCCAAAAATGTGTTGCAGCTTGCAGGGGTTTTTCTTCCGCAGGGGGTGGGGTTGTTAATTGGCTTTATTTTAAGTCACATCGGCTACTAATGTAAATCCTAACCACTAAAGTAGTTCATTAAGGGATGGTGAGAGACACTCCCTTTCCAAATGTTCTGAAAATTCTTGCGTTTTGTTTGTTTTCTTTGTTTTTTAAGGTTCATAAAATTATTATTTTATTAGCATTTTCTTCTGCTTCTTAGTTTGGTTCGTTAATTTGGTTGGTGAGTAGTGATCTGTTCACCAACTTCTATTTAGGGACGAGGGACTAGTGAGTGGATTGAATCGATTGTCTTTGTGAACTTTTGATTTTTGTATTTCGTAATACGCCACCATTTGATTTTTGTAAAAAAGAATTAGTAGCCAAAATGTGAAATATAGTGAAAATATCAAAACGTGAGAGTGTAAGGGGATCTCCCTTTAAACGACTTGATCCATAGTCCACGGCCAATCAACCGCTTGACCTTTTGATTGCATTTGATTTTTGTGTGTTGTGCCTTGGTAAGTATTACTGGAACGGTTACATTAATTGGAAGGGTAGGTTGTTTTATATGGTTGTGATCATAAACTGGTTTGTATTCGCATCATAAATTATTAATTAATTTCTTAATTTTACTTGGCTGTAATTTGCTCATTCAAAAATGTGTTGCAGCTTGCAGGGGTTTTTCTTGTGTAGTGGTAGGTTACTGACTTACAGTTTTCGAGTCACATCATTTACTAATAAACATGGTAATTTTCTGTTTACAGTAATTTCTTCTTGATTATTTCTTCGTATTCATATTCATTTATAGGTGTTTAAGTAGTTTCTAGTATTGAATTTCTGATTGTTTCTTTCGCTCGGTGGTGCATTACAGCTGCTTGTTCCTAGGAATGGAAATGTCTGAAAATTGTTGCGTTTTGTTTTGTTTTCTTTCCTTTGTTTTTTAGTGTTTGTAAAATTATTATTGTATTAGGCTATCAGCACAAGGAAAATCTTAGAATCTAGATATAGTTATGAATAGTCTCATAATTATGTAAACTGTGTTGTTTTCTTATTCATCATCTATATGAAAACAGATACAAGTTTGTTACGAATAATTCAATCCTAATCTATACAAATTTGTCGAGAATACAGGAAGAATACAGCTTGTTACAACAACTAAAAATAACATAGGACTCGGACTTATAAACAAACTCAGCTGCTTGACACCGGAAGACTTGCTCCTGTTGGTTAACTTGTGATATGCGGTGACTGCACAGCTGTGGTTACGTATACACGTCCAATACCCCCCTCAAGTTGGAGCGGGAGAAGAGTGAGGTCGAACGCCCAACTTGCTGACAATACATCGAAATTGATCCACTCCAAGTGGCTTGGCGAAGAGATCAGCTAATTGTGCTTCCGATGGAATATGAGTTGGTTTGATGAGACCGGATAAAAGTTTTTCGAGAACAAAATAACAATCTATTTCGATATGTTTAGTTCTTTCGTGAAAAACTGGGTTTTTAGAAATGTGAATAACAGCCTGGTTATCGCAATAAACTGGAATAGGCTTCGGAATAGTGACACGAAGGTCAGTGAATAAATAATACAACTATTGCAATTCAGAAGTTAGCCTGGCTAGAGCTCTATACTCTGCCTCAACGTAAGTGGTTGTTTCTTAGATTTCCAAGATATATGACTATCCCCTAGCATTGTGAAATACCCTATCGTTGAACGACGAGTAGTTGGGCAGCCTGCCCCATTAGAATCGGTATAACCAGCAAGAGATAGTGAGCTATTGACGGAGAGAAAAATGCCATGACTAACAGTTCCTTTAAGATATCGAACCACACGATCGATAAGCAGCATCCAAGTGACCAGAACATGGCTGTTGCATAAATTGACTCAGATAATTAACATAGTAGATGATATCAGGACGAGTCACTTGAAGATAAAGAAGTCGACCAATTAGGCGACGATAAACACTAGGATCATGGAGAGGATCACCAGAAGTCGGAAGAAGCTTAAGATGTTGTTCCATTGGTGAAGGAGAAACCTTAGCACCTAAAAGAACAGAATCATGGACAATATCAAGAATGTATTTACGTTGACAAAGAAAAATACCTTTGGGGGATCTAGAGACTTCAATACCTAGAAAATACTGTAAACGGCCAAGATTTTTAAGAAAATTTTGATTCAACTTTATGTTTGAGACCTTGAATAGCCAAGTCATTATTACTTGTAATAATAATATCATCGACATAAACTAAAACATAAATAGATACATACCTGAATGAAAAGTGAAAAGTGAATAATCAGCACGAGATTGAACAAAGCCTTCATTAATTAAGGCTATAGAAAACTTAGCAAACCATTGACGAGAAGCTTGCTTGAGCCCGTATAAAGATTTGTTGAGCTTGTAAACATGAGTATCTCCCTTTTTCTGGAATCCGGGAGGGAGTTTCATGTAGATATCTTCTTGAAGATCGCCTTGTAAAAAGGCGTTATTGACATCCACTTGATGAAGAGGCCAATTATTAATGGCAGCAATAGACAGCAAGACACGAACAGAAACTAGTTTTGCAACATAAGCAAAAGTGTCATGATAATCAATTCCTTCTTGTTGTGTGTATCCTTTAGCAACAAGGCGAGCCTTATAACGTTCGACCGTACCATCCGGTCTATATTTGATCTTAAACACCCATTTACAGCCAATGGCCGATTTACCAGGTGGGAGAGTGGTGATAGTAAAAGTATCATTGTCTTTTAGAGCAGTATGTTCTTTGACTATGGGATCATGCCAAACTGAATTTTTAATAGCTTCTGTAAAAGTGCGTGGTTCATCATTGGCGATACACCAATCAAGCCACTGGTAACCCTAGAATTCTAGATCCTTATGTAATACATCCGTCTGATAACCCTGCAGCCGTACTTTTTTCTCCACTTATCCAGGGAGACAACTACGGTGCTTGGGTCCAGGGTATTACTAAGGCCTTGAATGCAAAAGGCCGTGGTTACGTATACACGTCCAATAGAGAACAATCAAATGGTTTGAGTTCATTGTCGTTGTTAAATTTTTTTATTGGCTTGTGGGTGTTTCGGTTTGATCTGTAACTCTGTCACCGATATATTAGAAAGAGAATAATATAATGCTGCGGATGTTTATACGTTACTCAATTGTCATGATGGCCATGCCAAAATAATGCTACCACAACTTTTTAATTTTAGTTTTGCTGTGAAGTACAACATAATTGACAATTGATTTTGCGGCACCCCACATAGAATAAACGAGAGAGGAAGCATTTTGATTCGAATTTGTTGTCTAAATGTTTAACTGTGGACCAATGATGCAAGATTTGTTGGGATTTTGTGGGACACAGACACAGTACTCCATCAATGTGTGCTCAAGGGTCTAAGAAGCTATTGTAAACAATGTTGATAGATAGATATGTGATGTGAGTAATGTTACTGACGTTGTTAAGTATAATTTGTGTGAACATAGTCATCTTACAATAGGAATATATCAACTTTGTCAGAGCAAACTGGAGATTAACTAGATCAATGATGATTTCACCCTACAAGCACAAGAGGTATAAGAATGTTTTCATCCTTAAGTGCCAAAACGAATCGGATTTCCACAAAATTATGGAATTCAAACCTTGGTTATTCAAAGGAGATCTGGTGGTGATAGCAGAGATTCCGAACAGTGGCATCCCCAATGTTGGAAGCCTAGATTTAGAGCATGAAATGTTCTGGCTAAAGGTAATTGAAGTACCAATAGCCTATACTTCAGAGGAAGCTTTAAAGAGGGTAGTTAAAAATGCAGGAGAATATCAGAAACATGTTATCTTATCGGGAACTAACTTGCTTGAAAAAGATGTTATGATACGAGTTAAGGTGGAGGTGAAAAAGAAGGTGAGATATAGAATGGTGGCTGCAGATGAAGAAGGGGAAAAGACAGTCATTAACTTTGAATATGATTGTCTTCCACCCAATCTATGCACTAGATGCAATGTCATGGACCATCCAGAGCTACAATGTGAAGGGAACAGACAATGGATCAATCCGAACATGAAGAAGAAAGGAGATGTGGGAGAGGGGTCTGGAACTAAAACAATTCAAAGAGTGGAGGATAAAGTAGCTGGTGGAAAGGAAAAACAGAACTCTTCCAACCAGCAGGAGAGGGGAGAGAAAAGTAGCACAAACCTACTTACAAAGGATACAAACATAGAGGAAAGGGGTGAAAGTCCAATGGGAAAAAAAACCAATAATGAGGAAGGAAGGGATGAAATCAGTAAGGGGTTGCAGATAAATGGAAATGAGGAAAGGGTGGTAGAGATGGAAGGGGCAGAGATGCTAAGAGAAATGGTCAAAGGAAAAAGGTATCATAGTTGATAAGAAGGTAGAAGAGTTGAGGAAGGAAATGGGTGTGAAGCTAAATTTGAAACCAAAAGGAATAATTATAAAAGATAATAAAGATGAATAAATGAACACCAAGGTTAATACAAGTTGTCAGATGGAATGTCAGCAAGTAAAACCCACAACAAAAAGCCAACCAGTAATGCAACCAACAACAAACCCTAGTCCTAACAAAGTGGTCAGAACAGCCCAGAAAAAATCAGTTCCATTAAAGCAAAGAGCAAGAGGGGTGAGGAAAACAGACCATGTATCTCCTCTATCAAAGAGAAAACTGGTCCTCAGTGATGGAGAAGAAATGGTGGAAGGAAACAAAAGAAACATGGCAGTAAGAAATGATAATGAGGTGAAGCTACTCCATGATGGGTCGGAGTTCAACATAGGAATGGGAGGAGGAAGGAAAACAGCAGAAAAAACCAACCAAAACAAACACATAACAAAACCACCAAAGACTCTACAGAAAGGAACCCATTACTCAACAGTCTGCATTCGGACCATCTTGATGAACCGGCGCATGAGGATCTGGCTAGGGGGTTACTTGGCATCATGCAGGCAAACCCAGATACGCAACCCAGCCCAGGGCACCAGGTACATTCTAATCCTGACAAATTTTTCCACTACCTAAAGTCATATGTTTCCTACAATAATATCATGCATATCTTATTTAACCTGATTGAATCATTTAAATTCCACACTTTTTATAACCACTACATGCATTATACTGGAAACATTAGAATCATATCCTGGAACTGCCAAGGCATAGGAAATCCGTTAACACAAAACTATCTTACAGACCTAGTCAAATAAAAAAACCCAGAAATTTTGTTCATTTGTGAGACTAAGAATGTTAGGAGTGTGGTGAACCCAATAATCACTAAATTGGGGTACAAGATTTACTTTATGGTGGATCCTATTGGGGCTGCTGGGGGTTGGTGGTGGCATGGAAGATAGGAATAAATCTGAAAGTGGAAATGTTCTCCAAAAATATGATAGATTGTCAGATCAGAGAGGTGGTAAATGGGAAGGAAAGTAAGTTGTATTGTGTGTACGGCCCGACAGATTGGAATGAAAAATGTAAGTTTTAGAATCTCATGGCTCAGATGGGTAGTAGTTTAAACCAGGAATGTCTAGTCATAGGAGATCTCAACCTAACTCTAAAAGCACAAGACAAAAAAGGGGTTGGCGACTTCAACAAATCCGAAGCAGACAAGATTACATATGTGTTGGAGATGGCTGACTTAAGTGATCTGGGATTTGTAGGGTATCCTTATACCTGGAGCAATATAAGAAAAGATGAAGCCCTAACTGAAGCAAGGCTTGATAGAGCATTGGCTAATGGAGACTGTTGGGAGGAAAACAGTAATGCGACTGTTACTCAGTTGATGGGAGTGGAGTCGGAACACATACCAATTATGCTCAATTCTAGACAGTTTCAAAGTGAAGGCAACAAACCTTTTCGAGTAATGGGTACATGGCTGAAGGAACAAGAATGCAAGAACCTGATAAAAGAATGTTAGAATGGTAAGGTAAAAGGAAGTAAAGCTTACAAACTTGTTCAAAAGCCGAAAGGAACTAAGAAGGAGATTTACAGATGGAACAAGAACTCTTTTGGTGACATAAACATGAATCTATTGAAATCTAAGAATAGATTAGCACATGCTAGCTCAAACACACAGATTAGGAATAGAAGCAATGTCATAAAGGAGTGTGAAAAGGAGGTAGAACATTGGTATAGGGTGGTAGAAAACTTTTGGAAGGATAAGAGTTGTGAACAGGATGTCAGGTTGGGAGATATAAACACATCATATTTTCATAGAAAGGCTGTAAATAGATACAAAAGGAATAGGATAGTGGAAATAAAAGATAGTTCAGGGTCTTGGGTGGAAGGAAAAAACAAGGTAGCTGAGATAATGACATGCCACTTTAAGAAAGTGGCTACCACATCTAACCCAGGCAGTGAGAGTAACTACCTAGAGGATATTAGACCAATAATCTTTAGAGAGGAGAATGTACAGCTGACAGAGATACCTAGTATTGAAGAGGTGAGGAGAGTTGTGTTCTCCATGGAGCCAGATAAGGCACCTGGACCGGATGGCTTCATATCCAGGTTCTTTCAGATGAACTGGAAGGTGGTGCAAAAAGAGGTGTTGATGTATTGTGGATGTCCCATATCAATTAATAATATCGTGGAAAGGGAACTAATGAGTAATTATGTGTTATGCATCAGGTGTGTAGTATGGTGGAAAGCTTTTTCACCACAGGTTTCATTCTTAGGGAGATAAACACCACATTCATAACCCTGATTCCTAAGATAAAATACCCATAAGTTGTTGGGGATTACAGACCAATTAGCCTAAGTAATATAATATATAAAATAATATCGAAAATCATGGAAAATAGGTTGAAAAAGTTTTTCCCTAAGTTAATCTCTCCATACCAGTCAGCCTTTATCCAAGGTAGACAGATCTCGGATAACATATTCATAGCCCACAAGATGATCCATACGATGAGGGCAAAAAGAGGAAGTGAATCTCTTATGGGTTTGAAGATTGATATGTCCAAGGCATTTGATAGGGTAGAGTGGAATTTCCTAGGAAAGATTATGAATAAACTTGGCTTTAACAGTCACTGGTGTCAAATTTTGCACCAATGCATTAGTATGGTGTCAGCTTCGGTTCTGTTGAATGGAGTCCCTTGTGAACAATTCAACCCATCAAGGGGTCTTAGGCAGGGAGATCCGTTATCTCCATATTTGTTCATCATGTGTATGGAGGTGCTTTCCAGAGCGATCTCCGAGGCTGAGGACTTAAACCTTATCCATGAAATAAAAGTGGGATTAAATTCCCCACCAATATCACATCTGCTTTTTGCTGACGATTTACTAATTTTCAGCACATCAACTAAGGAGGAGAGTGCTAGCATCCTGAAAGTGCTAACTGAGTTCAGTTTAGCATCTGGGCAGCTAATCAACCTAAAGAAGTCGTGCATTTTTTTCAGCCCTAACATTCACCAAAACACCATAGATGAGGTCATTAGAACTCTGGGTGTTAAGAGAATATCTCTTAACGACAAGTACTTAGGATCGCCCCTGTTTACTCACACATCTAAGATTAAGTCGTCTAAATTTATGTTGAAAACATGGGTGGTAGGCTTAAAGAGTGGAAAGGAAAAAACATGTCATGTGCAGGTGAAGGAATTATGATTCAGGCGGCTTCTTCGACAGTTCCGATGTACCAAATGAACTTTTTCAGAGTTCCAGTGGCAGTAATTGATAGCATGGATAAGATGCAGCGTGATTTTTTCTGGGGGAAGGATGAAAATGGGAAAAAAAGGGGTGTACATAAAGGCTTGGGTATCGGTATGCAAGCTAAAAAGTATGGGAGGAATGGGATTTGTGAATCTAAGAATCTTTAATTCAGCAATGCTAGCCAAAGTGTGTTGGAGATTGCTGCAAGAACCTAAAGGGATGTGGGCTTCTATTTATGAAAATAAATATTACCCAGAAACCAGTTTGTTGAGAAGTAGTTACAAGAGTTCTGACAAAGACTCTTGGGTGTGAAAAAATCTGATGAGGGAGATGGGAAAAATAAAGGAGAACACGGAGTGGATAATAGGGGATGGGAAACTGATAAGGGTATGGGAGCGCATTTGGTATCCTGAACAACAAGAGCTTCTTGTTGAACCAACTGATCCCTTCTAGAGAATTAATTTCCTAGAAGAACTGATGGTGAAAATATTAAACAAATGGAACTGGGAGGAACAAAAGTTAGCAATATACTTTGGAACACGGGTAGGTGACAAAATTAAGCAAATTAAGATAAATAAAGAAAGAATAGATGAAATGAAATGGAAGCTGGAGAGGAGTGGGAAGTTCACAACCAAGTCTTTGTACAGGAAATTAATCCATAAAGGTCAACCAGAAGATAGAGAACAAAAGAATTTCTGGAGAAAGGTGTGGAGAATGAATACTATCCCAAGAGTGAAAACCTTCATATGGAAATGCATTCACGATATTCTTCCCTTGAATGACAGAGTAGCCAGGATTCTTCCCTATATCAACAGGATTTTCCCCATGTGTAGTAAGGAGTATGAAACCCTAACTCATGTCTTCATGGAATGCGAGTTCACAAGGTCTGTGATAGCATATTTAGGGCTTAGTCTAGATTTCTATATTAACAGTCAGTCTGACTTTCATTGTTGGATACAGGAGTGGTTCTATAGAGGAGAAATGGATACTTTAAGGAAAATTGCCTGGGCTGATGGCATGGCAATCATATGCTGGCAGATATGGAAAAACAGATGTGATTTGGTCTTTAGGAAAGTTAAACTGAACTTTAAATCTACAGGAAACAGCATAACTAGCATGGTCAAATGTAGTATATATGAGAGGGGCAATGAATACTTAGAGCCCGAAGTTCAGATTGTAGCTAATACTAAGGCTCTGGTCACTAACTTACTAGATGTTAAGATCAATATAGCTCTGAGCACCCGGAATGATAGGAATGTAGGGGGGATAACACTAATGCTTTCTGATTATGCAGGTAAGATCTCAGAGGAAAGATGCAGATGCTTTGAAGCAGGAACAGAGGAAGAAATAGAAGAGATAGCATCTTCCATGACGATCCAGTCGGCACGTCAACTTAATCATCCCCATGTTGAAGTTGAGAGTGATAGTGTGAAAGTCCTTGAAGCAGTTAGAGTTCACTTACAGATGGTGAAAAAAGATATACCTGGGTTGTATGCAGGCAACGAGAATAACTTTTTGGTTTGTATTAGGAACTTAAAAAATTTCGATAAATGAAAACCACTTGGCAGACCTATTAGCCAAAAGGTGTATGGGAAAAAATTTGTGTAAGCAGTGGAAGGAACCACACATAAACTTTGTTTTGGTGAGTTTTCTCTAGGAAGGTGAAAACTTGAACTATGTTATGTAACCGCAGGGAATGCCCTGGTTTGTTTATTAAAAAAAAGAGAGTAATGTTACTGATCTTCTTCACAAGGCAGTCTAGTAGTAGTCTACAATATGTTTAAATAATGTGTGCTACAATGTGCTGCAGCTTGCAGTTTTTTTTTTTTTTTTTTTTGTAGGGGGTTGGTAAGGGACTTCAACTTTTCGACCTACTAATGTCAATTCCTAACTAAAGTATTTCATTATTGATTTTTTATTTTTATTTTCGCTTCAGTTTATAGTAATTCTAGTTCTAGTATTGAATTTCCAACTTAATCTTTTATGGTGTGGTGGTGCATTACAGCTTGATCCTAGTAATTGAGATAGTGAGAGACACTCCCTTTTGAGATGTTCTTGCTCAAACGTCTGAAAATTCTTGCATTTTTTTTTTCTTGGGTTTTTAATGTTCATAAAATTATTATTGTATTAAATATTCTTGCTTTTTTTTTTTGGGTGTGTGTGGGGATGGGGGGGGTTTAATGTTTATAAAATTATGTGGAAATATCTAAGGAACCCAAATTCGATTTCTCTCTCTTTCAAGAACCCGTCATTAAGATTGTATATATTTGTAACCCAAAACATGAGATTTACGGTTAAGATTAGTAGTTTTAGATTGAATTTATATTTTTCAATTTTTAGCATGACTAAATTAACCTCCATACTTTAGCTACAAGTAAATTTAAATTTTAGAAAGAAAAAAAGGTCATATTTTACGGTCAATTAGGTTATGAAGTTATTTACTGAAAAGACGAGGGTACCCAAATATACCTCAATCTAAAACTTTTCCACCTATAAGTCCTTTCTCCGAACGTGATTGTCTATGGACTGATTCGAGACAATACAACGAATCGGTTCACACTTCGTGTGATCGTCTATGGATACGAGATCGAGACAATACGACACCAAGATAACTTGCGTGATTGACTATGGATACAAGATCGAGACAATACAAAATTGAAGTAGGATTACTTGATAATATGTTCAGACTTAACCAAACACTATAGGATTGCTATCAAGTAATTAGGAATTAACATATGTGTATTTTACTTCTAATTATAATAAAAACAATTATAATTGCGGAAATAGAAAAGAAAAATACACAACAAGATTTTGTTAACGAGGAAACCGCAAATGCAGAAAACCCGCGGGACCTTGCCCAGAATTGAATACTCTCAGAATTAAGCCGTTATACAAAATCTAAATCAACATCGTATAGTTGAGACCAAGCAACTAAACCTATAGTTCACCTAGTTCCCTCAGTATCCGTGCACCTCCAACTTGCAATAAGTCACGCACTTGGAACAATTCCTTTGGTTCGTATTCCAAACAGTAAAAGAACAAAAAATCTGTTTGGTAACAACTCTTTTCAAACAACGTGATATGAGTTTGACAAAAGGCT
>JAJJMB010009125.1:354156-574985 GCA_023531105.1 Papaver atlanticum | reverse complement strand
CCTTTTTCATATTTACAATCTTGGAACCGATTTGCCACACTTCCAAACGAGTTTAGAATTGGTTCATCTGATTTCCAAGAACTATGTGATTGATCAAAAACATTCAATAACCATTCATGGGTTTAATGGTTCTACCAAACATAAAGTTCGGTTCTACCTCCAAGTGGCTACTAGGATTGGTCACACTAGTTTCCATAAAATGGCTAACTAAGTACCAGGATCGGTTACCACTAATTATGGTACTTACTTGTGATCGGTTGCACAAGTTATAAGATCGGTTACACCAATTACTAAAACTTGTTAACCTACTACAAGTATCGATTACACATCTTGTGATTAGTCCTACCAAGTTCTAGGATCGGTTACCCAATGACTAGGAATGGTCACACCAATTACAAATATCGATCATACCATCTCAGGTGATTACTTAAGATTGGTTTCACTAATAAAAGTCATACCGATACATAAGTCAGGCATTGTGATTAGTTTTACCAAGATACATAAACAAGTTATGAGTGGTTATACCAAACACACATATTGGTAATCCAAAGATTTGCAATGAATAACAATACCAATAAGCGTAGCGATTTCCCTTTCGATTCACAAAACAAGTTTATGAATTGTACTTCCTTTAAACGAATGTAAAACATTGTTTCCTAGGACGAAATCTTCACCCATACCCATACATAATCACAATAGCATTCATACGATTATGTCGATGTCTTATATACGAAGTTCAAAAGATAGGCGTTATATTTCGTATTATAATTACTTAATACTACGTCTAACTAGAGTATAATCATTCACATCTTCGCAGTTATGTTTTCAATATAGCACGACTTGAAAGATACGTTAGGAATGAAACAGTTCAAGTCAAAATATTACTAACCTCAAGAGGAAGGATGATGTCGTCGATGTAGCGCTTTACTTCTTCACATTCTTCAAGTCTTCGAGTAATACTTATAAGTCTCATATCCTAATAACTTTCTAGCTAACATATACGAAGTTGACTCTAACAAATAATCAAGCGACTCTTTAAATGAGTTTTTGTTCACTAAAATATGACAGCCAAACTTGACATACCAACGCTTGGTGGGTTCAATCGAGCAATGTTCTAACATTTACCATTTTTACCGGAAAAAAATCAGGAGTGATTATCTTAAGAGTGATCTACGATATTAGTTGATAGCATAATTAGTGGGCGGCAGTTAGGCTTCTTCTTCTTTTTTCATTTATTTTCAAAAAATCTATCATCACGTTAAAAACACCGTCAAACTTCGTTGTTTAACCTCAATCCTTCCTGTTGTTACAAGCTTGGTGATTTCGAAAAGTATGCCTTTAATATGATGATGATCATGCGGCTTTTTTCATCAAGAGTATCGATTGTGCAGTTCTCAAGTCAAGGGATTGAAGCTAGGCAACACTAAGCTTCTCATACAGTAGCAAGTCACTTTTTTGTTAAACCGTTGTTATCTGTGTTTTATCTCTTATTATATTTTTATCTTCATTAATATAGGATTTGGAAAGGGAAAAAAATTTGATCCCGCACTGCGGCATCGTTTTTGAACTTGCAGGGTTATAGCCTTTGGATTGGTGAGATATGAGGTCACCTAACTATGAATTAACCTTGGTTACCTCACTCCGATAAATTATGTTATTTGCTCAAACAACACAAAGTACATCCATAGCCGTCTTCCTCTCTCTGCTTGTTAATGAATATTTTGTCTTATGATTTTTTTAGGTGAATATATGATTACCCAAATCCTTGTGGTCATAATATCTCGTCGCCAAATTAATTAAAGGACCTAACTAAAATCTCTTCATTTATTGTTCCTTAAGTATTTTCCTTTTCGAGTTTGAATTTGTTCGTTTGGAATTATGAATTATGATCTGTATTATTTTTAGTTTGTATATATTGGCTAAAAGATTAATCTAACAATGGTGATTATCAATAAAAGTTAATGATCAATTTTCAGAATATTGTATGAAAAAACCTAAGGTTATATTTTATCATCATGCTCTGTAGACCTTTTTACTGGCCTTGATTCGAACTTTGGAACAAAGATGTATACCAAATTTACCAACTAAGAACACCATTGTTCGATAATCAATGTTCAAGTCAAAACATATGGTCTTCATCATCTCATCCGCAACTTCATATTCAATTTCATCCTATTAGCACCATAAAAACCATAACATCAAGTTTTCAGCTGCACTTCAATTGCAATTTTTTTTTTACAGAATAGTTTCGTTACCGCAAAATAGTAGTATTTCGTTTTCTCACGACGACGACAAAGAAGGCCGGAGTGTTATCATCATAATATATCATGTACATGACAAACGGAGGAAACAAATATTCGTGAAATATACATGGATACCACAAACATCCGCTGGATAATAACTAGGGTTAAATCTTAGTTGAATGAAATCTCACCAAATCCGAAGGCTATGACCCTGCTAGTTCAAAAATAAAAAAAATTCTTTCGGAAAGGAGTTTGATTTTTTTTTTTTTTTTTTTTTTTTTTTTTGTAAATCAGGTAAATCGATTGTGTTTAATATCTTTTCTACGGTGCTCTTATTATTCTAATTAAACTAAGGAAAATTGCAATTAACACTAAACTGCTATTTTCATAAACTAAAATTCACCGACCACACTACATTATTAAGGGAAAATTAGAAATTTCACTGAATCAGTTACGTGTGAAAATTGGAAGATTCACCAATCATGCATTGTGAAAACTAAAATTTTCCTAAAACTCTGTGGGTGATAATTAGGTTTGTTCGGTTGGTTGCGTAAAATCCATAAATTTCACTAAATTACTTACATGTGAAAACCGGAAGTTTTACCAATCATGGAATGTGAAAACTGAAATTTTCCTGAAACTCCATGAGTGATAATTGGGTTTGTTTCGTCGGTTGCAATAAAAAGAAATTACGGGGACGAACAAATAAACGAGATAAACAAAAGGAAAAATGAGTTATTTAGGGAAGTTTTTTTTTTCCTTTTTGGGAGAGAAACAAATAAACTTCATTTAGGGAGATATCTTAGGGAGGGGTTTATTCCAAGGAAGTTAAAAGGAATTATTTATGGAGTTTTTTTAGGGATTATAATTTGTTAGAATTATTTTACTTATTTTTTGCATTAAAAGATAAAAGTTTAATTTTAAATGTTATTTTTGTAATCAACTCCTACTTATAAATAAATATGGGTTCATCACATTGAAATTTTAATGGTGGGTTTCACATATATATATATATATATATATATAAAGGAGAAATGGGCTACAAAAAAATTCCCCAAATAATTATTATTGTATTAGCATTCTCTTCTTCTTAATTTGGTTCGTGTCCAGTGAATTGTTCACCTATTCAGGGACTAGTGGGTGGATTTAATCAATTGTCTTTGCAAACTTTTTTTCTTTTTTAAATTGACCATATTTACCCTCATATTTAAGTGATATGGTATGGACATTTCTAGCAACATTTGCACCGACTGTGGGTTTTTCGATCATAAATTAGAAAAAGATAAAAACTCCAGCGATACTAGAAAAAGAGAAAGATGGAGGATTCGATTTGCTTTTTCGTTTTTTTGGTGAGCCATTTAATTTTACTCGACCAACCTTATTAATTTGCAGAGTTAGAGTTACAATGGAGGAATTAGGTTGTCTATAACTTTCATTTATGTTTTCCTACCCGATTGAACCTGTTCTCGTTCTCTTTAGTGAGAGGATGGTGGTCGGTTCGTGACCTAACTAGACATTAGGGTTTTAGAATGGCTACACAAAAAGAAAAAGAAAAAAAAAGAGTACGTGTACTTTCCTAAAGAGTTTTAGACACAAAGATAGAAAACAATCTTTTAGAGAGCACATAATAATTTTCAATACCGTAATTTTCTACTTTTTCTATGACAAATATTCTTCTTTGAATATCAATGAATTCTTAGCTCAATAAACATGTGAGTTTAGAGCACAAGAGAATTATTATTCATGTGAAGATTTTTATCAGAGAATGCTTTACTTTTCTGGAGCTTGGCTCAACAAGAATTTTTAACATTCGTGTCTGATTGAAATTATCATAGAGAATACGTAAAGGTTGCAATATGACAAAGATTATAGCTCATCACATGTAAGTACTACTTGAGATAAATTGTACACCTGTCACGCAGTACTATAATCCTTATCCAGCAGGATTTTCATGGACAAGGTTCCAGAACTTGTGCCTAATTTGAACAAGGGTGAGCTGTATGCTCACCGGAGGAATTATGTTGCTGTTTACTGTTTTTACCTCTTTCTTTTGCTAAGACAGTCCTTTTGGAACGTGAAAAATGATCATAGAAATTTCTGTCATCATAATAAGAGACACGATTAGAATCCTTAACTGAGATTGCTTGCCTCGAAGATAATGACAGTTTATCAATAATGTCCTTATATCCTGTAATGATCAAATTCATGTTAGCTTGTTGAATCGTTTCATTGACGTAAACATCATCTTTCTCGGGAGGCATATGAGTATCCTTACGTACCCATATCTGTGAAGGTTTCACTAAGTTCTTCTTGAACCGATTTTGCATACTACCTTTTTGACTTGTTCATATATTCGTGGACCATGAAGTACTAACATTCCTCGAATCAGATTTGTTTGAATGTGATTTCACCCTAAGAGGTATAGACATCCGAATATCAATCACACCCTTCAGAATTAAATCCAAGGTGTTTTGAAGACGGCCAAACTGATAGTTATCCAACCTCAGCTTACAGTTTCTTTGAACATGTCCTTTAATATTGCAGTAAAAGCACACTTTCTGAGTTTCAATGAAATCAGAATAGGTAGTTTTATCATACTCGTCTTGTAAAGAACTTTTCCTCCTTGGAGACACAGTTTTTTCTTGGTCAAAGAATTTTACTGATCATCTCTTATCAAAGTAATAGTACTTTGTTTATCAGTTTTTGACTGCGATTTTTATAACATATCATGAACGGCAGGTGTTCTTACTTTTACCAACTCATCGTTTTGTACAGAGGTTGTATTCATGCATGGTAGTTTCTTTGGATTCACTATCGCAACGTGGAGTAGAATTCTTAATCGACAATCGTTTGATCTCTAAGGCATTATCTTTGAGTTTAGCCTCAAGTAAAATAACTTTCAATTTCACTTCGTCATGTTCCTCAATAAGCTTCCTTGTTCTAGAATCAAGTTCGAAAATTGTACCAATGAAATTGTTAACTTTGTGTTCCGGCCGATTGACCTCAGAAGACTGAAATTCTATACGTTTGAGAATCTCAGAACTTTCTTTGGCTGCTTCCTGTTCCACTTCTGAGCTAGACTCGTCAGTAAGATAATAGGGATAACACGCATCAACATTCAACTGTTTTATGGGAACAGATGTTTGTCTATATGAGAGTTTGAAAATTCAGACTCATTTACAGAATCCATAAGAACAGTTTCTTTTAAACTGGTGTGACGTTTATCAGAGATTTCGTCTCTGTCCATATAGTCATATTTCTTCAAACACAGAATTTTTAGGTCTTAAACATGTTTGCCTTTTTGATACCAATTAAAAACGCGGGGGTACCAAAATACACCACCAACTTTTTATTAGGCAACCTGTATGGACAAACTTAAATATAATTCTGAGAGTTCAACTTAATGAATCTCAATCAAGGAATAATATTCAGAGTTATAGCTCTTTCTCACACAATCATAAAGTTTATAGAGACAAACCCGTGAACCTGATTTACGTGAGAGCACTTGAGTGATTCCAAAGATCAATTTCCAAGTATCAATCAAGTCGTATCCAATAAACAAGGATGGATGTATCTACTTTGATTGATTAACGCACAACTTGTGATATTTCAATTATAAAGATAAACAATATAATGCGGAAAAAGAAATAACACAGTCACCAGAATTTTGTTAACGAGGAAACCGCAAATGCAGAAAAACCCCGGGACCTAGTCCAGATTGAACACCAAACTGTATTAAGCCGCTACAGATACTAGCCTAGTACCAAATAACTTCGGACTGGAATGTAGTTGAGACCGAATTAAACCTTCACAGCAATTCAGTTACAGTCGCGCTCCTTACGCCTCTTGAATCCCAACAGGACTCCGCACAATTGATTCCCTTAGCTGACGTCTTTTACAGCCTAAGAGTTGCTTCAACTCAATTGAAGACTTTAAACCAACCTGCCTCCCACAGATAAGCTTGTATATGTGATTTCCTTTTTAACCGTAGATCAAGGTGATTGGAAATCGATGGCAATAGATTATTATTCACCTCATAAGTATTAAACTTGTGAGATCAATCAAAGTCTGAGACGAAAAGAACTATAATGATTTCTACCTATCTTGATCAAGTAAGCATCTCAACAATCAAACAAGATCAGGATACTCGAGTTATCAGATAAACAATAGTTGGACCTGGCTTTACGAATCCCTATGAAGTCTTTGTAGTCGCTAAACCTAAAAGGGTTTTAGGAAAATAACGACTCTAGTTACAACTAGGACAAACCAAAAGTAGTGTCGGAGTTCAAAAATCCCAGTTGCTTGAAGTTCCCCTTTTATAGACATTCAAAGCATATGTTGCTTTAGGTTTAAGCTAAGATAGCTTTGGAACCAAGCAAACAATATCCACCATTAGATGAATCTTTGAATCTGATTTACATAACAATATATACACTCTGGTTAGGATGAACCATAACCGAACCATGTACAAAGACCACGTTCATGAATGGTTAGTCGAAACTAGCCAACCGAACTGTAAGCTTGAGCATTTTTATAAACACTTAAGACTTTTAACTTGAGTCACAATTATGTGATCAGTTATATCTAGAGTGCCTTTAGAGATTATTCAAATGCTAATTATCTTGGAGAAATAATTTATGTGCATATGAATTTAATCGACATGGTAAGTAGATGTACAAGGTACAAATAATTAACATGTTCCTGAACAATTAAGTCAAAGTACGTGTACCGGTATGTATACCTTATGACATTACGAGTTCAGGAGTTCACAGAACTTTTACGGTACATGTATTGATATGGATACCTTGAGACAATAACCAGTTTCGGAGTTCACATAATTTTTTTGGTACGTGTACTAGTATGGATACCAAACCGATTCCGGGACCAACAGTTCTTTTCTAGTACGCGTACTGTTTGCGTACCGATCCGGGTTCACGAGTTCACAGACTTTTTAAGGTGTGCATACTAATATGTGTACCAAAAAGTTGTTTGTCGATATATAGCTACTTCGTTACGTGTACTGAGTACATGTACTACGGCTTCAGACTTGTAACAGTTTTCCCAATTTATAAGACTGGTATGTATACTGTCTTATATCTGAATCTACAGTAGTTCTATATTTCTCTCTAACTCAGTTCAAAACATTCTCAATTAACATCAATGACACATATCAATGTTCCAAGCTATTTTCGAATGATAATCTTGAATCACGATTTTGATTGCGAACAATAAATTGTTCTTAACCGAAATTCATTAAGTATGAACAAATGTTCATTAAGCTTAGTCATATTTCGAGAAGTTCCTTAACTTGGTAATTAGTTTTCGACTCAAAATTCTTGATATGCTTACGATTTTCTAATTAGTTATACGACAACGTCCCATAGATAGAAAAATTAATATAACTTGAGATATAGGTGGTTTATTCTTCACTTACCTTTTGTTGAACAAGTTCTCCAAAAGCTTCGGTTGAACTTCGCCTTCAAACGGTAAAACGCAATGGTGACTGCCGTGATGTCCGTTTCTCGACTACATCTTCTATCCTAATCCGAGACTTAACTAATCGTATACTAGAAATCAAGATATATTTTTGATAACTAAATTTGAAAACAAGCTTGAGATAGCAATGCTTGTGAGTTCGACTGAGAAATGCTCTAGCATCTATGAACTTGATGCTTCATTAGCCTCTTCAGCAGCCTGTGTTGGTGAAGGTACTAGTCTACATAATTGGCACTCTAGGTTAGGCCATCCTGTGATGCGTATTGTGCGTCATATTATTTCTAAGAATTCTCTTCATGTTTCTAGTAATACTATAAGTTTTTTCTCCTCCTGTCATGAGCATAGAAGTCACAAATTGTCTTTTCCTTCTAGTACAACTCAATATTGGAATCCTTTTAGACTTAGTTGTTTTTGATGTCTAGGGTCCTTCTCATGTTTTGTCTAATAAAGATTATCGATACTATATTATTTTTATTGATGCACACAGTCGCTTTACTTGGATGTTCTTATGTCTCATAAGTCAGATGTTTTTTCTATCTTTCTTGTGTTTCAAAAACATGTGGAAAATCTTTTTAACATAAAAATCAAAATCTTTCAATTTGATAATGCTGATGAATATCGTAAGCTCACTTATTACCTTCAACAACATGGTATTTTTCATAGGTTTTCATGTCCACATACATCTGAACAAAATGGTTTAGTTGAACGACGACATCGTCATATTCGTGAAACTGGTCTTACTCTGTTATCCATGGCTTCTGTTCCCTTGTCTTACTGGTATGATGCATTCTTTACAACATGTTACTTGATGAACCGTGTTCCATCTTCTGCTCTTGCAAACACACTCTTTTTGGTACATTACTAGATTACAATTCATTGTGTGTCTTTGGGTGTTTATGATATTCGCATCTTCTCCCACATCGATCTCATAAAATGGAACCATTATCCTCTCCTTGTGTCTTCATAGGGTATACTCCCTCACATAAAGGATATAAGTATCTTCACATTCCTACGGGTCACATTTATATCAGTCGCCATGTTATGTTCAATGAGACTGTCTTTTTCTTTGATGCATCGTCGACACCTTCTTTGTTATCCACTGATCAGGTAATACCTATATCACTAAATATCCTTCCAATATCAATAAATTCTTCAAGTAATGATATGCCACAATAGCTATATCCTACTGATGATATATCACTTCATTCACCAATTGTTGATTCTCAAGTATCTCAGGGAGAATCAATATTAAGTCCTCAATCTGACATACCTCCTGTTACTACTTCAACAGATACTTCAATTGATACTTCATCACCTTCTTGTACTCCGGATATTAATGTTTCTTCAGATGCTAGTTCATATGTACAAGTGGAGACTGATTTATCTACCACTACAGTTTCCAATGGTCATCCTATGATCACTAGAGCTAAAGATGGGATTTACAACCGAATTCTAAGTATGCACTTGTAGATGATATTTTTTTTTGCTGAATCACATTTTTTCATTGATTGAAAAACTAAAAGTCAAGCAGAATAATTACAGGACAGACACATTGCTAATCATAAAAAACAATACAGAAAAACAGAAATAAAAAGCAACACAGACTCAAACTCAAAGTTTGAAGAAGAAGATTATTTGACTGTCATAACTATGCCCCCATCTAGTTGCTTTCATTCTATAACCCCCTTCATGCACCATTTGAAAAATCCTGCACTTGAAGCTGTTAAAATTAGGTTTTACCTCACCAAATAACTTTGCATTTCTCTGAAACCATAATTCCTTCATAGTAGCACATGCTGCTGTCATCCAGTTTTTTTTTACTAGAAGGCTTTTATCCTTAGCTGCTTTACAGACATCTTCAAATGAACTTGGATTTGTAAAACCAAACACTGCATTTAACCAATTCTAGATTGCTACACTGAATTGGCATTCAAAGAGTGTGTGCTACATGCTGTCTTGCTCTGCAAAACAAATACAACATACAAAAACCATTTCATAACCTCTGTTTTTCATTATCACATCATGCACATACACTTCTTGCTGCAGCTTCCAGATATTAATTACTAGTAATGCTAGGATGAAGGAAATTTTGCCAAATGTATTTTTGCCATGGCAGTATTGCTTCTCTGGCTCTTATCTTTTCCAGTGCAACAGAGGTTGAAAATTGACCATTTTTAGCAGCACTCCACACTATCGGATCAACACCACAACTAATTGCAGGTAAGTTAGCACTAGAAATGACTTGTTGCAGTTCATATGGTATAACCCACCTACCTTCCTATAATAATGAATTGACCTTCATTTTAATGTTCTCTTTAACATAGTCTATATAGCCTATTGTATTAATCAATGGACTCTCTCAAAACCAAATATCAAACCAAACTGAAATTTTTGAGCCATCTCTCACACACCACCTTACATCATCTTTCAAAGCATTCCAAGCCCATTTCAGACCTTTACAAACAGTAGACTGCTTCCAATTAGAAGTCCTTTGTCCATCTTTATTGTTAGAGTACTGCTCGGTTGAACTAGCAAGAGTTGTTATCTCAAGCTTGTTTATCAAGTTTAGTTGTCAAAACTATAAGTCTTGATTTCTAGTCTACTTATAGCTATTTCTCGGATTAGGATAGAATGTATAGTTGAGCTTTAGACTTCACGGCGTTCATTGATTGAAGAAGAAGAACTACTAAGGGGAGCTTGTGGAACTTCATCAACAAAAGGTATGTGAAGACTTGAACTCATCTATCACTCAGAAGTCTATTTCTATTCTATCTCCTATTGAGACAAAATTCTTATAGCTTTATAGACTTTACTTTATACACATTTGATATTTTGAGCTGAGTTTAACTCGCTTACATATTTCTCGAAATATGTGTTGGTAAGATTTCGCTTTAACCAAGTTCATCTTTATTCTTGACGAAAGTCAAAAGATGATCATGTGAAAATCTCCTTGTAACATCTTACATGATTTGTATGAGACAGTCATTTGATGTAGACTCGGAATATTTCGTATTGATCTATTGATCACTTGAAAATTGCTTTGAAGCCAATAATTTGTGTGAGACAGCTATTCCCGTCTTCCAAGAATGTTTCAATGATTAAAATGGAGTTTTGAACAACTAACCATTGATTGGATATAGCACAGTATGCGTACTTGTATGCTAACTGTTGCAAGTTATTCCAAGTCCGGGAACCATAGTATGCATACCCGTATGCGTACTGGTTTAATAGTTAAAGTTCGGGAACTTAGTATGCATACCCGTATGCGTGTCGGCTTAACAATTCAAATCCGGGAATTCAACTGAGTTTGTTCGTGAACGACAGTATGCGTACCCGTTCGCATACTGGCGAACCCATACCAAGTCCAACTACTTAGGTATGCGTACTTGTTTGCATACTTTAGTGGGTTATGTTCTAAAATCGGTTTGTTTATGAACAAATACATTTATATAATAAGGAATGCAATCTTTTGCAAACTGTGGCAATAATGTTCATGAATTGATTCGAGTGAATCAAAATCGATTTTGCTTCAATTGTGTCTTGTATACTTCTATGAGAATATAAACAATTGAACAACTCTATAACTAGTTTCATTTGAGTGATTTGAACTAATTGTGATTAAGATGAACAAGGTTGATATGAAAGTGTTCATATGGCTACCTTCGGTTAACTATTGTTGAGCCAACCAAGTGTACACGTTTAGGTACGGTTACCCATATCTAAAGGAAGGAACATTTCATTTGTGTATAACATGGTAAGTTCGATCTAACGGTTGAAAGATATTAGCTTGAGTCTAATCAGGTTTTCATCTCACGGTGAATATTGAATGCTTTGTTACCAAGGTAGCATTGATTGCAAACCCTGATTTGAAGACTATATAAGGGAGAACTCTAGCAATTGGTAAACCTAATCCCCACACCTCATGTGTGATACTAGTTGCGACTAGAGTCGATTCTCCTTTAACCTAGGTTTTTCTAAAACCATTATAGGTTAACGACTTGAAGACTTCATAGGGATTCTGAAGCCAGACCCAACTATTTTCTCTGTAGTTGTGTGTTCTGATCTTACTTTTTTCTATCGTATTTAGTACTATCTTCTCTAAGATTTGCTCGAGATTCAATATTTGATAGGTAAGATAAAAAGTAGTCACAGACATCTTCGTCTCATCGTTTGTGATTCCACAATATCTTGTTCCGCTTCCATATGGTTAAGATCATTGTGAGATAATTAATATTACTAAGCGGTTCTTCAGGAATATAAGTCCGGTGTATCAATTGGTTCTTGTTCACCTTGATTTATCAAAAGACGGAACAAAAACTCGTAGGTATTTATGTGGGAGACAAATTTATCTATTAAATTGACTTTTCTGTGTGAGACAAATTTTTTTATCAAGTCTTCGACTTTTGGTCGTAGCAACTCTTAGTTGTTGGTGAGATCAGCTTAGGGAATCAAGTGCGTAGAGTCCTGCTGGTATTCAGAGGCTAAGGAACGCGACTGTACATTAATCAGTGTGAGATTGGTTAGGGCTCAACTACATTCCAGTCTTAAGTTAACTTGTAGTAGGCTAGAGTCTGTAGCGGCTTAATAAAATGTGCTGTTCAAATCTGGACTAAGTCCCGGGGTTTTTCCGCATTTGCGGTTTCCTCGTTAACAAAATTTTTGGTGTCTGTGTTATTTATTTTCCGCATTATATTTTCTATATAATTGAAATATCACAGGTTGTGCGTAGTTCAATCAATTAGATAATCCAACCTTTGGTTGTTGATATAAATTGATTGACACTTGAACATTGGTTTTTGGTACCGTTAAAGTTGTTTCTCATAATAATCAGGCTCGCGGATTTCTATCTGTTTGATTTGCTAATTACAATTGAGAAATAGAGATATAACTCTGTGAAGATGTATTTCCTTGATTGAGTCTGACTGTCTAGTTGATTCTCTTGGAAATATATTGGAGTTAGTCCATACAAATTGCCTAAACGAAATATTGGGTGTGGTTGTTAGACTCCCACTTTTTCAATTGGTATTAGAGCAGGAAAACACGATAAACCTAATAAGTTTGTGTTTGATTGTTCCTAAAGACTGTTCCTATGGGAAATCTCCTTTGGTAACTTTTTATGGGCATTTGTGACGCATACCAGAAATCTTCAACGATTGTTTAGAGTTTATTCTCTCAAGATAATCTCACATCACCTAAGATGTTAGAAATCCTAGATGATGGAAAACAATCTAAAAGAAAAATTCAAGATTCCTTTAAAAAGGTTCGTTGCAGGAAACGTGTGAATAAAAGCTCAAGGATATGGAACCTCACTAGACTTCTTATTAATCTTTTTGAGGAATACTATCGAGATGGATTAATTGACCAAGATCTATTTATGGCTTTTGAAAACGTTTTTAAATCTCTGGAATGACTTGTCCTTATTAAGGAAAAGGCTTGTGCTGGTAAAGGTAAAAATTCTAATTCTGTCATTCGTGACACACATTCGAGTTTTGGCAACAACTCGGTCAAAATCGATAAAAAGATTTTTTTTAGGTGGTGTTGCAAGGTCCAGCTATTGGAAAAATCCTTCATTTAATCATAAGAAAAGGGAGTCAAAAATTTCAAATAACCCTGAGTATCATCATTACTATGATTATACTTCTGGTACATTTCACAAATATCGACCGGAGAAGGTGCATGAGGATTCCTCTGCTCATTTTGCCTCTTGGTAACAAGATTGGCGTCACCCTATTTGTATATAACTTGGAGTGGGGCAAATAACGGTCTGATTTGTTTTGTGTCTTTGTATTATGGGTTAGTTTTATTTTTGAAATTTATTTTTTTCCTTGAAGATAAACTCGTTTGACAGAATTATTTTTTGTCCACTTGCGGATAAATAAAGTGATATAGTTCTACCACTATCCTTTTACTGCACTATGTTGATTCTTTTCACAGTGTGCGAACCTTGATGGTTGAACGATGTAAAAATCCCACTTTCCTTCTGTGGGTCGTGGTTCATGAACGGGTCCAATCCCATCAATGGGTATATAAGAGTTGTGGTACGCGTACCCTTTTTCTTCCTTCCCTTGTCCGCGTACGTGAACTAAGTCTTTTTAGGGTTCACGTTTTCAACTCCATTAAAAATCGTTCTTGGAGGTCCAAGGGAGGAAAAGGGTTGTCTTCATCCTCAAGAAGTTTTTCAAGTAAGTATTTCCATCCCCTTGTTCTCTCATTTTTTAGATCTCATAGGGAATTTCAAGGTTTCAAAGAAGGTTTCAAAAAACTTGGATTCATCATCTTCTAGCATGACTATACCTAAAAATCAAGATTCTATTAGAATTAGATTTATTAATGATTTTAGTAGTAAGATCTTTGAAATGATTTCTTCTAGTGGTTTCATTCTAGAAAAGAAATTGAATTTGGTTAGTGGTCATAAAGAAGATTTGGTTTGTTTTAAAAATTGAACCTTGGAAACATCTTTAATGGTCTTGGTGAAGGTTTTGACACTTTCACAAGAATCTTTTATGCTAACATTCATGATGTTGATCTTGATGACATGGGATTCAAGACCATGATAAATAGAGAAAGGATTCTTGTTAATAGAGAGTTGATATCAAGGATTACCAAAATTCCTTTGGGTAATTTTCGCCTTCCTAGACCAAGGGAAGAAAGACCATCTTATGAAACCATTTCTAATGGTCTTTATGGCAAGAGTGTTGATTGGATTGAAGGGAAATTTGTTAGAGCACTGCTCGATCGAACTCGCAAGCATTGCTATCTATAGCTTGTTGTCAAGTTTAGTTGCCAAAACTACGAGTCTTGATTTCTAGTCTACTTATAGCTAAGTCTCGGACTAGGATAGAAAGTGTAGTTGAGCTCTAGAATCCACGGCGTTCATCATACAAATACGAAGAACTACTCAAGGAACTGGTGGAACTTCATCGACTAAAAGGTATGTGGAGACTTGAACTTATCTATCACTTAAAAAGTCTATCTACTCTATCTCCTATCTTGAGACAAAAGTCGTATTGCTATATAGACTTCGATTATACACATTTGCTATTTCGAGCCAAGTTTATCTTGCTTATCTTTTTCTCAAAATATGTGTTGGTAAGCTTTCGCTTTGGCCAAGTTCATCTTTACAAGTGACGAAAGTCATGTTGGTTATTTCAATATCTTGAAAATTGCTTTGATGAAAAATAGTGTGTGAGTAACCTCTATTTAACATCCTCTAAGAATGTTTCAATGATTGAAATAAATAGTTTAGAACATGTAACCATCCTTGGATATAAGCATATAATGTGTTCGCGCATTAGTGTATAAGTCCAAAACCGGGAACCAAATGTATGCATACTTGTGTGTTTACTAAATGGTTGATGGAGACAGAGTAAGTATGCGTACCCGTACGCATACTGGCGGAAGTTCACGTCCGTAAATTTATGCTGAGTTTGGAAATCAAAACCAACTCAATCCGGTTACCTAAGTATGCGTACCCATACGCATACTGGCGGAAAGTTCACGTCCGTGAATTTCTGCTGAGTTTGGAAACCAAAAAAAACTCAAATCCGGTTACTTAAGTACGCATACCCGTACGCATACTTAAGTGTGTTACTTTCTAAAATTGGTTTATTCGTGAACTTAAATATATATAAACTAAGGAATGCATATTTGCAAACCCTGGCTATAAAGTTCATGAATCGATTCGAGTGAATCAAAACCGATTTTGCTTCGATTGTGTCTTGTATACTTCTATAAGATCTAAGCAATTGAACAACTCTTGAACTAGTTCATTTGAGTCATTTGGACTAGTTATGGTGAAGATGAATATGGTTGATATGAAAGTACTCATATGGCTAACCATTTGGTTAACTACTGTTGAACCAACGACTTGTACACGTTTAGGTACGGTTACACAAACCTAAATGACGTATATTTCATTTGTGTATAACAAGCTAAGTTCGATCTAACGGTTGAAAATATTAGATTGAATCTAATCAGGTTTTCATCTAACGGTGAATATTGAATGCTTTGTTACCAAGGTAACTTAGATTGCAAACCCTGATTTGGAGACTATATAAAGGAGAACTCTAGCAACTGGGAAAGTTAATCCCCACACCTCCTGTGTGATACTAGTTGTATAAGCTAGAGTCGATTCTCCTTTAACCTTAGGTTTCTACCGAGACCCTGTAGGTTAACGACTTGAAAACTTCATTGGGATTGTGAAGCCAGGCCTAACTATTTTTTCTGTAGTTGCGTGATCTGATCTTGCTGTTTCTATCGTATTTGAGTACAATCGTAAGATTGGCTTGAGATTAATTTCTCCGATAGGCAATATAGAAAAGTAGTCACAAATATCTTCGTCTCATCGTTTGTGATTCCAAAATATCTTGTTTCTCTAGTCAATTAAGATTATTGTGAGGTGATTTATAATTCTAGGCCGTTCTTCGGGAATATAAGTCCGGGTTATCGATTGGTTCCTATTCACCTTGATTTATCAAAAGACAGAATAAAACTTGTAGGTATTTCTGTGGGAGACAAATTTATCTATTTCTATAGACTTTTCTGTGTGATACAGATTTGTTTATTAAAGTCTTCGACTTTGGGTCGTAGCAACTCTTAGTTGTGGGTGAGATCAGCTAAGGGAATCAAGTACGTAGTATCCTGCTGGGATCAAAGACGTAAGGAGCGCAACTGTACTTTGGATCAGTGTGAGATTGATTGGGGTTCAACTACAGTTCAGACCAAAGTTAGTTTGTAGTAGGCTAGTGTCTGTAGCGGCTTAATACAGTGTGTGTTCAATCTGGACTAGGTCCCGGGGGTTTTCTTCATTTGTGGTTTCCTCGTTAACAAAACTTCTGGTGTCTGTGTTATTTCTTTTCCACATTATATTTTGTTATATAATTGAAATATCACAGGTTGTGCGTTGAATCGATCAATTGGGAAATCCGACCTTTGGTTGTTGATTGAAATTTATTGATACTTGAACATTGGTCTTTGGTACCGTTCAAGTTAATTTCTCTTGTATTCAATTAGACTCGCAGATTTCTATTTTCTTGAGTAAGTATTGAATCGAGAAATTGAGATATAACTCCTTGATATACTTTTTATCAAGATTGAGTCTGACTGTCTAGTTGATTCTCTTAAAAGTATATTGGAGTTAGTCCATACAGATTGCTAAGAGAATTATTGGGTGAGGTTGTTGTACCCCCACTTTTTCAATTGGTATCAGAGTTGGCAAACACGTTTAAGACCTTATAAGTCTGTGTTTGTAGCGATCCGACTCTATGGAAAGAAATGCTATCTCTATAAACGTACCACCAGTCTTCGATGGCTCAAATTACTTGATGTGGAAAATTGCTATACGTGCCTTTCTTTGAGCGCGTGATTTTCAAGCATGGGTTTATGTAGTTAATGGCTATGATGCTCCCGTTGTGGCAGTATGAGATGCAACCGTACCTAAAGATATTGGTGCATATGACGCTGCTAAGATACTTGCTGCAAAGAAAAATTCCGACGGTTTGAATGTCGTCATACATGCCATTACCCCAGATCTTCAGCACCATTTGACTACGTGCACTCGGTCTAAAGATGCTTGGTATACGTATTTTATGGGAATACCAGTGAAAAGGAAAACAGGATTCAAAACCTAAATTCCAACTGGGAAAACCTTCGTATGGAAGATGGAGATTCATTTGATAAGTTTAATCACAAAGTGTCTGAAATTGTTAATGCATCCTTTGCATTGGGTAAGACTATTCCTGAAAAGGACATTGTGATGAAAATTCTCAGATCGCTGCCATCTAGATACGATTTTAAGAAGCATGCCATCGTTGAAGGAAATAACCTTAATGAGCTTTCCATAAATACTCTTGTTGGAAAGCTTAAGATTTTCGATCTTGAACTTAGTCAAAGAGAGAAATGTCACTTGTTTAGCAACCATTTTGCTACATCTGATAAAAAGTCTCGACGTACTAAATTGATTGATACAAGGGATGAGAATTGCTTCAATTCAACTTTGTCACTGTTTGTATAACAACTTAAGAAAACTCTTAGACAAAGTAAAACAAAGTCTCAAAAGAAAGCTCAATCAATCAATAAAAGGAATAGAAAAGTTCAGGAAAGCTATGAAACTTGTTCTAAGTGCTATAGAGGTGTCCATGATACTTCCAGAAATTCTGATGAAGAGTTAAGTGAGATAACTAAAGCATGGATGGCAACTTTTGACTACTGTCCTGATGTTGAAATATGTGAAAGTTCTCTTAATCTCTTTGCTGATAATCACACTTGTCCTCTTAACAGTCCTGACTATTCCGCAATGAACAATCTTACTTCTCCAGAAGTATTCCAACTGGAAAAGGAAGCCTTGATTAAAAAGATTGAAGATCTGGAATGCCAACTGTTTAAATTAAGACAGGAGGTTGCCATCACTTGCATGTGTGATTCTAATAAGAAACATAGTACTTTCTCGATTGATTCTTGTAAGCGTTATCAACAAATTACTCCTGATTCCATACCTGTTTCAAATCACCCTGAAGATGATGATATGAAGAACCACAAGGACTTACCAAACTGTTTGGTCTCCTTGTGTGAAAATCAGGATCATCTTGAAATTGTAAGCACTAAAGTTCAAGAATATTTCTCCTCTGTTAAACCTTGTTTTCAGAAGATGAAAAGGAAATCTCCTAGGAAATCCTCATTCCTTTCAAAAGAGATCTCCAAAACCATTCATAGTTTGCGAAATTCAACAAACAAGGTATTCAAAACTGTGCAAAAAAGGGGAAAGATGATGTGCATAACTCTTCTTTCTTGAAGGAAAAACAGAAATAAGGAATAACAAACACTTCATCCCCTCGTAAAAAAACTCCCAGTCCTGTTATGGATTAGAGAAATTACATTCTGTAATTTTGCTCAAAATGATTCTTGCTTATCTCTCTTGGGCAAGAATCATAATCTTCAAGAGGGTTGTGATGAAATATTTATGTTGATTCCCTATTTTGTTTCTTTCTGTTGCTCTTCAATTTTTTTTGTCAAGAACCGTTTGTGTACGTGAACGTTTTTGTTCATATAAAGACTTTTTCTTGGGGATAACCAAATTCTGTTAGGGTTTTGGTCAAAGGTATTTTTGGAAATTTATCCCCTATCTTCATTCCTTTTTAAAGATGAAGATTTCTCCTTGGTGAGAGCATTTCATTTTTCTATTCTATCATGTCCTCATCAAGTCTTTCAAGCAAAGAAAGTGATGTCTGTACTGTTCTTTTTCCCTCTAAGAAGGTTCGTTTTGACTCTTCTGATGGTGAGATGTGCTCTGACAAGCGTGATTCCTCCCCTGATGGGAATCCCTCGGTCTCTCATTTTAATAAGCTCTCTTTAACCATGGATCTCGTCCTGGAAAAAGTACGCGCCCTGAAGAATGAACTTGAAGTCTCTTCCAAAAGACTTGAAGAAAAGATGGATAACCTTGAATCCAGGATTGATCTGATCGATGACGATCTTGATGAATATAGGGAATATGAGAAGCGTATTCAAAGTAAGTGAAATGATTTATAGGAGTTCCGTTTTGTTTTTGTCTAGAAAACTTCTTATGAGAATTTTATTCTTGTGCTTTTAAGAAGAATAACTAGAGTTTGGAATAGCCATTATTGTCAACCCATGGAACATTCTTTCCTATGAGCAGTTCAGATAACTGATTCTTATTTGGTCTTTGACCTTCTGGTTGAGGAACAACAAAAGAATGATGTAAAGGTAAGTTTAATAACTCAGCTATAACACCACGGTTAACCTCAATCATTGTTCCTTTGACCAAGGTATTGAAACAACAGTTGGTATTGTTGGGTGCATGAAGATTAACATAAAATTCATAGGTCATCTCAGGATATAATTCTCTCAAACCCTTGTGAATATCACCCCACATAAACTGGTTCATGAACATATGAAAATCTGGTTCCTAAACTGACCAATCATATGCCCTTTCCACGACAAATTGACCACTAGAGAATTTATTATATTTGTCCCCGGCATAAATGTTGATAAAACTAATTTGATGACTAGCATCAAAGTATGGTTGTTGAACGTCTACACCCAAATTATCATCACTGTCAACCAACCTCCTATTTGAACTGGAATTGGTACCCGAACTCTCACCACGATTCAACCTTTTCCTAGAAGCCATATAAACCAAGGAATGATTAAAAAAAATCTTACCAAGTACGTGAACAGTCGTTAATAGTGAAGCTCCGGAACAAGAAAATTTGAAAAATTAAGGACAACCTTGTCGAATGATTTCCTGTTACCAACACAAAAGGACAAAGAACACTTGAAAAGATTAAGGTTCGAGAGTTCACAAACTTACTCGAACTGTAGGGAAGAAGAGGTGAAAAGAATGAAGTCGGGTCTTCCCCTTTTATATGTCACATAGTGGTATATGAACCGTCACAACACGTTCTGGTCCACGGTTCATACACGTAATGGTTACAAGATCAGGGTACTTGAACCGTACGTGTGTGACAAGGACTCGTTTGTTTTTTGTACCATCATATTTTTACTAAGCAAATATGAATAAGAGAATTGGAGCAAAGATCAACAACCTTTTAATGAGCAACTCATTGTGAACACAAGAGAAGATCAGCCTTGTACACCATGACACTAAGAGAGAGTTTCCTTCCAACAACTCTTACAACTTCCAGTATTGAGAGAAAACCAAAAAACTGTTTTTACAAGTTTTTCAAAGAACTTAAAAAGAGCACAAGATAATTTGTGTTCCTGATTTATTCGTTTACACCTTGTAACACACAGTCTCAGCAGATAATGTTCAGTACTGCATAGAGAAACTCGTTTAATCAAAAGAGACATTCTGACCTTCTCACAGAAGAGGGCAATACTATTATCTTGAGGAGGTGTATCAGAATTTTACTGATGAACAGAGTCAAATTCAGAAAAGGAACTGACTGATAGATGAGGTTTAGATACTTCTTGTTTTATATCCAATTTGTCTGAGATACAGGAGACAGAGGAATTACCCTTATTGATAAGAAGATCAATATCAACCTCAACCTGAAAATTAGTCATCATAACTTGATTTAGCTTATCAAGAAATTCTTGCTCTTTTTGGAGATATAACTCAACATCAAGAGACAAGCTCTAAAGCCTTTTTTCATGCCCTGAAAAAACTTATAGGGATTTTAAACCTGGTGGAGGTTTAGATAGAATTTCTTCTACATATTTTACTAAATCACTCATGGAAGAGAATTCTGAAATCCCTGGATCTGGTGGTGCATTTTGAGAGTTAGCACTTCTGTCCATAGAGTCATATCGCTACAAACACAGACTTATGAGGTCTTAAACGTGTTTGCCTGCTCTGATACCAATTGAAAAATTGGGGGTCTAACAACCACACCCAATATTTCGCTTAGCAATCTGTATGGACAAACTCCAATATAATTCCAAGAGAATCAACTGGATAGTCAGACTCAATCAATGAAAATATATCCAAGAGTTGTATCTATGTTTCATAATGTAATCAAAAAATCAAACAGATAGAAATTCGTGAGCCTGATTATTATGTGAAACAACTTGAACGGTACCAAATTCCAATGTTCAAGTGTCAATCAATTTATATCAACAACCAAAGGTTGGATTATCTAATTGATTGAACTACGCACAACCTGTGATATTTCAATTATATAAACAAATATAATGCTGAAAAGAAATAACACAGACACCAGAAATTTTGTTAACGAGGAAACCGCAAATGCAGAAAACCCCCGGGACCTAGTCCAGATTTGAACACCACACTTTATTAAGCCGCTACAGACACTAGCCTACTCCAAGTTAACTTCGGACTGGAATGTAGTTGAGCCCTAACCAATCTCACACTGATCAAGGTACAGTTGCGCTCCTTACGTCTTTGAATCCCAGCAGGACTCTACGCACTTGATTCCCTTAGCCGATCTCACCCACAACTAAGAGTTGCTACGACCAAAAGTCGAAGACTGGATAAACCAATCTGTCTCACACAGAAAAGTCTATTGAATAGATAAATCTGTCTCCCACAGATAAACCTATGAGTTTTGTTCTGTCTTTTGATAAATCAAGGTGAACAAGAACCAATTGATATACCGGACTTATATTCTCGAAGAACAGCATAGAAATATGAATCACCTCACAATAATTTTAATCGTATGGTAGCGAAACAAGATATTGTGGAATGACAAACGATGAGACGAAGATGTTTGTGACTACTTTTTATCTTGCCTATTGGAGAATAAATCTCGAGCAAATCTTAGAGAAGATAATACTCAATCACGATAGAAAACAGCAAGATCAGAACACGCAACTACAGATAAATAGTTGGGTCTGGCTTCACAATCCCAATGAAGTCTTCAAGTCGTTAACCTACAGGGTTTCGTGAAAAACCTAAAGTTAAAGGAGAATCGACTCTAGTTGCAACTAGTATCACACATGAGATGTGGGGATTAGGTTTCCAAGTTGCTAGAGTTCTCCTTTATATAGTTTTAATATCAGGGTTTGCAATTAATGTTACCTTGGTAACAAAGCATTCAATATTCATTGTTAGATGAAAACCTGATTAAACTCAAGCTAATATCTTTCAACCGTTAGATCGAACTTAGCTTGTTACACACAAATGAAAAGTGACTTCATTTAGATATGAGTAACCGTACCTAAACGTGTGCACCTTTGTTGGCTCAACAATAGTTAACCGAGGTTAGCCATATGAACACTTTCATATCAACCTTATTCATCTTAACCATAACTAGTTCAAATGAATCAAATGAAACTAGTTTTAGAGTTGTTTAATTATTTATATTCTCATAGTAGTATACAAGACACAATTGAAGCAAAATCGATTTTGATTCACTCGAATCAAGTCATGAACATTATAGCCACGGTTTGCAAAAGATTGCATTCCTTATTATATAAATGTATTAGTTCATGAACAAACCGATTTTAAAACATTATCCACTTAGGTATGCAAATGGGTACGCATACCTAAATGGCTGGACTAAGTTTGGGTTCGCCAGTACGCGCCGGTACGCATACCTTCTAAACTCAGCATAAATTCCCGGAACTGAACCTCACGCAAGTACGCGTACCGATATGCGTACAAGGTTCCCGGACTTTCACTAAACCAAGCATTACACATACGGGTATGCATACCATGGTTCCCGTACTTGGATTACATATATGCAAGTACGCATACTATGCTTATTATCCAATTGTTCTAAACTCTCATTTCAACCATTGAAACATTCTCGGAAGACAACAATAGCTGTCTCACACAAACTATTAGCTTCAAAGCAATTTTCAAGTGATCGAATGATCAATACGAAACATTTCGAGTCTACATAAAATGACTGTCTCACACAAATCATGTAAGAGGTTACCCGGCGATTTTCACATGATCATCTTTTGACTTTCGTCAAGAATATAAGATGAACTTAGTTAAAGCGAAAGCTTACCAACACATATTTTGAGAAATAGGTAAGCGAGTTAAACTCAGCTCGAAATATCAAATGTGTATAATTGAAGTCTATATAGCTATATGACTTTTGTCTCAAATAGGAGATAGAGTAGATATACTTTTGAGTGATAGATGAGTTCAAGTCTCCACATACCTTTTGTTGATGAAGTTCCAAAAGCTCCCCTTAGTAGTTCTTCGTCTTTATTCGATGAACGCCGTGAAGTCTAATGCTCAACTACACTTTCTATCCTAATTTTAGACTTAACTATAAGTAGACTAGAAATCAAGACTTATAGTTTTGACAACTAAACTTGACAACAAGATTGAGATAGCAACGCTTGCGAGTTTGACCGAGCAGTGCTCTAAAAAGATTACCTAACAGAAATTCAATGTTAGAGTTAAGTGATTGTCTTAATCAATGTGAGTTACTTCAAGCTCCTAAAACTTGATTGCAATATACCTGGTAAAATTGTCAACATGGGAGTAAGAGGATTTTATGTACTTTAGATAGAGTGGTATTCAATCAAAAATAGCTACAGGTATATGAAGATTGGGGGTATAAGGTTGGTATGAGAGTTGTTTCTAATCATGCTCCTCTATTAGGTGGATGTGCTAGCATTCCTAAACAAAAAAATGGTCATAGAAAATTTCAAAAAATGTGGCTCAGTCATCCTAAATTTATACAAGTAGTTTCTGATTGTTGCGCAAATTCAGTTGTGGGATGAAAAGATGAGGGTACCCAAATACATCACAATCTTTAATATATCCACCTATAAGTCCTCTTACCGAAAGTGATTGTCTATGGAAAAAGTCGAGACAATACGACAAATCGGTATTCACACTTTGTGTGATCGTTTATGGATACGAGATCGAGACAATACAACAATCAAAGTGTGGTTACTTGATAATAGGTTTGGACTTAACCAAACTCTATAGGATCACTATCAAGTAATGCGGAGTTAACGTTTGTGTATTTTACTTCAAATTATAATAAACAATTATAATTACGGAAATAGAAAAGTAAAAGACACAGCAAGATTTTATTAACAAGGAAACCGTAAATGCATAAAAACCCCGGGACCAAGTCCAGAATTGAATACTCTCATAATTAAGCCTCTATATAAAATCTAAACCAACTTCGTATAGTTGAGACCAAGCAACTAACCCTAGTTCACTTAGTTTCTTCAGTATCCCTGTGCTTCCGACTTTGATGAGTGCACGCACAGGAACAGTTTCTTTGGATCGTATTCCAAACAGTAACGGAAAAACAAATCTGTTTGGTAACAACTCTATTGATTCTTTAAGATAAAGATATCTCAAGTCATATGCAAAGGCTCTTCCGTTTAAACTAATAAACTCCTTTGCTTGGTTAGATAAATCCAATCTCTATCACCTAAGTAATAAGATTCGGATTTGTAACAATCAAAATAGATCTCAAGAGAACTATTAGGCGTTACCGATCTCACGCAACTAATCAATCAAATAAATACGATTCTAGTTGGATCCCAACCGATCAAGGTTTGTGCTACACAAAGATATGAGAAACCAAGAAGAAATCTTTTTCATCTTCAGATCTTCTTTAATCTTCAATTAAACCTGCACAACACCACTTGAATCTCTTGTGATCAATAACGCACAGAACGGAGTCTGTTAACAATGGATTATCACAAGATGTCTTTAGATATACAAACAGTTCTAAAGATCCAGTCGATACTTCGATCTAGTTTGAGTGAATCTTTTATCAGAAGAGAAGATTCTCAAGAATAAACAAACAAGGTGCAATCAAAGTTCAACAACCGCCAATCAAATCAATCGAAAACTAATAAACTGCAATTATCTAGTTTCCCACCAACGGTACTCATAGAGCTTCTTGATCCCACAAAAGTCTTTAAACGAGCGGTCGTAATAGATTTCACCTAATTAGGGTACTTTCCTCTCCGAATAGACGGCTCCACCAGAAACAACTAAAAGATGAAGTTTGCCTGGCTCTTAGGATGGTTTGCTAGAAATGAAAACTTACGTATTTATAGACCAAGGAATTTCCAAAAACGAAAGTATTCTCAAGATATGCAATAAATGCCCATTCGGTTTTCATGATT
Organism: Papaver atlanticum; assembly: GCA_023531105.1. Classification (NCBI taxonomy): domain Eukaryota; kingdom Viridiplantae; phylum Streptophyta; class Magnoliopsida; order Ranunculales; family Papaveraceae; genus Papaver; species Papaver atlanticum. The sequence goes on along the minus strand of JAJJMB010009125.1, from coordinate 549,690 downwards.
CCAGGAAACGGTTTGTCCAATATTTTCCGAAATCTCTCAATATAAAATCTCCAATTATTTGTTGATAGTGGATTTTCGACAAAGGTCAAAATCGTAAAATCATGATACTGCATGTTTCTGACCCGGCTTCAGGAACGCATGTGACGATTCATATTTTACGATCCGTGAACCTTTTCACGATCTTTGATCGAGTTCCTCTCAGATCCATGATGAATATGTTTCTCGAAAGGCTTCCCACTAGCTGAGCGTTCGATGTTACTCATTTCATCGTGACCTCTATGTAGAATAATAGAATTGGGCGGTCCTCTTACATAATTGTTTGTTGATAGGGCATAACGCTTTTAGGACGTCGGCGACACTCGCTGTTCCCTGACTACATAGAGAGAGCGTGTATAGATTCAAGCGGCTCTCTTACATAATTGTTTGTTGAGGGGGCTAAACGCCTTCAGGACACCAACGCTGCACGTTGTTTCCTGACTATACACCTTTTAGAACGAGTATGATGCTTCAACTATCTCATATCTCGATTCTAAAATAGATTAATTCCACCGTGACATTCGCCACTGAATTCCTAGAAAATAATATATTATATCTCATTACTCCGTTCCATGGCTATCCTTGGCTGATTCCATGGATTAGTAATAGATAACCATCTTATCCCATTACTCCATTCCTTGAATTCCCTGGATGAATTCATGGATTAGTAATAGATACACAATTCATTTATTACTCAGTTTCATGAGTCATTCTTCGCTGAATTTCATGAATTAGTAATAAATATCCAACAATCGGGTATCTGACTATCACCGAGTAAGCCCCAATAAAATGGTGCAAGTGTACTCAACAATGATGCACGAACGAGCACCCAAATGCACGAACGAGCATTCGAAAATATGGACAAATGAGGAATCCTACACAAAACATAAGAGAGAAAATAATAATAAAAAATAAAAAAGAGGCGCCTAGGGACCGGGCCCACCGGCCAGCCGGCCATGCCGCCGAGGCCGGTCCCCCACGCCCTCTTCCTTTATTTTTTATTATTTTATTTATTTTCATGAACTCATGAAAACTCATTCATTCAAGCAACTTTCCTTGTTTGAGCAAAACTCACGGTTTCTTCATATTTTCACGTTTCATGAAAAAAATAATAAAATAGGGAAAATGTCGCGGGACCAGGCTACCTAGCCGGCCGGCCATGCCCTAGCCGTGGTCGGTCCCACACCTTGCAATCCCTTGTTTCAATAATTATTATTTCCCTCATCTCATGAAACTCCTCTGTTTGAGCAAAAATCATGGTTTCTTCATATTTTCTCAAATAATTCCCAAACTATGAAAAAAGCCAAAAAGGCAAATGGTCACATGACCGACTAGGCTACTCATGTCAAATATTAAAATATTATTATTTTAATATTCCCAAAATTTTGATCAAACGAGCAAAGTTCTACTTGCTCATTCGAGCAAAAAATCAAGAATTTCAGTCAAAGATCAAACTCTTCTGAAAATCCAAAATATTGCTCAAACGCACATCAGAAAATACCAAAACTCTCAGGATTGAGATACGGGCATTTTGGTGACACGTGCATGCTTCCTTTACCAATCAAGGACATCCCTAAGGCTCTCAAGGAGCCGGTCCCACACATCTTCATGATTTTGACCTAATTTGCTCAATTGCTCATATTGGGTCAAAACTCTTTCCAACCAACTTGGAATTTGCTCAAACGCCATCGGCTGGTCCCATGAAAACCAAGGGCCGGTTTCATGCCCTCTTGGTTGGTCCCTCACTTTTCCATAAATTAGGTTTTATTACCTAATGCTCGGACGAGCACTATTTTGATAAATGATGAAACTGGCATTTGATCATTCTTTCACCAACCGGTCAACTAAGGACTCTGGTGCATGCTCACTCAAGCACTTGGGAACCACATGGTCGTTCATCATCCCATGTGGTCGGTCCCTCCTTCACTCAGTAACTTATTTTCAGTAATTCATCAATTGACGAACAATTGATCAAAAATTAGGGTTTCAAACAAACGCTCAACAAATCATAATTCTGAGCAGGTTCAAACACTAATAATTTTATGTTGATCCAGCAATCAACATCTTAATTAATTATATAATATTTGGTCCAGCTACTAATATTTTAATTAATATTTTATTTGGCCACGCTACCAATAATTCATCACACGAGCAACATTTGCTTAGTTCATCAATATTCATCATGATTGATCCAATTATCAACATTGATTCAAGAACTATTCGTCTCAACAGGCATGTTCAATCCATGAATCACTGAGCATTCGACAATCATGCTCAATTCAACAAAACTTAGAGTCACCGTCTAAAAGTCAACAACTAACCTAATACACGTCTGCCTTGCAGACTCCACGTTCGTGAGACATCAATCACGTCACATGTGGGGGATATTACTTAGGGTTTTGGTCTGGCGTCCTACGGCACGTGTGTTCATCCACGATGAGAAATGTGAGTAAGTCGTGCAAACGGTTGAAGGAGTTAGCAAAGTAGTGGGTGCCTGATCAGTCAAGTCTCCACACGACATGAAACTGACTTTACCACGATCTCCCATTTTCCCACTCTTTCATTCCATAAATCGTCACACTTACAGGGATCAATGTGTTTACTATTCTGACAATATAAATAAGTCTCTTAATCCATGATATAAGGAGACACAGAAAATCCACGAGATATTGAACAAACAATCCATCGTCTAACCAAGAATCATCGTGTGAGAAACACTCTCTCAATTATTGAAAACTTATTTACACAAACTTGCAGAAACCTTCAACACATCCACAATCCTTGATCATCATTGATCCCACAATTCTCAGCTTCCCTCCTACAGATCAACCCATCTCCTCTTTGTGACCGAATTGACTCTAGAACGGCCATTGACTTGGTTTAGGCCGGAGTCCTATAGAGTGATCTCTCGAACTCAAAGCATTCCCGTGCAGTGCATCTGTGTGAGGTTAGGCAGTTTTCTCAGTTGAGGAGTCTCGTCCGATCGGTCGTCTCCTCACTTCCCTAAAAACCAGCAAATCGTTTTCCCCATCTACAGATTGGCGACCACAGTGGGAGATTAATCTCTCGGTTGCAATCTCAACATTTCACAAGATGGTTGGTCTTAGGTCCAACTCAACTACTCCAAATTCCAGTCAGAATCTTTCAAATGGAAATGTTCCTCCTTCCAGCACTTCATCCAATAGCACAGTTGATGGAGAGATCCCGACCTTGATCGAGCTGGAAAGGGTACAGGAGATTCATACAAGGAACATGGACCTGATGAAAGAGACGCTAAACAACATACTGAATTTCCTCGTTAGGTTGACATCAGATTTGAGTAGCGTCCCTTCTCAAGGAATTCCGGCTAATCCCTCAACTGATGATCATCTCCAAGCCAACAGTTTCACTACTTATGAGAAGACGGTGGAACATGAAGTTACACATTTAATTGAGAATTTATTTGAACTCATGCATTTCTCCAGAGATCAACGTACGAACACGTTTGCCGCACTCAATCAAATATCATCTGATGCGCGAATAGTTCCATCATCTCTAGTAGTTGAAGAAGTGTCCATGGTATCTGAACATTCAATCAACAACATCACCTTCACTGAGGAAGACCGGATGGCGGAAGAAGGACACAACCGAGCCCTGTTCGTAACTGCTTCTATCAAGAATTCCGAATTCAGGAGAGTTCTCATCGATACAGGCGCTTCTACAAATCTCATCACTATGAAGACTCTTAAGGAGGCCAAAGTTCCACAAAGAAAGATTGTTCATCATCCCATATTAATGACGGGTTTTGAAGGAAGCCAGAGTCACACGTACGGGTACGTCTATGTGGATCTGAAAGTAGGGCCGATTCAATCCACTGTCAAATTTCATGTGATCGAGAAAGACCCTGATTATCACATGATACTCGGACGTCCATGGCTCCATGACAATAAGGTTGTTCCTTCGACATACCATCAATGTATGAAAGCTTTGCTCAACAACAAAATTGTCCGCATTGCAGCTTAAGTGTCTTCTTATACTCCGGTTTGTGATGTCGAGTTCCTGGAATCACCAAAGAGCATCCCCGAACCTCCAAGCAAGATCTACGGTACTCCACTTCTAAGTTGGAAATATATTGAGAGAACTGACAAACCATTGTCAGATGCTAAATCAGTCAAACCATCTGCCACACCACTCAAGCGTCGACAGAATCAAGGTACGACTCGTAAAAAATCCAACTTTATTACTAGTTATGATGCATAAGGGAGAGTCATTTATCTCCGTCGAAAATATTAGCAATTAGCAGGGGAGGTCGATGAAAAGTCTCCCCGTCTTGAAGAATCATGCCAGAGCGAGCAATCGCCTGATGAAGAAATTCAAGACGCACCACGACAGCTGCAAGATGGCACGGATTCCACCACTGACGATCTTGAGACTATCAACATCGGAACAGATGAAAACCCGAGGCCGATTTTAATCATTTATGCTCTCTCATCAGAGGAACGAGAAGGATTGATAGGTCTATTTAAAGAGTATCAAGATATCTTCGCCTGGACGTACGAAGAGATGCCTAGCCAAGATGAAAAATTGGTCACTCATCATCTGCACATTACTCCCGGCTCCAGACCTGTCAAGCAACCGCCCAGGAAGTTAAGACATGATGTCGAGGAACAAATCAAAGTCGAGATCCAGAAGCTATTAACAGCAGGGTTCATCAGACCCATTCAACATCCAACATGGCTGGCGAACATTGTCCCAGTCAAAAAGAAAAATAGTCAAATACGATGTTGTGTGGACTTCAGGAACTTGAATAAATGTTTCCCGAAGGATGACTTTCCCTTTCCCAATATTGATATGCTTGTAGATGCAACCAGTGGTCACGACATGTTCTCATTCATGGATGGTTACAGCGGATACAACCAAATCAAGATGTACGAACATGATGCTAACAAGACCGCGTTCCGAACTCCCATTGGAAACTTTCATTACACGGTGATGCCTTTCGGCTTGAAGAATGCGGGAGCCACTTATCAACGAGCCATGACTGCGATATTCCACGACATGATGCACAAGCAAGTGGAAGACTATGTCGATGATGTGGTGGTGAAATCGAAAACCCGAGCATCCCACCTGGAAGTTCTGAGATAAGTTTTCGAAAGATGTAGAGAATATAAGTTAAAGATGAATCCTCTGAAGTGTGGTTTTGGCGTTTCTTCTGGAAAGTTTCTAGGATTCCTGGTCACCGCCGAAGGAATCAAGGTCGATCCAGACAAGACAAAAGCCATTACTACCATGCCTCCTCCACGCACTGTGAAAGAGCTACATAGTTTTATGGGTAAGGTGAATTATATTCGGCGTTTCATTCCCGGGTTGGCTCAACTCATTGCTTCGTTCACTCCTTTACTGAAGAAAGGAACAAGTTTTACATGGACGACCGTTCAACAGGAAGCATTCCAGAAGATACATCAATACTACTATCACCTGCTGTCATGAAATCTCCGATGCAAGGACGGCCACTAATACTTTACACAACTTCCAGTGACGTCGCTATTGGAGCACTTCTCTCTCAAGAAGATGAAGAAGGCATCGAACGGCCAATCTATTACTTCAGTCGTACGATGAGGGATGCTCAACTCCGATACCCAAAATCCGAAAGAGCGTGTCTATCATTGGTTCACACAATCTAGAAGTTCAGGCATTATCTACTATCAAACAAAGTTGTGCTGGTGGCCAAAGCCGACCCCATAAAATTCTTACTGTCGAAACCTGCACAGATTTGAAGACCGGCAAAATGGCTACTTCAGATGTCAGAGTTTGACATAGCATGTGTCCCGCCTAAAGCAATCAAGGGACAAGCAGTTGCAGACTTACTTGCTACTTTCCCTGGAGAAGACGTCACAATGATACATGAAGAAGTGCCTGGTGAGTTTCCAGAGATCTCAATCATCCAGGAGGAAACATGGCTATTGTATTTTGATGGATCCGCCACTCCGAGCAATGATACTGGTGGAGCAGGCGTCGTGCTAGTATCTCCGTCCGGTGAAGTCTTCTCACATTCCTTCAAACTGGATTACCACTGCACCAACAATTCGGCAGAATATGAAGCTTTCCTCCTAGGGTTGTCCTTGGCCAAGCAAGCAGGAATAATGCACTTGGAAATAAGAGGAGACTCAAATTTACTGGTCAATCAAATGAATGGCGTGTACTCTCTCAAAGAAGTAACACTCGTTCCATTCAGGGCCGAAGCACAAAGACTATGAACTCATTTCTCTGATGTAACAATTGTTCATACTGGCCGTACCAACAACAGACATGTTGACTGTCTAGCGACTCTTACGTCCAAACTGCATTTTGAGGGGTCAGAGAAATCCATCACTGTGCAAAGACATTCTGTGTCATCTACCTGGCTCACTCAAGTTGAAGATTCTCAAGCGAGCGACTGGCGGGCACCCATCATTCACGAACTGAGCAGTTCTCTTACAGAAGGGAAAATCAGTCTCAAGGAGTTGAAGAACTTTTTCCTGCTACATGGAGCATTGTATTATCGTAATCCTGACGGATCCTTATCACGATGCCTTGGAGACGAGGAAGCGAGCGAGCAACTCAAACGCGTACATGAGGAAATATGCGGACAAACCCTAGTTGTCACACTTTACAGAAGACTTCAAAGACTCGGGTACTATTGGCCTTCCATGGAGGCTCAGTCAAGAATGTTGCAAGGGTCCTGTCCCAATTGTCAGACACCACCTCATCATCTGGAAGTTCTAACAATCCACCACACTGGGGACTGGAGAGAACCTTATATAAAATATTTTCGTGACAATGATCTACCATCAGAAAAGAAAGCGGCGATCAAACTCACCCAAAAGGACAAACGGTTTGTCTACCTAGAAAGAATTTTGTACCGCAAAAGCTTTGGTGGGAACCTTTTGAGATGCTTGGCCGGGCATGAAATTCCCACAATCTTGAAAGAGATGCACGAAGGTGAACACCAAGGAAAGAAGAAATTATTTCTCCAAATTAATGAGAAATATTATTGGCCGACCATGGAAGACGATGCAGCTGCCTATGTTCAAAGATATCATCAATGCCAAGTTCATGGTAACCTCATTCACACTCCTTGTCTTCCATTACATTCCGTGAGCAGTCCATGGCCTTTCTACAGTTGGGGACTGGATATCATCGAAAAAATCACTCCAGCGTCTTCGAAGCAGCATGAATATATCATCACAGCAACCGAGTATTTCATCAAATGGGTTGAAGCTATTCCTCTTCGAAGCACCACTGGAGTCACGATTGCAGCCTTCATCAAGGAATACATCATATGTAGATTCGGCGTTCCTAAACATATCATCACGGATAATGGAACTCCTTTCGCCAACAAACATGTTGCAGAATTGCTCGATGAATATGGAATCAAACAGATTTTCTCCACACCATACTATCCCCAAGAAAACGGAAAAGCGGAGAGCACCAACAAAACCTGGATCCGGATTCTTAGTTTAATAGTTCATGACAATCCACGAACGTGGCATGAAGAGTTTCCCATGGCTTTACGGGCCTACCGCACAGCACCAAGAAGCTCAATTGGGACTTTACCGTATTCTCTCGTCTATGGCGCTGATGCTATTCTCCCAGCTGAAATCAAGATTCCCTCTGCAAGGATCGCAGCGGCCAGTGGAGTGCAGTGGGATGAAGCTGAAGTGTCTAATTCAAGAATTGCTGAGTTGGACATGCTCGATTCAAGAAGGACCAAAGTAGAAAAATATGTGGAAACTTACAAACAAAGGATTTCCAAGGCATACAACAAAATGGCAAGACCTCGAACATTTCAAGTAGGAGATTTGGTTTTGAAAACAGCAAAACATATTTAACAAGACATGTCCACTCCCAAGTTCTCTCCGAAATGGGAAGGGCCTTGTGTAATTATTAAGGCAGTATCCAGCGGATATTACAAAATCTTAGCTGTTAATGGAGAAGTGGAAGGAAACATCATCAATGGCAAGTGGCTCAAGGCATATTATGCTTGAAAGATCAGTAAACAATTACGTGTTAAATTTCAAAATGTAATTTCTATTCCTTCAAAGAATATGCAATATGCTCATTCGTTCGAAATTCAAAATTTTCATGAATCTCACAAAATTCTTCCAATCATCTACTTTATTCAAAAACAAGTCTCAATCCTACATTAAAAAAAAAATCTCCCTCAAATACCCACTCAGAGCAAACCATCCAACAACAAATAGTTATTACTGAAGGCCCTGTCAAGTCTCTTTTGAAAGTTTTCATTCTTCACTCTCAAATCCTGGACAGCCTTCTCGACCCTTGCCGACTCCAGAGAAAGTGCCTTTTCCTCTTCTATGATGGCAGTTGTAGCAGAAATCATATTTGCAGCAGCAGTTGCTCTATCAATCTTGATAATCTCGAGTCGACGATGAAGCCAGCTTATGTGAAACCGAAAGACCTCACAGTTCGAGATCATATCATCCCATCTGTGCAACTCTTCATCTCGCAGGTTTATCTTGTTCATCTCATCAACGATAGGCAGTAATCCAGCAACTGTGGTCAATAAAGTCGGCAAAAAGCCCCTCTATACTTCAGTAGTGGTAATGTGTCCATACCTCTTCCATATCTTGGTGTAAAGGGATGCATAACACTTGGAGACGATGAAACCACCGACTAGTTGATTGTCTGGGAAAACGTTAACCATAGGAGTATCGAATGGGAGTCCAGCCACTGGGTACTCACGAACAGAAACCATGGAATCAGCATATACAGAGTTGTTTGAGTTTTCTTCAACAAGGTTTTCGCCATCACCATCAGATGCAACCACAGACTTTCCATTCTTTCTCTTCCTAGCCTCGAAAAAAACATGAACATCAACCTGCGATGACGAAATATTCAGTTCCAGTAAAATTGGATAAAGTGCTTGATTGGAGGAAATTTTCAGTTAGGAACTCACGGATGTTCCAGCTTCAACATGAGCAGACCTATAACGAACGGGAGCCTTAACAGTACGCTTAGGCCTTAAACTGTAACAGGAAGAAGAAAGTCGATTCCCCTGATTGTCCTGCAATAAATCACTTTCTTTTGTTAAACGTTCTGACTACATGAAAATAAGAGGAAAGCGTGCGACTTACCGAGATGGACGTCCCAACCCCATGCTTTGCCAGGGATTCATTTTGAGAAGAAACACTGCTACCAGACATGATGATGAGAGGTATGATCGTGATCAAAAATTTCTTCTGATAATATACAAGAGCAGAAGGAGATGCGCTGTATAAATAAAAAGCCCTAAGTTTTGAAAGTCAAAACACAAGACGGTGGATACTTATCTTCCACAAATGGTCAAATCAGTTACGATTTCTACTGAAACTCTAGATCTAAAACTAGATTGCGTTGGTGATGTAGAAGAAGGGCGATAATACTGGGGACTGACGGTGAAACCAAGCGCATTCAATATTTTGACGGAAATTGATGATCTGTGCAAATCATAATTCCTTAGTTTGCTCGTGCAGTCATACTTCAGAAGATTGTGGTTAGTTTTCACACGTGTGGGCATGGGTCCATTTAAAGTGTAAGAAGGATTGGGAAAGAATAGGTAATAATGGATTACTATTCGAAAAGTAATTTCTAATCTAACGTCTCTACAGTCAAATTACTCAAATAATCATAATAATATCTACCTCGACGAGAAATAAAACATCCAATTCGGAAAGATCGCGAGTAAGACTAATCATCAGATTCATCATATTCGTTACCAGACTCATGATCGTCATCCTCCGTGGAATTTTCTTCAAGCTCTCCTTCAGAGTCGTCATCAGAACCCTCACTGAGAACTTCTTCAAATTGGTCTTCAAGGTCACCATACATTGTGTCTAGGTAATCGTCTTCTTTGCAGTCAGCTCGAAAGTCAGCCTTGGCCAATCGCTCATCCCTCATGCCTGGAGGATATGGCTTAATTTTGCGTTCAGAAGGCTTCCAGATAGATTCGACTTCCTCAGCATCAGAATCAGAAGCTATACCATCAGGGAGTGGTTGAACCTCATCTTCAGCTGCTAGTCTCGCTTGTTGGGCTCGCCGTCTTTTCCGCTGATAAACTGTAAGCTTTTCATCTTCAACTTTTCTTTTCTGCTCCTCATGTCTCTGTTTCTCTTCCGCGTCCACATAAGTCAGGAAATCGTTCATTCCCTCACGAATGGCTTTTAGATGAGCAAGAGACATACCACGTATCAGATTTCTAGCATCTCTGAAAGGTTGATCAATATCCACACGAGCATCTGTTGAATTCTTCATCTGTGGTTTGATGTTTCTTGAACATTTTTCGGAAGAGTCAGAAATATGGTCATCAACTGAAGCTGCCATTATCTGCTGCGAAAAATGCGGAATCAAACCAACTTGGCAACAATACGCGTTAAAATGGTAATCCTCAACTCTTACCTATTTGCGGTTTCACGAATTTAGTGATAATAACGTAAAATTTTGAAAATCTTTCTCGCTCCTTTGAACCTGCAAAGACGAGCAACACCCATTATTCAAAAGTCGACACCTAACTTTTCACGAAATTATGAATAATTCACATAACCCTTCACGTGAACATTCACTGATTTTCTACCGTGTGTACATACACTATGAAATCACAAATTCATGGAAACATTGTTTGCTTTCAACAATTACTCAAAAATCAAAATTTGATTTCTTTAACAAAGTTCTTCATAAAAAATAAAAATAAATAAAAAACTCACACACACAAAAAAATAAAAAATTACGTGAGTTATTATTTAAAAAAAAACTTATTTTGCTCAAACGAGCATTTGTCTATGAAACAAGGGTCTTTTATTTTCGTAAAGGTCCACATATTTAAAATAAAATTTTGAAAGTTCACAAACAAAATTTTATCATAAAGTGCCGGTCTATTTCAAAAATATCTTAGGAATTATTGTTTATTACTTAACTACGAACGTACGTTTCCTAAAGGTATTTTTGTGAAAGTTCATGCTTTGAAAGTAAAATTTTGATTTTCATGAAACCTCATAAACAAAATTTTATCTACTGTAACTAAGCCATGTCTATTCAAGGATTCATGTATCTCTTTCATATTAGGGATTATTGCTCGTTTCTTAAACTAACGAACTAACGGGCATATGTTTTCTAAAACAAATTTTCATGAAACTTACGCATACATGCACACATGGAATTTTATTTTTGAACAACTCATGAACAACTGAACTTTTTTTTTTTTTTTTAAAAGAGTTTCGAGCTTACATGATCGGCGTCGGCCGGATTTTGGCCGGACGATGATCGATGACGCCGGCGGCGGTTGTTTCCGGCGAAAATTTTCCTCCTCCTGCTGCTCATGTGAAAGTAGTGAAGATAGGGAGGTGGTCGATCAATCTTTGGTAAAAAAATTTTTTTTTGGGTCTCTTCCCTATTATATCAATTTTATTTCCAAAATCTAATCAAACAAGGATTTCCTTTTTTCGGGCCGGGCCCGTGACGCTAAAACTGAAAATCCAACTGACCAAATAAGCAGTGCTTCATCTCTCCGTACTCACGGGATGGCGCTCTATCATACTATCAGTGTCCTTACATAAGCATTTTCTCGTACATGACACCATTGGAGCAAATCGAGGATTCTGAAAACACCTTTGTACGACTGAGTTCAACCGCTTATCTCGTAGACTGGAAATCACCATCTAATGCTTACTGCGGAACATGACTGTCTCTCACTAAGCAAGGGACTTAATGTTGATGGGAGATTTTCGACAAAGGTCAAAATCGTAAAATCATGATACTGCATGTTTCTGACTCGGCTTCAGGAACGCATGTGACGATTCATATTTTACGATCCGTGAACCGTTACACGATATCTGATCGAGTTCCTCTCAGAGCCATGATTAATATGTTTCTCGAAAGGCCTCCTACTAGCTGAGCGTTCGATGCTACGCATTTCATCGTGACCTCTATGTAGAATAATAGAATTGGGCGGTCCTCCTACATAATTGTTTGTTGACAGGGCATAACGCCTTTAGGACGTCGGCGACACTCGCTGTTCCCTGACTACATAGAGAGACCGTGTATAGATTCAGGTGGCTCTCCTACATAATTGTTTGTTGAGGAGGCTAAACGCCTTCAGGACACCAACGCTGCACGTTGTTTCCTGACTATACACCTTTCAGAACGAGTATGATGCTTCAACTATCTCATATCTCGATTCTAAAATAGATTAATTTTACCGTGACATTCGCCACTGAATTCCTAGAAAATAATCTATTATATCTCATTACTCCATTCCATAGCTATCCCCGGTTGATTCCATGGATTAGTAATAGATAACCATCTTATCTCATTACTCCGTTCCTTGAATTCCCTGGCTGAATGCATGGATTAGTAATAGATACACAATTCATTTATTACTCAGTTTCATGAGTCATTCTTCGCTGAATTTCATGAATTAGTAATAAATATCCAACAATCAAGCATCTGACTATCACCGAGTAAGCCCCAATAAAATGGTGCAAGTGTACTCAACAATGATGCACGAACGAGCACCCAAATGCACGAACGAGCATTCGAAAATATGGACAAATGAGGAATCCTACACAAAAACAGAGAGAGAAAATAATAATAAAAAATAGAAAAGAGGCGCCTAGGGACCGGGCCCACCGGCCGGCCGGCCATGCCGCCGTGGCCGGTCCCCCATGCCCTCTTCCTTTATTTTTATTATTTTATTTATTTTCATGAACTCATGAAAACTCCTTCATTCAAGCAACTTTCCTTGTTTGAGCAAAACTCACGGTTTGTCCATATTTTCACGGTTTCATGAAAAATAAAATAAAATAGGGAAAATTTCGCGGGACAAGGCTACCTAGCCGTGGCCGGTCCCATACATTGCAATCCCTTGTTTCCATAATTATTATTTCCCTCATCTCATGAAACTCCCCTGTTTGAGCAAAAATCATGGTTTCTTCATATTTTAACAAATATTGCCCAAACTATGAAAAAAGTCAAATGGTCACATGACCGACTAGGTTACTCACGTCAAATATAAATTCTCAAAATTTTAGTCAAACGAGCAAAGTTCTAATTGCTCATTCGAGCAAAAAATCAAGAATTTCATTCAAAGATCAAACTCTTCTGAAAATCCAAAATATTGCTCAAATGCACATAAGAAAATACCAAAACACTCATGATTGAGATACGGGCATTATGGTGACACGGGTATGCTTCCTTGACCGATCAAGGCCGGCCCTAAGGCTCTCAAGGAGCCGGTCCCACACATCTTCATGATTTTGACCGAATTTGCTCAATTGCTCATATTGGGTCAAAACTCTTTCCAACCAACTTGGAATTTGCTCAAACGACCATCAACTGGTCCCATGAACACCAAGGGCCGGTTTCATGCCCTCTTGGTTGGTCCCTCACTTTTCCATAAATTAGGTTTTATTACCTAATGCTCGGACGAGCACTATTTTGATAAATGATGAAACTGGCATTTGATCATTCTTTCACCAACCGGTAAACTAAGGACTCTGGTGCATGCTCACTCAAGCACTTGGGCACCACATGGTCGTCCATCATCCCATGTGGTCGGTCCCTCCTTCACACAGTAACTTATTTTCAGTAATTCATCAATTGACGAACAATTTATCAAAAATTAGGGTTTCGAAAAAACACTCCACAAATCATAATTCTGAGCAGGTTCAAACACTAATAATTTTATGTTGATCCAGCAATCAACATCTTAATTAATTATATAATATTCGGTCCAGCTACCAATATTTTAATTAATATTTTATCTGGTCACGCTACCAATAATTCATCACACGAGCAACATTTGCTCAGTTCATCAATATTCATCATGATTGATCCAATTATCAACATTGATTCAAGAACTATACGTCTCAACAGGCATGTTCAATCCATGAATCACTGAGCATTCGACAATCATGCTCAATTCAACAAAACTTAGACTCACCGTCTAAAAGTCAACAATTGACCTAATACACGTCTGCCTTTCAGACTCCACGTTCGTGAGACATCGATCACGTCACATGGGGGGATATTACTTAGGGTTTCGATCTGGAGGCCCATGGCACGTGTGTTCATCCACGATGAGAAATGTGAGTAATTCGTGCAAATGGTTGAAGGAGTTAGCAAAGTAGTGGGTACACGATCAGTCAAGTCTCCACACGACATGAAACTGACTTTACCACGATCTCCCGCTTTCCCACTCTTTCATTACATAAATCGTCACACTTACATGGATCAATGTGTTTACTATTCTTATAATATAAATAAGTCTCTGAATCCATGATTGAAGGAGACACAGAAAATCCACGAGATATTGAACAGACAATCCATCGTCTAACCAAGAATCATCGTGTGAGAAACACTCTCTCAATTATTCAAAACTTATTTACACAAACTTGCAGAAACCTTCAATACATCCATAATCCTTGATCATCATTGATCCCACAATTCTCAGCTTCCCTCCTACAGATCAACCTATCTCCTCTTTGTGACCGAATTGACTCTGGAACGGCCATTGACTTGGTTTAGGCCTGAGTCCTACAGATTGATCTCTTGAACTCAAAGCACTCCCGTGCAGTGCATCTGTGTGAGGTTAGGCAGTTTGCTCGGTTGAGGAGTCTCGTCCGATCGGTTGTCTCTTCACTTCCCTCAAAACCAGCAAATCGTTTTCCCCCATCTACATTAGTAAATGCACATTACTAATTTTTATTCTCTAGAGATATTCATTTAATTGCTGGTAATTAAAGCATATAAAACTAACAACCTTAATTAAAAGATTCTTAATTTATTTCAGAACATGGATCTCCTTGTGTAATTTGAACAATAAAAGATAAGAGTTATTGTTCGTGTTCAAAGTATGTTGACATCTTTTCTTTGTAAATCATCTTTCATATTTACAATCTTGGAATCGATTATACCACACTTCCAAACAAGTTTAGAATTGGTTCATCTGTATTCCATGACAACTATGTGATTGATCAGATATCAAATCACATTCATGGGTTCAATCGGTTCCACCAATCACTGGGATCAATTATACCTTAATATGGAATACTTGTGATTGGTCACAAAAGTTACCAGGACCGGTTATATCAGTTACCAGGATCGGTTACATCAAATTACCAGGACCGGTTACCATATACACATGGTATTGCTTGTGATCGGTAACACCAATCACTAGGATCGGTTGCACCAATTACTAGGATCGGTTACACAATTACTAGGATCGGTTATACCAATTATAAGGATCGATTATACAGCTCTTTTGTGATCGGTCACACCAATTACTAGGATCGGTCACACCAATTACAAATATCGATCATACCATCTTAGGTGATTACTTAGGATCGGTTACACTAATAAAAGTCATACCAATTCATAAGTCAGGCACTGTGATTAGTTATACCAAGATACATAACAGGTTATGATCGGTTCTACTAACTCACACATATTGGTAATCCAAAGATATGCAATGAATAACAATACCAATAAGCCTAGCGATTTCCATTTCGATTCATAAAACAAGTTCATGAATGTACTTCCTTTAAACAAATGTAAACATTGTTTCCTAGGATGAAATCTCCACCTTTACCCATACACATAATCACAATAGCATTCATACGATTATGGCGATGTCGTATATATATGAAGTTCAAAAGATAAGCGTTATACTTCGTATCCTAATTCTTTAACACTATGATCATGTGATCATTGCTTACTACTAGAGTATAATCATTCATAGCTTCGCAGTTATGTTTTCAATATAGCACGACTTGAAAGATACGTTAGGAATGAAACAGTTCAAGTCAAATATTACTAACCTCAAGAGGAAGGATGATGTCGTCGTTTTAGCTTGTTACTTCTTCACATTCTTCAAGTCTTTGAGAAACACTTGTATGTCTCATAATCCTAGATTTTCTAGTCTAACCTATATGAAGTTGTCTCTAGTATATAATCAAGTGACTCTTAGATGAGATTTGATTCACTAAAATATGAAAACCAAACTTGACATACCAATGCTTGGTGGGTTCAGCCGAGCTATGCTCTAATAATCTCCCCCTTTGTCAATTTTAGTGACAAAACTCTTAATACATATGGATAAACAAATTACGAGAATTCATTACACATACGCTTGATTCATAGTTTCAACAGCACAAAAACCTACATATATTCAATCCATAAATGTCGATGTTGACATTTGAATAACAAAGCTAATACTCCCCCTAAAGGGAAGATAGGTAGATTTTCAATCCGAACATCTTTGTTATTCCCCTTTTGTAGTCAAGATAACTACAATAGCAATATGATATGTTTCTCCCTCTTAGTCAATGCTTTACTCTTTCATTAGATATAACGTTTAAGCACAATTGTCCTTTCCTTAGTGATTACAAATCACTTGTTTACTCCATATATTTCTCCCCCTTTTTGTCAAAAAATGACAAAGGTTCGAGAAAATAAAGGTCAAACCGAAAGGATCTTACAAATCTAAAATACTTGTACAACCTATAAGAGTAAAGCACGAAGGTTTCACATACCACTTTAGATAACCAATATCAAAACCTAAACTACAAGTAATTTGGTTTTAATATGTTATCAAGGAAACAATTGCCCGAAGAAATTTTCCCTAATAGTTTAACATATTGACTAAGAAACTTAGTTCCCTTGCTAAACCGATTGAACAAATACAATCGCTTATTTCGATAAGACCAAAATAAAGATCAGAAGTTACTTTATTTTTCTCATCAGGTTCTAATTATTCAGACAATAACTTAAACCTTTCACTTTAGACAAGACAAGTACTAGGTTAGTTAACTAGTATTTCTCGTCAAGGCATTCGATTAGACTTGAATAACCGAATCCTTTACTTTGATAAGTCTAACTAAGATCAGAATTAACTTAGTTTCTCTTATCCGGAATCGAATTGGACTAAACAAATGATCCTGTATTTTGTTAAGTCATAAAACAATACATAAAACCAAATATTGACTTGCACAATTATTTCTCTTAACCGGAAGCAATTGAAACAAACATAGACATTATAGCACCGCAATTGCACCGAAATTTCGTTAAGCCAAAAACACTTGATACCAAACAATAAAGAAGATATCAAACAATAAGTCAAATAAATTGACACCGTTTTTCTTAACCTGAAACAATTGAATCACACACACACACACACATCCATACACACATAATGGAATAAACATCAATTGTACCGAAATTTTGTTATGCAAAAGCAAAATATATGCAATAAAATCCGACTTTTCTTAAACAGGAAAACGATTAACTAACAAATTCGTTACCTCAGATTCCGCATCCTCTTCTCTCCAGAGAGATATATCATTAAGCGCGAGTTCAAGTTAGAACTCTCCCCCATTATGTTGTCATTCTCCCGCAAGAACAAAAGAACAACAACAAGAGTAACCTTTACCAGAGAAAGGTTGAATCGGTTTTAACTAATGCGTGCCAATAGGAAAAGTTGAAAACCCAAACATATATGTTTATGTTAAACACAACTCATGTAAACACAAATTGATTCAACACATTGTGACTTTTTACATATGAGTCTCAATCGGAACTCTTTATGATCCTTTGATAAAGCCTACCAACATGGGCCGGAACTTAATCCCGCTAAATAAAAAAGCCACACAAACCATAAGGGTTCACATCATATGATATCGAATATTAAGGTTACGAAAACCGAAATCAAACATCCCATAAACACATAGCAATAATATAAAGCATTCAAGCACAGGCTATGTAATCGGAAAAACTATCACAAGAAAAATTATAAAATAATAATTTTATTCATTGATAATAGATAGTTTTATTCAGAAATCGACCTTATACAATAATTGAAATAATCAAAAACTGATGTCTATTTTTCTTGCAACTTAGTCCTTCATAGCAGTGCTAGAGGAAGGCAAATTATTACTTTCAGTCTTCAGCTTATGAATTTCTTCAAGTAGATAACCTTGTTGCTTGACCAGAATTTCTTGCAGTTGAGAAGTTTTCGTGGAGGATTCTGCAAGAACATGTAATTCTGTCTTTGATTGAACACAAAAGTCTGTCAATGCCTCAATACAATGATGTTTCTTCAGCATATTCTCTCTTTCCTTCTTGCTAAGCCAATCTCTCTTTTTGTTTTTCCTCTTGGGTTTCTCAACATCAAGAGAAGGTGCAGACTTATTCTTAAGGAGATTTTTTAGATCAAGCACTTTATCAAGAGAAGACATCGGATCCTGACTCATAGTTCGGACAAGGAATGACCAAAGAAGGAGAAGGATCTCTTTATATTTTTCATACTTCCGAAAATATAATATTCCTATAAATACGAATATCTTAAATATATTTTCAATTACTATATTTTATTCCCATAATCTACACATAAGTGCCTTGATTTTTACTTCCTCACACACAGATTCAGCACACAGGGTGAGGATGTGATTCTAATACCGATTAAGTGGTATTAGTATGAGTTTTTCTCTCATTATGGAATTTGGAACAGCCAGTGTTTCCTTGATCTAGTATTGTATGAAACAATCTTTTCTTGTTACCTCGAACTACCGAAGTATCTTGAGATTGGTTGGAGTTCCATATGCAACTTTTAGCAATTCTGTTTTTTGAGACAGTTTTGCATTTTGTCTTATTTTTCCCTTTACCATTAGATGATTTATTAACATCGGAAGACATGTCCATTTTTAAAATGGTTTAATCACTAATGGAGGAAGAAAGAATTAAATTGACAACTAATGAAATATTAGATGTTTCCTCTTCTTCAGAATCATATAAATCAGAGGTCTCGTCTTGAGTTACATCCAATGCCTTGCTCCCAGTGTATTTCCTAAGATTAGGACAATCTCTAGCCATATGACCAAAACCTTTACACTTAAAGCACTGAGGATGATATTCATCATCTTCTTCCTGATCTTTCTTGTTCTTGACAGGAACTCGATCATGGAGTCGATAGGATCGATGAGTATCTTTTATGAATCTCGTATTTCTTTTTTTTAAGAGATCTCGAAACTGTATAGTGATCAATGATAATGATTGTTCAATTTCATCATCAGAATTTTCTGCAATCAGTTCATCAAAAGCATCCATCAAACTATCTTTCTCCATTGGAGCTTTTGGAAATTTTACATCTTTAAAAACGATTCCTTTAGCTTGAATAGACTGTGATTCATGATCTAAGATCTTTAACTTTCCAACGAGTGTGCTTCGTGAGAGTGTTGAAAGATCATTTGCTTCTATGATTGCATGCTTCTTAGGTTCGTATCTAGATGGCAACGATCTGAGAATTTTGCACACTATATCTTTTCAAAAATAGTCTTTCCAAGTGAGAAAGAAGCATTAACTATCTCAGAGAGTTTAATATGAAACTCTTCAAAAGTGTCGTTATCATCCATTCGAAGGTTTTCCCAATCAGACTTAAGAGTTTAAAGTCTAGCTTCTTTCTCTAATGTATTTGCTTCGAATACGATCTGAAGATTATCCCAAGCTTCCTTTGAAGTTTGGCATGTTGATACATGATGTTGTAGATCACGAATTATAGCATGTATAATAGCATTCAAACCATCTGAATTCTGCTTTGCAAAAGCCTTTTCTTCGTTTGAATAATCCACAAAGCGTTTAAACTCAGTTTCCGAATTTTCTACTTTCGGGTGATTATAACCATCGATGACTAATAGCCAAGGATTAAAGTATCTTGATTGAAGAAAAGATCTCATAACAGATTTCCATCACAGATAGTTTGTTCCGTCAAATCTTGGCGGTACATTAACTGAAATCGATTCATGTGAACTCGAGTTCATTTCTTATAGGTTGGATGGCACCAAACACAGATTGTTAGATATTTTCGTGTTTGCCTACTCTGATACCTATTGAAAAGACGAGGGTACACAAATACACCACAATCTTTAATTTATCCACCTATAAGTCCTCTTACCGAAAGTGATTGTCTATGGACAAAGTCGAGACAATACTACAAATCGGTATTCACATTTTGTGTGATCGTCTATGGATACGAGATCGAGACAATACAACAATCAAAGTGTGATTACTTGATAATAGGTTCGGACTTAACCAAATTTATAGGATCACTATCAAGTAATACAGAGTTAACGTTTCTGTAATTTACTTTAAATTGTAATAATAACAATTATAATTGCGGAAAGGAAAAGTAAATGACATAGCAAGATTTTGTTAATGAAGAAACCGCAAATGCATAAAATCCCCGGGACCTAGTCCATAATTGAATACTCTCAGAATTAAGCCGCTATACAAAATCTAAACTAACTTCGTATAGTTGAGACCAAGCAACTAACCCTAGTTCACTTAGTTTCTTCAGTATCCCTGCGCTTCCGACATTCAATAAGTGCACGCACTGGAACAATTCCTTTGGATCGTATTCCAAACAATAAAGGAACAACAAATCTGTTTGGTAATAACTCTCTTGATTCTTTCATATGAAGATATCTCAAGTTATAAGCAAAGGCTCTTCTGTTTAAAAAATAAACTCCTTTGCCTGGTCAGATAAATCTATCCAACAACTACCGAAGTAGCAGAGTTTAGATTTGCAATCAATAAATATATATTCAAACAAGAAACTATAAGGTGATGCCAATCTTACACAACTAATCAATTGAATAAATCCAATTCTAGTTGGATCCCAGCCGATCAAGGTTTGTGTACCCAAAGATTTAGAAACCAAATCAGAAATCTTCTTTGTCTTCAAATCTTCTTTAATCTTCAATAAACACATGCACAACACCACTTGAATCTCTTGTGATCAATCACGCATAGAACGGAGTTTGTTAACATTGGATTATCACAAGATATCTTTAGATCTACAAACAGTTCTAAAGATCCCATCGACACTTCGATCTAGTTTGAGTGAATCTTATATCAGAAGAGAAGATTCTCAAGAATAAACAAACTAGGTGCAATCAAAGTTCAACAACCGTTAGTCAATCAAATCAATCGAAAACTAAAATAAACTGCAATTATCTAGTTTCCAACCAACGGTACTCGTAGAGCTTCTTGATCCCACAGAAGTCTTTAAATGAGCGGTCGTAAGAGATTTCGCCTAATTAGGGTACTTTTCACTCCGGATAGACGGCTCCACCAGAAACAACAAAAAGATGAAGTTTGCCTGGCTCTTAGGATAGTTTGCTAGAAATGCAAACTTGGGTATTTATAGACCAAGGATGTTTGGACACCAAGGAATTTCCAAAACCGAATATTCTCAAGATATGCAATAAATGCCCAAAATCGGTTTTCATAATTCCTGGAAATGCTTTGTCCAATATTTCCGAAATCTCACTAGAAAATCTCCAACAAGTAAATGCACATTACGAATTTTTATTTTCCAGAGATATGCATTTAATTGATGGTAATTAAAAGCATATAAAACTAACAACCTTAATTAAAAGATTCTTAATTTATTTCGGTCTGGGATCTCCTTGAGTTATTAAGGAATATCTTTAAACAATAAAAGATAAGAGTTACTGATCATGTTAAAAGTATGTTGACATCTTTTCTTTGTAAATCCTTTTTCATATTTACAATCTTGGAATTGATTATACCACACTTCCAAACAAGTTTAGATTTGGTTCATCTGTATTCTAAGACAACTATGTGATTGATCAAATATCAAATCACTAATCATGGGTTTACAGTTTTACCAAACACAAGGATCGGTTCTACCTCAATATGGTTACTGGGACCGGTTATATCAGTTACCAGGATCGTTTATGTCAATTACTAGGAAAGGTTACCATATACTCATGGTATTACTTGTGATCGGTTACACAAGTCACTAGGATCGGTTACACCAATTACTAGGACCGGTTACGCCAATTACAAGGATCGATTACAAAACTCTTTTGTGATCGGTCACACCAATTACAAATATCGATCATACAATCTTAGGTGATTACTTAAGATTGGTTACACTAATAAAAGTCATACCAATTCATAATTCAGGCACTGTGATTAGTTATACCAAGATACATAACAAGTTATGATCGGTTCTACTAACTCACACATATTGGTAATCCAAAGATATGCAATGAATAACAATACCAACAATCCTAGCGGTTTCCTTTTCGATTCATAAAACAAGTTCATGAATGTACTTCCTTTGAACAAATGTAAACATTGTTTCCTAGGATGAAATCTTCACCTTTACCCATACACATAATCACAATAGCATTCATATGATTATGTCGATGTCATATATATACGAAGTTGAAAAGATAAGCGTTATACTTCGTATCCTAATTCCTTAACACTATGATCATGTGATCATGTCTTACTACTAGAGTATAATCATTCACAGCTTCGCAGTTATGTTTTCAATATAGCACGACTTGAAAGATACGTTA
Organism: Papaver atlanticum; assembly: GCA_023531105.1. Taxonomy (NCBI): domain Eukaryota; kingdom Viridiplantae; phylum Streptophyta; class Magnoliopsida; order Ranunculales; family Papaveraceae; genus Papaver; species Papaver atlanticum. The sequence continues at coordinate 527,257 of JAJJMB010009125.1, read as the reverse complement.
GGAATGAAACAGTTCAAGTCAAATATTACTAACCTCAAGAGAAAGGATGATGTCGTCATTGTAGCTTGTTACTTCTTCACATTCTTCAAGTCTTCGAGTAATACTTGTATGTCTCATAATCCTAGACTTTCTAGTCTAACCTATACGAAGTTGTCTCTAGTATATAATTAAGCGACTCTTAGATGAGTTTTGATTCACTAAAATATGACAACCAAACTCTACATACCAACGCTTGGTGGGTTCAAACGAGCTATGCTCTAACACAGTTGATGGTGCTGAAAAGTTATTAAAGTTGATACCAAAAGTTATTAATGATGAAGATCAAAAGAATTCGGATGTCATTCCTGAAGTAGAAGAGATAAAAAAATATAATGTTTGAAATGGATCCAAAGAGTGCTCCTAGTCCAGATGGTTTTTCAGGCATTTTCTATAGAAGCTGTTGGGATATAATTAAACATGATTTAATGCAGCTATTTAATTCTGTTAAGGGAGAAAGTTTATACCTAGAGGAATGAATTCAATTTTTTAGTCTTATTGCAAAGACAAAAGGTGCAAAATCTTCTAACCATTTTAGACCAATTGGGTTAAGTAATGTGGTCTTTAAAGTTTTCACAAAATTGATCACTAAAAGGATGAATGGGCTAATGGATATTAATATCACCTCAGCAAGTTGCCTATATTAAAGGGAGAAGCATACATGAACAAGTTTTGCTTGCATCTGAGTTGGTCAATGAAATGAAAGTTAAAAGAAGGGGAGGTAATGTAGGTATTAAAATTGATATTTCACAAGCATATGACTCAGTCAGCTGGAACTTTCTGATCAAAGTTTTATTGCAATATGGTTTCTCTGCTTCTTGGTGTGAGTGGTTAATTACTCTGTTCAAGTCAGCAAGAATATCTGTGATGGTTAATGGAGGTCCATGTGGCATTTTTCCTATTGAAAAGGGTTTGAGGAAGGGAGATACCCTATCTCCTATTCTTTTTGTGATAATGGAATATGATATGAGTAGAAATATTTCAGCATTGTTGGAAAATGGGAAGATGTAGCCAATGGTTATCAAAAAAGGCATACATCCAACACATCTGTTTTTTGCAGATGATGTCTTTATTTTTCAGCAATGGTGGTAAGAAGAGTCTAACAAATTTATTCAAGCTTCTAGATGAGTATCAAGCTAGTTCTGGACAAGTCATAAAGAGAACCAAAATTAAACGTTTTGTGGATGGAACTACTCAACTGATAAAAACAAATGATTAGTGAGCTTGTAATATGGAAGTGGCAAAATTTCCAGATAAATATTTGGGGGTATTTCTTGCTCCTGGAAAGATTACTTCAGCAATGGTTTGGTCTATAGTTGAACATCTACAAGGAAAGTTAGCAGCACGGAAAGGTAAAATACTCTCATTTCAAGATAGACTTGTGCTCGTTAAATCTGTCTTATGCAGTGTGCCTATCTATAACATGTCTGTCTACAAATGGCCCTCATCCGTGATTAAGGTTTGTGAGAGGATTATTTGGAAATTTTTGTGGACTGGTGATGGAGATACAAGGAAATTCAAGACAGTATCTTGGAAGAGAGTGTGTACACCCTATGAAGAAGGAGGGTTTGGCATTAAAAGATTGGAGGTTATAAATAGATCCTTATTAATGAAGATGATGTGGAAAATTCTTAATTCAAGTGATGAATGGGCTTTATTTTTCTCTGCTAAATTCAAGAATAAATGAAAAAGCGGGGGTCTAACAACCACACCCAATATTTAATTTAGGGAATCTGTATGGACTAACTCCAATATATTTCCAAGAGAATCAACTAGACAGTCAGACTTGTTCAAGGAAAATACATCCAAGAGTTATATCTCTATTTCTCAATTGTAATCAACAAATCAAACAGATAGAAATCCGCGAGCCTGATTATTATGAGAAACAACTTGAACGATACCAAAGACCAATATTCAAGTGTCAATCAATTTATATCAACAACCAAAGGTTGGATTATCTAATTGATTGAACTACGCACAACCTGTGATGTTTCAATTAGATAGAAATATAATGCGGAAAAGAAATAACACAGACACCATAAATTTTGTTAACGAGGAATCCGCAAATGCATAAAAACCCCGGGACCTAGTCCAGATTTGAATACCACACTGTATTAATCCGCTACAGACTCTAGCCTACTACAAGTTAACTTCAGACTGGAACATAGTTGAGCCCTAACCAATCTCACACTGATTAAGGTACAATCGTGTTCCTTACGCATCTGAATCCCAGCAGGACTCTACACACTTGATTCCCTTAACTGATCTCACACACAACTAAGAGTTGCAACGACCCAAAGTCGAAGACTTGATAAACAAATCTGTCTCACACAGAAAAACCTATTGAATAGATAAATCTGTCTCCCGCAGAAATACCTAAGAATTTTTGTTTCGTCTTTTGATAAATCAAGGTGAACAAGAACCAATTGATACACCGGACTTATATTCCCGAAGAATAGCTTAGTAATATCAATCATCTCACAATGATCTTAACCGTATGGAGGCGGAATAATATATTATGGAATCACAAACGATGAGACGAAGATGTTTGTGACTACTTTTTTTTATCTTACCTATCGGAGATTGAATCTCGAGAAAATCTTTGGGAAGATAGTACTCAATTCGATAGAACAAAGTAAGATCAGAACACACAACTACAGAGAAAATAGTTGGGTCTGGCTTCAGAATCCCAATGAAGTCTTCAAGTCGTTAACCTATAATGGTTTTAGAAAAACATAGGTTAAAGGAGAATCGACTCTAGTCGCAACTAGTATCACACAAGAGGTGTGGGGATTAGGTTTCCTAGTTGCTAGAGTTCTCCCTTATATAGTCTTCAAATCAGGGTTTGCAATCAATGCTACCTTAGTAACAAAGCATTCAATATTCACCGTTAGAGGAAAAACTGATTAGATTCAAGCTAATATCTTTCAACCGTTAGATCGAACTTAGATTGTTATACACTTGGTTGGCTCAACAATAGTAAACCGAAGTTAGCCATGTGAACACTTTCATATCAACTTTGTTCATCTTAATCACAACTAGTTCAAATGACTCAAATGAAACTAGTTATAGAGTTTTTCAATTGTTTATATTCTCATAGAAGTATACAAGACACAATTGAAGCAAATTCGATTTTGATTCACTCGAATCAATTCATGAACATTATAGACACGGTTTCAAAATATTGCATTCCTTATTATATAAATATATTTGTTCATGAACAAACCGATTTTAGAACTTAACCCACTCAAGTATGCAAATGGGTACGCATACCTAAGTAGACGGACTTTGTCTGGGTTCGTCAGTATGCGAACGGGTACACATACTGTCATTCATGACCAAACTCAATTGAATTCCCGGACCTGAACTGTTAAGCCGGTACACATACGGGTATGCATACTAAGTTCTCGGACTTCAACTATTAAGCCAGTACGCATACGGGCATGCATACTATGGTTCTCGGACTTGAAATAACTTGCAACAGTTAGTATACAAGTACGCATATTATGCTATATCCAATCAATGGTTAGTTGTTCTAAACTCCATTTTAATCATTGAAACATTCTTGGAAGACGAGAATAACTGTCTCACAAAAACTATTAGGTTCAAGGCAATTTTCAAGTGATCAATAGATCAATACGAAACATTACGAGTATACATCAAATGACCGTCTCACAAAAATCATGTAAGATGTTACCAGGCGATTTTCACATGATCATCTTCTGACTTTCGTCAAGAATAAAGATGAACTTGGTTAAAGCGAAAGCTTACCAACACATATTTCGAGAAATATGTAAGCGACTTAAACTCAGCTCGAAATATCAAATGTGTATAAAATAAAGTCTATATAGCAATACGACTTTTGTATCAAAATAGGAGATAAAATAGATAGACTTTTGAGTGATAGATAAGTTCAAGTCTCCACATACCTTTTTATCGATGAAGTTCCACAAGTTCCTTGAGTAGTTCTTCGTCTTCGCATGATGAACGCCGTGGAGTCTAGAGCTCAACTACACTTACTATCCTAGTCCGAGACTTAGCTATAAGTAGACTAGAAATCAAGACTTATAGTTTTGGCAACTACACTTGACAAACAAGCTTGAGATAGCAACGCTTGCGAGTTCGACCGAGCAGTGCTCTAACAATCTCCCCCTTTGTCAATTTTAGTGACAAAACTATCAATACATATGGATTACAAAATAAATAAACTTTGTAGCTTCTCATCCAAATGCTTGGTTTCCTTGGTTCTTCAACATTATTCGAAATCTTCGTCACTTCCAAGTACTCCAGTGATTCTGAACGTGTTTAACTCAGCATCATAGTTGTTGAAGATCTGTAGCCATAACAATGAGAAAATAGTTATTCTCAATCATTGTTATACAGTGTCATAGTATTATTACACAGCATCAAAGTTCAATTGTATCACAACTTTGAAAATAATACTACGGTGATATGTATAACTCCTCCTTAGTTAATACTTCATCTCACAATGAAAACCACTCCCCCCTTACATAATGATCCGTAAATCATATGTATTTGTTGTGTGAACTACATAATAATTCTCCCCCTTTTTGTCAATATAAATTGGAAAAGGTACGAAAACTAGCGGGATCATAATGAAATTCTCATAGAGATACTTCATGACTAAAAGAGAACATATCAACTTTGTTTCGATGATTTCACATAGTCGAAACTTAGTGTATTCATCAAGGAGTTTATAAAGATACAAGAAAACTCTTACAATATTCTATAGCCGCACTCCCCATAAAGATTTGGCAATTAAGCACAAGTTCAATTAAGAATTCTCCCCCATAAAATGTCATTCCCGAAAGAACAACAAGGGCGACCTTACTTTTACAAGGAAATAAGGATTTCTTTGGACATTAACAAATCACATGAAACATGAATTTGTATCTAGAAAACTCAATTAAATTAAGCACAAGAGAATCCATGATTAATATAATCGGAAATGCTCAACATAAGAGAACTTGCGGAGCCATACAGTACTTTCACATAGAAGTGGATTAGGGAAAGATCAATACTGCGGAATATTCAAAGATTCATTCTATTTTTCATCAATATTTGCATAATGATACAATAGACTTAATCTTTGACATCAAAAGTTCATTCTATTTTCCATCAATATTTGCCTAATGACATAATAGACTTTAACTTTTGACATATATGGGACAATCATAGTTCACGGACCCAAACACACATATCCCATAACATTATTTGCAATATATAAAACCAATAAAGATTAATACTGCAAAATCATCATCCAAATAAACTTTAGAATTTAAATAAATAAATCCAAAAACATTGCAAGATGAAAATCGTTGGCAATGGCAATGTGAAATCAAAATATAGGCTATTCCAAACCCTAGTTATCCTTCTTTAAACACAAGAATAAATTCTCATAATAAGTTTCTTAGACATATCAAAACAACAACAGATAAGGAATTTAATCATCACCTTCATAATCGGAAACCATTTAAGAGGCTTGAACAATATCCATATCTTCTTTGATTTCGGGAAACTTAGTAGCAATCACACGTAATTGTTCTTGGACATATTTTACCTTGGAATTGATCTTAAACACACCCTTGTGAATTCGATGAAGAAGACTCAAGGTGGTAGGATCACAAGAACCGTCAAGGGAATCACATCTTTGTCTTTTGCAAGTGTTCTCCTTTATACGTTTGAAAGTACAAGGACGAACAAGTTTGGGAGTTCCAATAGAGTTTCCAATAGGGGCAATAGAATATGCTCGACAAATTTGCTCAATTAGGCAAGGAAAGCCTAACTTCTTGTTGGATGACGTCATTGAGAGCATTTGAAAAATGATGAATCCACAAATATCAAGACTTTGAGAACCCAATTCAAGGAAATAGACTAACTCCGCAAATTCACGACTCCACCGAGAGTTTTCAATTGTGGAGAGACAAATATTAGATATACCAAGTTTTCTGAAAGACATCAAAGCAAGACTAAGATAATTAGTAGGAAATTTTGAAAAGGTGGGGGTACAACAACCTCACCCAATAATTCGCTTAGCAATCTGTATGGACTAACTCCAATATACTTTTAAGAGAATCAACTAGACAGTCAGACTCAATCATTGAAACATTCTTAGAGGATGTTAAATAGAGGTTATTCACACACTATTTTTCATCAAAGCAATTTTCAAGATATTGAAATAACCAACATGACTTTCGTCACTTGTAAAGATGAACTTGGCCAAAGCGAAAGCTTACCAACACATATTTCGATAAAAATATAAGCGAGATAAACTCGGATCGAAATAACAAATGTGTATAATCGAAGTCTATATAGCAATACGACTTTTGTCTCAAGATAAGAGATAAAGTAGATAGACTTTTTGAGTGATAGATAAGTTCAAGTCTCCACATACCTTTTAGTCGATGAAGTTCCACCAGTTCCTTAAGTAGTTCTTCGTCTTTGTATGATGAACGCCGTGGAGTCTAGAGCTCAACTACACTTTCTATCCTAGTCCGAGACTTAGCTATAAGTAGATTAGAAATCAAGACTTATAGTTTTGGAAGCAAAACTTGACAACAAGCTTGAGATAGGAACGCTTGCGAGTTCGACCGAGCAGTGCTCTAACAATCTCCCCCTTTGTCAATTTTAGTGACAAAACTATCAATACATATGGAATAAAAAAAATAAACTTTCCAGCTTCTCTTCCACATGCATGATCTCCTTGGTTCTTCAACATTACTCGAAATCTTCGTCACTTCCATGTACTCTAATGATTCCAAAGGTTGTAAGTTCAGCATCATCGTTGTTGAAAATCCGTAGCCGTAACAATGAGAAAACGAAAGCTATCGATCATTGTTACACAGTGTCATAGTATTATTACACAACATCAAAGTTCAATTGTATCAAAACTTTTACAACAATACTATGGTGATATGTATCACTCCCCCTTAGTCAATACCCCATCTCACATGGAAACCACTCCCCCTTACATAATGATCCGAAAACCATATGTTTTTGTAGTGTGAACTACACATTAATTCTCCCCCTTTTTGTCAATAAAATTGGCAAAGGTACGAAAACTAGTGGGATCCTAATGAAATTTCCATAGAGTCATTTCATGACCAAAAGAAAGCACATATCAACTTTTTAAATGCAATCATATAGCCGAAACTAAATGCATTCATCAAGGAGTTTATAAAGATACAAGATGACCCCTACAATATTCCACAGCCGCACTCCCCACAAAGATTTGCCAATAAAGCACAAGTTCAAATAAGAACTCTCCCCCATATAATGTCATTCCCGAAAGAACAACAAGGGCGACCTTACTTTTACAAGAAAAGAAGGATTTATTTGGACAACAACAAATCATATAAGAATATGAATTTGTATCCAAAATACTCAATTGAATTAACCACAAGTGAACCCATGATTAATTCAACCGGAATACGAAACTAAACTAACCACAAGAGAACCCATGATTAATCTAATTGGAAAATGCTCAACATAAGAAAACTTACGTAGCCGCACAGTATATACATAAAATATGGATCAATGAAGATCAATACTGCGGAATAAACAAAGATTCATTCTATCTTCCATCACTATTTGCACAATGACATACAATAGACTTAATATTTGTAAACAAAAGCTCATCCTTTCTTCCATCAATATTTGCATAATGACATAAAAGGCTTATCTTTTTTTTTTTTTGTCAAAGGTTCATTCGTTCTTTTATCAATACTTGCATATCGACGTATGAAGGACTTAAGTTTTGACAACGTATGGGACAATCATAGTTCACGGACACAAACACACATATCCCATAACAAATTGGAATATAAAACCATAAAGATTAATACTGCAAAAACAATCTTCCAAACAAACTTTAGAATTTAAACAAATAAATCTAAAAACATTGAAGATGAAAATCGTTGGACATAGCTATGTGTAATCACAAGAAAACTCCCCGTGGATAATATAAGCTTTCATTTGAAGATATTTGGTAAGATGGTCGTGGCTAACTTAATCCCAAGTACTCTCGAAAAAAATATCTGGAGCAGAACTCTGGTTGAGTTGGTTTACCATCTTGTTTCTGGTGAAGAGGTTGATTTCTGTTGATTAATTGTTTGTCAAATGATTCACATGGTTTCACAAAAGAAAAACCCTGGTTTTCCATGTCTCATCAGCCGAATCTGTAGTCAATTGAACATTGCTCGGTTCGGAACTTGTATTGGTACTCCATCTCTTTTGAGCCAGACAGACATTAACAAAATGAAAAAACCTGCCAATCCTGAAGTTGCTCGTCTTATTCAAAGGAATGAGTGCCTGGAGATACAATTGGCTCATGCTGTGATAGTTCATCCTGACTTAGCTGAACCAATATCTAAGATTGCTGAGGATTTTTATCGCAATCTGGATCAGTGTCCTTCTCTTCATTTTGTTCAAACTATTTCTTATGATATTTCTGTTGAACTTCTTATGTTGATCTTATTAAAATTGCTATCTTTTAATAGTTGTAATAACTTTAATGGTATTTTAGCCTTGAATAATTTTATCTTTCAATTAAATTGCTAAATATGTTAAATCCATAAGAAGTACAAATGAAGATGCTCAAAAGTTAAGTCTATCATATATCTTTATGCAAATATTGATAAAGGATATAATGAACTTTTTACAACAAAAGTTAAGCCTATTATGTCATTATGCAAATATTGATGGAAGATAGGATGAACTTTTGTTTACAAAGATTAAGTCTATTACATGTCTCTATGCAAATATTAATGAAAAATAGAATAAATCTTTGAATATTACGCAGTATTGATCTTTCCCTGATCCACTTCTTTGTGTAAGTACTGTGTGGCTCCGTAAGTTCTCCTATGTAAGCATTTCCAATTAAATTAATCAAGGGTTCTCTTGTGGTTAATTTAATTGAGTTTTTCGGATACAAATTCATGTTTCATGTGATTTGTTAATGTCCAAAGAAATCCTTATTTCCTTGTAAAAGTAAGGTCGCCCTTGTTGTTCTTTCGGGAATGACATTTTATTAGGGAGAATTCTTAATTGAACTTGTGCTTAATTGCCAAATCTTTATGGGGAGTGCGGCTATGGAATATTGTAAGAGTTTTCTTGTATCTTTATAAACTCCTTGATGAATACACTAAGTTTCGACTATGTGAAATCATCGAAACAAAGTTGATATGTTCTCTTTTAGTCATGAAGTATCTCTATGAGAATTTCATTATGATCCCGCTAGTTTTCGTACCTTTTCCAATTTATATTGACAAAAAGGAGGAGAATTATTATGTAGTTCACACAACAAATACATATGATTTACGGATCATTATGTAAGGGGGAGTGGTTTTCATTGTGAGATGAAGTATTAACTAAGGAGGAGTTATACATATCACCGTAGTATTATTGTCAAAGTTGTGATACAATTGAACTTTGATGCAGTGTAATAATACTATGACACTGTATAACAATGATTTAGAGAAACTGTTTTCTCATTGTTATAGCTACAGATCTTCAATAACTATGATGATGAGTAAACACATTCAGAATCACTGGAGTACTTGGAAGTGACGAAGATTTCGAGTAATGTTGAAGAACCAAGGAAATCAAGCATTTGGATTGAGAGCTACAAAGTTTATTTATTTTGTATTCCATATGTATTGATAGTTTTGTCACTAAAATTGACAAAGAGGGAGATTGTTAGAGCACTGCTCGGTCAAACTCGCAAGCGTTGCTATCTCAAGCTTATTGTCAAGTTTAGTTGTCAAAACTATAAGTCTTGATTTCTAGTCTACTTATAGCTAAGTCTCGGATTAGGATAAAAAGTGTATTTGAGCATTAGACTTCACGGCGTTCATCGAATGAAGACGAAGAACTACTAAGGGGATCTTGTGGAACTTCATCAACAAAAGGTATGCGGAGACTTGAACTCATCTATCACTCAAAAGTCTATCTACTCTATCTCCTATTTGAGACAAAAGTCGTATAGCTATATAGACTTCAAATATACACATTTGATATTTCGAGTTCAGTTTAACTCGCTTATATATTTCTCGAAATATGTGTTGGTAAGCTTTCGCTTTAACCAAGATCATCTTATATTGTTGACGAAAGTCAAAAGATGATCATGTGAAATCGCCTGGTAACATCTTACATGATTTGTGTGAGACAGTCATTTGATGTAGACTCGGAATGTTTCGTATTGATCATTCGATCACTTTAAAATTCCTTTGAAGCTAATAGTTTGTGTTAGACAGCTATTGTCGTCTTCCGAGAATGTTGCAATGGTTGAAATGAGAGTTTAGAACAATTGGATATAAGCATAGTATGCGTACTTGCATATATGTAATCCAAGTCCGGGAACCATGGTATGCATATCCGTATGCGTACTTCTTAGTTTAGTGAAAGTCTGGGAACCTTGTACGCATACTGGTATGGGTACTGGCGTGAGGTTCAGTTCTGGGAATTTCTGCTGAGTTTGGAAGGTATGCGTACCAGTTCGCGTACTGGCAAACCAAAACATAGTCCGGCCATTTAGGTATGCGTACCCGTTAGCATACCTGAGTGGATAATGTTCTAAAATTGGTTTGTTCATGAACTAATACATTTATATAATAAGGAATGCAATCTTTTGCAAACCATGGCTATAATGTTCATGACTTGATTCGAGTGAATCAAAATAAATTTTGCTTCAATTGTGTCTTGTATACTTCTGTAATAATGAGAATATAAACAATTGAACAACTCTAGAACTAGTTTCATTTGAGTCATTTGAACTAGTTATGGTTAAGATGAATAAGGTTGATATGAAAGTGTTAATATGGCTAACCTCGGTTAACTATTGTTGAGCAAACAAAGGTGCACACATTTAGGTATGGTTACTCATATCTAAATGAAGTCACTTTTCAATTGTGTTTAACAAGCTAAGTTCGATCTAAGGGTTTAAAATTTTAGCTTGAGTTTAATCAGGTTTTCATCTAATGGTGAATATTGAATGCTTTGTTACCAAGGTAACATTGATTGCAAACCCTGATTTGAAGACTATATAAAGGAGAACTCTAGCAACTGGGAAACCTAATCCCAACACCTCCTGTGTGATACTAGTTGCGGCTAGAGTCGATTCTCCTTTAACCTTAGGTTTTTCACGAAACCCTGTAGGTTAGCGACTTGAAGACTTCATTGGGATTGTGAAGCCATACCCAACTATTTTCTCCGTAGTTGCGTGTTATGATCTTACTGTTTTATATCGTGATTGAGTACTATCTTCTCTAAGATTTGCTCAAGATTTATTCTCCGATAGGCAAGATAAAAAAGTAGTCACAAACATCTTCGTCTCATCATTTGTCATTCCATAATATCTTGTTTCGCTACCATACGATTAAGATTACTGTGAGGTGATTGATATTTCTAGGCTGTTCTTCAGGAATATAAGTCTGGTATATCAATTGGTTCCTGTTCACCTTGATTTATCAAAATACGGAACAACACTCATAGGTTTATCTGTGGGAGACAGATTTATCTATTCAATAGACTTTTCTGTGTGAGACAGGTTGGTTTATCAAGTCTTCGACTTTGGGTCGTAGCAACTATTAGTTGTGGGTAAGATCGGCTAAGGGAATCAAGTGTGTAGAGTCCTACTGAGATCAGCTAAGAACATCCTAGAAACATCAATCACCTCACAATAATCTTAATCATATGGTAGCGAAACAAAATATTGTGGAATCACAAACGATGAGACGAAGATGTTTGTGACTACTTTTTATCTTTCCTATCGGAGAATAAATCTCAAGCAAATCATAGAGAAGATAATACTCAATCACGATAGAAAACAGCAAGATCAGAAAACGCAACTACAGAGAAAATAGTTGGGTCTGGATTCACATTCCCAATGAAGTCTTTAAGTCGTTAACCTATAGGGTTTGGAAAAAACCTAAGGTTAAAGGAGAATCGACTCTAGTCGTAACTAGTATTACACAGGAGGTGTGGGGATTAGGTTTCCCAGTTGCTAGAGTTCTCCTTTATATAGTCTTCAAATCAGGGTTTGCAATAAATGTTACCTTGGTAACAAAGCATTCAATATTCACCGTTAGATGAAAACTTGATTAGACTCAAGCTAATATATTTAAACCGTTAGTTCGAACTTAGCTTGTTACACACAAATGAAAAGTGACTTCATTTAGATATGAGTAACTATACCTAAACGTGTGCACCTTTGTTGGCTCAACAATAGTTAACCGAAGTTAGCCATACGAACACTTTCATATCAACCTTATTCATCTTAACCATAACTAGTTCAAATGACTCAAATGAAACAAGTTCTAGAGGTGTTCAATTGTTTATATTCTCATTCTTATAGAAGTATACAAGACACAATTAAAGCAAAATCGATTTTGATTCACTCGAATCAAGTCATGAACATTATAGCCACGGTTTGCAAAAGATTGCATTCCTTATTATATAAATGCATTAGTTCATGAACAAACCGATTTTAGAACATAACCCACTCAAGTATGCAAACGGGTAGGCATACCTAAATGGCCGGACTATGTTTGGGTTCGCCAGTACGCGAACTGGTATGCATACCACAAATTTAGTTAAAGTCCCGGAACTTGAACCTCACGCCAGTACGCATACCGGTATGCGTACTTGGTTCCCGGACTTTGAAAAAAACAAAAAGTACGCATACGGGTATGCATACCATGGTTTCCGGACTTGGATTACACATATGCAAGTACGCATACTGTGCTTAAATATAATTATTCTAAACTCTCATTTCAACCATTGAAACATTCTTGGAAGAAGACAATAGCTGTCTCACACAAACTTTTAGCTTCAAAGCAATTTTCAAGTGATCGAATGATCAATACGAAACATTCCGAGTCTACATCAAATGACTGTCTCACACAAATCATGTAAGATGTTACCAGGCAATTTTCATATGATCATCTTTTGATTTTGGTCAAGAATATAAGATGAACTTGGTTAAAGCGAAAGCTTACCAACACATATTTCGAGAAATATGTAAGCGAGTTAAACTCAGCTCGAAATTTCGAATGTGTATAATTGAAGTCTATATAGCTGTACGACTTTTTTCCCAAATAGGAGATAGAGTAGATAGACTTTTGAGCGATAGATGAGTTCAAGGCTCCACAAACCTTTTGTTGATGAAGTTCCACAAGCTCCCCTTAGTAGTTCTTCGTCTTCAATCGATGAACGTCGTGAAGTCTAATGCTCAACTACACTTTCTATCCTAATCCGAGACTTAGCTATAAGTAGACTAGAAATCAAGACTTATAGTTTTGACAACTAAACTTGACAACAAGCTTGAGATAGAAACGATTGCGAGTTCGACCGAGCAGTGCTCTAACATATTCAAACTCTCTTCAAACAAATCATTAGGAAGTTCAATCGAAGGAATTTTCTTAGAAATTTTTTCATTACCTAAAACCTCCATCTCAGAAATATATTGGTCAATCGAAGTGATTTTAGGACCAGAATCCATTAAAATCACTTGAATTAATACTCAACAATCATGATAAGATGAACACAAGAACGAAAAATCGAAAATCATCACCTGAATTACTGCTATGAAGCACTGAAAACGAGATCTGGGAAGAGAAAAGTCGCCGAGTCAATTGACGTTTCACAGAGCTCAACTCGGTCCGACTTCGTTTCTCAAAAAAAAAAAATTAGAAATCTGATAAATGTTTACTTGTAGCTGATTTTGAACCAACTTGTTATTCACAAGTTCAGGAAAATCCAAAATGGTGTAAGGCATCTGATATTGAATACAATGCATTACTTCAAAATGGTACGTGGACTTTGGTACCTTATCATCCTTCTATGAATCTCATCGGATGAAAGTGGGTTTTTCGTATTAAACATAAATTTAATGGCACCACTGGATACAATCAACATGAAGGTGTTATTGAAGCATCCAACTCACACACAGATCAATTAGCCGTTTCTTAGGATCTTCCATATACCTTGTATAGACTAAATAGCCATTAAGTATAATATTCTCAATCAATATTGATTGATTGATTTTAGTATATATATATATATATAATCATGTACAATACTGTAAATGTAAAGGTTCATATACCAAAAACATTCAATCAAGATCAATACATTCAGTACAATCCATTCTTTACTGTCATTTTATGGTATCATCGAGTTTTCGATCGATACACTATAAAAAAAAATTTCTTTCATATCTCCACTGCCTTCTCCTTTTCAATCAATATGTCTCCCACTACCGATAGCACCATTGAGCCATCGTCTTCCACTCTTCCACCATTACATTTTAAGATCATGAATACTTCACTTGCTGTTAAATTAGACTCCAATAACTATCTTTAATGGAAGACACAGATCTTACCCCTTTTGTATGCTTATGAACTTGAAGGTTATATTGATCGTACCTTAGCTTGCCCATCACAAACTTTACCTGACAAATCCACAAACCCCAATTACACTAACTGGATTAGTCAAGATCGTGCTCTAATGGTTTGGTTCATCTCCTCACTCACTCCATCATTACTTGCCCTTGTTGTTGGCGTTACATCTTCTCGAGAAATTTGGGTTTCCCTCGAAAAGAAACTCGCATCTAAATCTCGATCACGCATAGCATAATTGAAAAAAGAATTACAACTCATTCGAAAAGGCAACCTCTCTGTTAGATCACTGCTCGGTCGAACTCGCAAGTGTTGCTATCTCAAGCTTGTTTGTCAAGTTTAGTTACCAAAACTATAAGTCTTGATTTCTTGTCTACTTATAGCTAAGTCTCGGACAAGGATAGTAAGTGTAGTTGAGCTCTAGACTCAACGGCGTTCATCATTCAAAGACGAAGAACTTCTCAAGGAACTTGTGGAACTTCATCGACAAAAAGGTATGTGGAGACTTGAACTTATCTATCACTCAAAAGTCTATCTATTCTATCTCCTATCTTGAGACCAAAGTCATATTGCTATGTAGACTTCGATTATACACATTTGCTATTTCGAGTCGAGTTTATTTCGCTTATCTATTTCTCGAAATATGAGTTGGTAAGCTTTCGCTTTTTCCAAGTTCATCTTTACTCATGATGAAAGTCATGTTGAATATTTCAATAACTTGAAAATCGCTTTAATGAAAAATAGTTTTTGAATAACAACTATATAACATCCTCTAATAAAGTTTCAATGATTGAAATGAGAGTTTAGAACATGTAACCATCTTTGGATATAAACATGGTGTGTTCTCACATTTGTGTAAAATTCCAAAACCGGGAACCCAAAGTATGCGTACCCATATGCGTACTGGCGGTTGTTGGAAATCCGGGCATGTATGCATACCCGTACGCATACTGGCGGAAAGTTCACGGCCGTGAATTTCTGCTGGAGTTTGAAAGTGAAAAACAAACTCAATCCGGTTACTTAAGTTCGCGTACCCGTATGCATACTTAAGTAGGTTACTTTCTAAAATCGGTTTGTTCATGAACTAAAACATTTATATAATAAGGAATGCAATCTTTGCAATCCGTGGCTATAATATTCATGAATCGATTCAAGTGAATAAGGTTGATATGAAAGTGCTCATATGGCTAACCATTGGTTAACTATTGTTGAACCAACTAAGTGTACATGTTTAGGTACGGTTACCCAAACCTAAATGAAGTTACATTTCTTTTGTGTATAACAAGCTAAGTTCGATGTAACGGTTGAAAGATATTAGCTTGAATCTAATCAGGTTTTCATCTAACGGTGAATATTGAATGCTTTGTTACCAAGGTAACTTAGATTGCAAACCCTGATTTGGAGACTATATAAAGGAGAACTCTAGCAACTGGGAAACCTAATCCCCACACCTCCTGTGTGATACTAGTTGTATAAGCTAGAGTCCATTCTCCTTTAACCTTAGGTTTCTCACGAGACCCTGTAGGTTAACGACTTAAAGACTTCATTGGGATTGTGAAGCCAGACACAACTATTTTCTTTGTAGTTGCGTGATCTGATCTTGCTGTTTCTATCGTGATTGAGTACAATCGTAAGATTGGATTGAGATTTATATCTCCGATAGGCAAGATATAAAAGTAGTCACAAACACCTTCGTCTCATCGTTTGTGATTCCACAATATCTTGTTTCGCTAGTCGATTAAGATTATTGTGAGGTGATTGATATTTCTAGGTTGTTCTTCGGGAATATAAGTCCGGTATATCAATGGGTTCCTGTTCACCTTGATTTATCAAAAAAAGGAACAAAACTCGTAGGTATTTCTGTGGGAGACCAATTTATCTATTCCTATAGACTTTTCTGTGTGATACAGATTTTTTTATCAAGTCTTCGACTTTGGGTCGTAACAACTCTTAGTTGTGGGGTGAGATCAGCTAAGGGAATCAAGTGCGTAGTATCCTGCTGGGATCAGAGACGCAAGGAGCGCAACTGTACCTTGAATCAGTGTGAGATTGATTGGGGTTCAACTATAGTCCATACCGAAGTTAGTTTGTGGTAGGCTAGTGTCTGTAGCGGCTTAATACAGTGTGGTGTTCAATCTGGACTAGGTCCCGGGGTTTTTATGCATTTGCGGTTTCCTCGTTAACAAAACTTCTGGTGTCTGTGTTATTTCTTTTCCGCATTATATTTTGTTATATAATTGAAATATCACAGGTTGTGCGTTGAATCGATCAATTGGGAAATCCAACCTTTGGTTGTTGATTGAAATTGATTGATCCTTGAACATTGGTCTTTGGTACCGTTCAAGTAATCTCTCTTATATTCAATCGGGCTCGCAAATTATTTATTTGTTTGATTGCGGATTGAATTGAGAGATTGAGATACACGTTCTTTGATATACTTTTTATAAGATTGAGTCTAACTGTCTAGTTGATTCTCTTGAAAGTATATTGGAGTTAGTCCATACAGATTGTTAAGCAAAATATTAGGTGAGGTTGTTAGACCCCCGCTTTTTCAATTGGTATCAGAGCAGGCAAACACTATAAACCTAATAAGTTTGTGTTTGACTGATCCCTAAAGTCTGTCCTCATGGGAAATTTCTTTGGGAAACTTGCTCTCGACATCTGCAACGCATGCCAGAATTCCTTAAAGATTGTTCATAGATTATTATGGACCAATCATTTGACGTCTCACGATAATCTCATTTCATCTAAGACCGTGGAAAACTTAGATGATAAGAAACAATCTAGAGGAAAAATTAAAAGGTCCACTAAGAAAGGAAGGTTGAGAAAACGGTTTTTACGCTCAAAGATATGGAATCTCACTAGATTAACTCTCAATCTTTTTGAGGAATACTATCGTGATGGATCAATTGGCAAAGATCTGTTTTGAGCATTTGAAAAGTTTTTAGATTCTTAGAAAAGCTTAACTCTGTTAAGGATAAGAATCGCTCTGTTAAAAGTTCGGTACATGTAAAATCATGCAATCATAATGTACGAACTAAACATGTTGTCAACTCAAGTGAGTTCAATAAAACGGGCTCTCATGTTGTTGATACAAGTTTAAGATATCAGAAAAATCTCCTTTCTGGTCATATGAAAAGAAAGTTAAAAAGCTCTGTTAACCCTGATTATTATCATTACTATGATTATATCACTGGTACAGTTCACAAATATCAACCGGAAATGGTGCATGTGGGTCTCTCTGCACATCCTGCCACTTGGTAACTTGTTTGGCGCTATGATGCGTGTCGTAGGTGCAATCAGATTAATATATTATTTCCACTCAATTAAAATAATATAATGGAAGTCAAGTTCGTTCCCACGAAGAGCAGGGAGATTTAGTTGTCAAAAAGTGTCACAATGGGGGGTTTTTGTTTTAGATGAAAGCAAAATCAAAACAATTAAAAATAATAAAGTTGCAAGCAATGAAGAGAAATATGATCAGGGAATCCTTCTTCCTTACTAAACCGTCATCAAGTTATTATATTCATCCATTAATACAATTAATCACAGATTATTACCAACCGTGGAATAACAGCTAGCTCAGTGCTATCCCCTAAATTCCTTATATCACTGGGTACGGAAGCTCTCCAATACCAAATTCTATTCGTCGAAACCACCTAGTAGTAGCTCACTCAAGGTGTAATTTGGTCGAATGCTTTATCTTTTGTGAATTATAGATTGATCCTAGTAGTTAGACTCTTAGCTCACGGTCCACTTTCTAGTGTGGTTTATACACACAATCGCTACACAGAATCCCTCTACAAGTTCTTGTGTTCTCTACTTTTGTATGAATTATTCGACTATTACTTATCTCCTAACTCAATACTAGCATTTGATTGAATCAAAAAATTAATTCAGTTGGCCACCTAAAGCATCTATCAATCGATCATAAATATTCTAATTAGTATAAACAATCAATAATCATGTGAAGAACTTCAAAATAGATTTATATAATAACTCAAATCATGTCTAGAACTTAGAATTCATCCCCAATCACTAAGAAGTTTAGCTACTCATGGTACTAACAAAACCCATGAGTTTCATATGATAAAATGGTAAAGAAATAGTTACGGTGATGGAAATAGCTCCAAACCCTAGTTTTTCTTCCTTGAGTTCTTCTCTCCAATGGCTTGATAAAAGATTAAAAGATATCCCCAAAAATATTAGAAGAGTCTCTTATATAGGTCCCCAAGGGTATTGTGCCCGTGCATTGAATCCCGGTCCAAAACAATTGCCAAAACTCGCAACTTCCAAAAGCAGGTCGCTTCCCAAATCTGAAAAGTCGTAGTTGGCCTGTCAGTTCCGTGGAACTGACAAGGTAAATTTTATTAATTTCTACGGATAAACTTCTTTTCTTCCCTGACTTTTCTTACGGATGAAAAACCCGTCCGTAACTTCTCCTGAGATATTCTTCGGAATGTTAACACAACCGTATGTTTCCCTGTGTTTGTGTACGGTGGGAAAACCCCACCGGAGCTTCAACTGAGATTGTATACGTTTAGAAAATACCACCGTATGTTTACCTGAGTTTCAATACGGTGAGAAAACTCATCCGTAGCTTTCCTGAAGTTTTCAACTTCTTTTCATGTATAAACTCGATCTTCTACCATGCAGCACCAACTCGTCTTCTATCTCTGCCATACTCCTCTTTCCAGAACTGCTCCATCGGTAACAACAACATCCAAACTCCATTCTCATTTCGTCATCATTCTGTCTCTACCAATGGCTATCAACAGACTTCTCCATTTTCTCGAGTTGAACTCCATCGCTGATCCTAGCAGCAGACTCGAGCTGCAATCACCTCTAACCCATATTCATCTATACAGCGTCCTGATTATTTCGGGCTTCACTTTCACTGTCTGTTCAAACTCCAGTTTCTACCATGGCAGCAACGTCCTTTTCTTCATCAGTCTATAACTATCACCGATATAACAGCACACCAAACTCCAACTCGAGCCAAACATCACCAGCAAACGGTCCTCTTCTTTTGTCGACTCCCTGCTGAACATCTCTCCCTGTTCTGCTTCATTTCTGCCAGCAACAGCATCACAGTCTCGAGCTCGAACTCCATAACTGCCAATGGCAGCATCATGTTCCTCAAGTGCTAAGCACGTTCAAATTCGATTCTCTATTCCTTCCATCAAGAACAACTCCATTAGCAGCAACTTGTTCTCTCCAGCCATCTCTGTCAACTGCCAACGGCAGTAAGCTCAGTTCCCTGAACCGGTTGCCTGAATGATAAGGAAGAAGATGGTTCCCGGAAAAATCCTCCGAGTACCTTTAACAATCCACGCTTTCCACTGTCAGTCTTATGGGACTGACAGTTCAACTCTTTTAACACCCCCTGAGCGGCTGTCCTGAGTAATCCAATAGGTGCCTTTAGGAATTCTGTGCATCAACACCTTTTTGCAACTTTAGCTCGCCTCAAATGCTTGTAGATTCTTCATATGGCGTCGTATTGACTCCATTCTTTCGCCGTTGGCTTCGTCTTTTGGTCCTTTTCAAGATGATACAAAGAACTCCTCAATTTGGATGAGTTCCACTTGGTCTTTGGCCCTTCTCCGTTTGCGGCTAACTTCTTTTATTGCACAATAAAGTGCAAATTCACTTCTTTTGGATGATTCACCTAGCAAAACATAAATAAAACAAAACAAACGTAATATACAATAATTTTGCAAGAAACTAAGCAATTACTAGCATGAATTCGACACTAAATATATGCAAAATATGCACTTAACACGCTACCCCATTTGTATATATATCTTGAGATGGGGCAAGAAACGGTTTGATGTGTTTGTACTTAGGGTTAATGTTTTATTTTGTCCTCCTCGGGATAATTGTGTAATTGCTTTCTACTGCATCGTCTTTTCACACGATTGTGTGCTTTCGCGAGTTGCATAACCTTGGTGTTTGATCACTTAAGAAATCCTACATTCGCGGTTCAAAAACGGGTCCAAGCCCATCTGTGGGATTATAAAAGAAGCGTACGCGCACCTTCTTCTTCCTCCCATCTTTTCCGCGTACGTGAACGCTCTAGGGTTCATGTGCTTTCTCCATTAATCATCCTTGGAGATCAAAAAGTAAAAAGGGGTTTTCAAGATACATATCAAGTAAGTCATCACTTCCTCTAATCTCTTAATTTCTAGATCTCATGAAGAATTTCAAGGTTTCAAAAGAGGCTTCTAAGAACTTGGGTTCATCTTCTTCTAGCATGAACTTACCAATAGATCAAAGTTCCATTAGAATTAGATTTGTCAATGATTCTTATGGGAAGATTTTTGAAAGGATTTCATCTAATGGGTTTATTCTAGAAAAGAAGTTGGATTTTACTAGTGGGCATAAAGAGGATTTGATTTGTTTTGAAAAATTCAATCTTGGAAACATCTTTGATGGTCTTGGTGAAGGTTTTGACACTCTTACTAGAATCTTTTATGCTAACATCTATGATGTTAATTGTGATGACATGGAATTCAAGACCATGGTAAATAGACAAAGGATTCTTGTTAATAGAGAATTGATTTCAAAAATCACTAAAATTCCCCTTGGGAGTTTTCGCCTTCCAAGACCTATTCATGAAAGACCATCGTATGAAACCATTTCTAATGGTATTTGTGGTAAGAGTGTTGTTTGGAATGAAGGGAAATTTCCTACCACTCATCTTAGTTTTGCTTTGATGTCTTTTGGAAAACTTGGTATCTCTAATCTTTGTCCCTCCACTTTTGAGAATTCTCGTTGGGGCCGTGAGTTTGCGGAGTTGGTCTATTTCCTTGTGTTGGTTACTCCAAGTCTCGACATTTGTAGGTTTATCATATATCAAATATTGTCGATGACGTCTTCTAGCAAGAAGTTAGGCTATCCCTGCTTGATCGAGCGAATTTGTCGCAATTTCTCTATAGCTCTGATTGGCAACTCCATTGGAACTCCCAAGCTTGTTCGTCCATGTACTTTCAAAAGTATGAAGGAGAATGCTCGCAAGAGACAAAGATGTGACACCCTTGATGGCTCATGTGATTCCTCTATGAATCTTCTTCATCAAATTCTCAAAGGTGTTTGCAAGATTAATGCAAAGGTAAGGTGTGTGCAAGAACAATTACTTGTGATTGCTTCCAAGTTTCCAGAAATCAAGGATGACATGGATAAGATTCAAGCCACTCTTATGGTCTCCGATGATGAAGATAATGATTAGTTTTCCGTCCTTTTTCAGTTTTTGGTTTTAAAACTTGGCAATTTCTTATTATGTCTAGGAAACTTCTTATGAGAATTTATTCTTATGTTTTAAGAAGGATAACTAGGGTTTGGAATAACCATTATTATGAGTACACATAGCTATTTCCAACGATTTTCATCTTGCAATGTTTTTATATTTATTTATTTATTTAAATTCTAAAGTTTATTCGGAAGATGATTTTGCAGTATTGATCTTTATGGTTCTATATATTGCAACTTGTTATGGGATATGTATGTTTGCGTCCGTGAACGTTAATTGTCCCATATGTGGTCAAAAGTTAAGTCTTTCATATGTCAGTATGCAAGTATTGATAAAAGATTGAATAAGCTTTTGACAAACAAAAGTTAAGCCTATTATGTCATTATTGATGGAAGATAGGATGAACTTTTGTGTACAAAGATTATGTCTATTAAACGTTATTGTGCAAATAGTGATGAAGAATAGAATGAATCTTTGTTTATTCTGCAGTATTGATCTTCCCTGATCCACATTTTTATGTAAAATACTGTGCGGCTCCGTAAGTTTTCTTATGTGAGCATTTCCGATTAAATTAATCATGGGTTCTCTTGTGGTTAATTTAATTGAGATTTTTGGATACAAATTCATATTCTTATGTGATTTGTTAATGTCCAAAGAAATCCTTTTTTTCATGTGAAAGTAAGGTCGCTCTTGTTGTTCTTTCGGGAATGACATTTTATGGGGGAGAGTTCTTTTTGAACTTGTGCTTAATTGCCAAATCTTTGTGGGGAGTGCGGCTGTGGAATATTATAGGGGTTATCTTGTATCTTTATAAACTCCTTGATGAATGCATTTAGTTTCGCCTATATGATTGCATCTAAAAATTTGATATGTGCTTTTCCTTCGGTCATAAAGTATCTCTATGGAAATTTCATTAGGATCCCACTAATTTTCGTACCTTTGCCAATTTTATTAACAAAAAGGGGGAGAATTAATGTGTAGTTCACACTAGAAATACATATAGTTTTCGGATCATTATGTAAGGGGGAGTGGTTTTCATGTGAGATGAAGTATTGACTAAGGGGTAGTGATACATATCACCATAGTATTGTTGTCAAAGTTGTGATACAATTGAACTTTGATGTTGTGTAATAATACTATGACACTATATTACAATGATTGAGAGCTATTGTTTTCTCATTGTTATGGCTACGGATCTTCAACAACGATGATGCTTAACTGAACATCTTTATAATCATTGGAGTACTTGGAAGTGATGAAGATTTCGAGTAATGTTGAAGAACCAAGGAGATCAAGCATTTGGATAAGAAGCTACACAGTTTATTTATTTTGTATTCCATTTGTATTGATAGTTTTGTCACTAAAATTGACAAAGGGGGAGATTGTAAGAGCACTGCTCGGTCGAAATCGCAAGCGTAGCTATCTCAAGCTTGTTTGTCAAGTTTAGTTGCCAAAACTATAAGTCTTGATTTCTAGTCTACTTATAGCTAAGTCTCGAACTAGGATAGTAAGTGTTGTTGAGCTCTAGACTCCACGGCGTTCATCATGCAAAAACGAAGAACTACTCAAGGAACTTGTGGAACTTCATCGATAAAAAGGTATGTGGAGACTTGAACTTATCTATCATTTAAAAGTCTATCTATTTTATCTCCTATCTTGAGACAAAAGTCGTATTGCTATATAGACTTCGATTATACACATTTGCTATTTCGAGCCGAGTTTATCTCGCTTATCTATTTCTCGAAATATGAATTGGTAAGCTTTCGCTTTGGCCAAGTTCATCTTTACTCATGATGAAAGTCATGTTGAATATTTTAATAACTTTAAAATCGCTTTGATGAAAAATAGTTTGTGAATAACAACTATATAACATCCTCTAAGAAAGTTTCAATGATTGAAATGAGAGTTTAGAACATGTAACCATCTTTGGATATAAACATGGTGTGTTCTCACATTTGTGTAAAAGTACAAAACAGGGAACCCAAAGTATGCGTACCCGTACGCGTACTGGCGGTTGTTGGAAATCTGGGCAAGTATGCGTACCCGTATGTATACTGGCGGAAAGTTCACGTCCGTGAATTTCTGCTGGAGTTTGAAAGTGAAAAACAAACTCAATCTGGTTACTTAAGTACTCGTACCCATATGCATACTTAAGTAGGTTACTTTCTAAAATCGGTTTGTTTATGAACTAAAACATTTATATAATAAGGAATGCAATCTTTGCAAACCGTGGCTATAATGTTCATGAATCGATTCGAGTGAATCAAAACAGATTTTGCTTCGATTGTGTCTTGTATACTTCTATAAGATCTAATCAATTGAACAACTCTCTAACTAGTTCATTTGAGTCATTTGAACTAGTTATGGTGAAGATGAATAAGGTTGATATGAAAGTGCTCATATGGCTAACCATTGGTTAACTATTGTTAAACCAACTAAGTGTACACGTTTAGGTACGGTTACCCAAACCTAAATGAAGTTACATTTCATTGGTGTATAACAAGCTAAGTTCGATCTAACGGTTGAAAGATATTAGCTTGAATCTAATCAGGTTTTCATATAACGGTGAATATTGAATGCTTTGTTACCAAGGTAACTTAGATTGCAAAACCTGATTTAGAAACTATATAAAGGAGAACTCTAGCAACTGGGAAACCTAATCCCCACACCTCCTGTGTGATACTAGTTGTATAAGCTAGAGTCGATTCTCCTTTAACCTTAGGTTTCTCACGAGACCCTATAGGTTAACGACTTAGAAACTTCATTAGGATTGTGAAGCCAGACCCAACTATTTACTCTGTAGTTGCGTGATCTGATCTTGTTGTTTCTATCGTGATTGAGTACAATCGTAAGATTTGCTTGAGATTTATATCTCCGATAGGGAAGATAGAAAAGTAGTCACAAAAACCTTTGTCTCATCATTTGTGATTCCACAATATCTTACTTCGCTAGTCGATTAAGATTATTATGAGGTGATTGATATTTCTAGGCTGTTTTTAGGGAATATAATTCCGGTATATCAATTGTTTCCTGTTCACCTTGATTTATCAAAATACGAAACAAAACTCATAGGTATTTCTGTGGGAGACAGATTTATCTATTCCTATAAACTTTTCTCTGTGATACAGATTTGTTTTTCAAGTTTTCGACTTTGGATCGTAGCAACTCTTAGTTGTGGGTAAGATCAGCTAAGTGAATCAAGTGCGTAGTATCCTACTGGGATCAGAGTCGTAAGGAGCGCAACTGTACCTTGAATCAGTGTGAGATTGATTGGGGTTCAACTACAGTCCAGACCGAAGTTAGTTTGTAGTAGGCTAGTGTCTGTAGCGGCTTAATATAGTGTGGTGTTCAATCTGGACTAGGTCCCTGGGTTTTTCTTCATTTGCGGTTTCCTCGTTAACAAAACTTCTGGTGTATGTGTTATTTCTTTTCCGCATTATATTTTGTTATATAATTGAAATATCACAGGTTGTCCGTTGAATCGATCAATTGGTAAATCTAACCTTTGGTTGTTGATTGAAATTGATTAATCCTTGAACATTGGTCTTTGGTACCGTTCAAGTAATCTCTCTTATATTCAATCGGGCTCGCAAATTATTATTTGTTTGATTGCGGATTGAATTGAGAGATTGAGATATAAACTCTTTGATATACTTTTTATAAGATTGAGTCTAACTGTCTAGTTTATTCTCTTTAAAGTATATTGGAGTTAGTCCATACAGATTTCTAAGCGAAATATTGGGTGAGGTTGTTAGACCCCTGCTTTTTCACTCTCGTTGGAATCCTACTTTTTCAAGATCAAAACGAGCAAAGATAATCTCGCAGCTACAGGTAATGTAATCGCTGATTTTTAAACACAACAACTTATTTTGGGTGGTCTTTATGCAGCCTACGATCCCATCATTCCATCTTTGAGCTCTCGCATGGATGACATTGATATGGATGAATTTCAAGCTCATCTTATTTCCTTTGAAGCAAGATTAAACTCACATAGCACTTGCATCATGCCTACTGAACATATCAATGTTCTACAAGCTCACACTGTTCAACGCTACAACAATAATAACAGTCATTAGTCTAGAAACAGCTGTTCACAGTCAACTACATAAACTATCCCATACAATGGAGGACACCTTCATTCAACCTCTCTGTGGCAAGCTCGCCCATCTTACTCTGATCTTTGTCAAATCTGCAATCGCTCCAATCATTCAGAAAAGACTTGTAAGCTTCGTTATGAGCCTCGCCCCACATCTCACAACAATAAAACTTCATGCAATAACACTCCGCATACAACTTACGTTTCTTCCCCATTCAATCCAACAGCTCATGCTTGGCTTCCCGACAGCGGTGCAACCAACCATGTTACCAACAATCTACAACGTTTGCATATCCATCATGATTATGCCAGGTCTAATGGAGTTCGCGTTGGTAATGGATCATCTCTTCCCATAGAGCATGTTTGAACTGGTACATTCTATACCCCTTCTCGTCAATTTTTACTTACAAACATCTTGCATGTTCCTAAAATCTCTAGCAACCTTTTATCAGTATCCCAATTTTCTCGTGATAATAACATCTTTTTTGAATTTCATCCTAATTATTTTGTTGTGAAGGACCGGGACACGGGAACAATAGTTCTTCGCGGACTGGATAAAGGGGGACTGTACCATTTTGATTCGAATTACTCATTATCTCCGCACACTGCTTTAGTTGGGGGAAAACTTCATTAGACGTATGGCACAAACGTGTCGGAAACCCTTTGTTACGCACCA
Organism: Papaver atlanticum; assembly: GCA_023531105.1. Taxonomy (NCBI): domain Eukaryota; kingdom Viridiplantae; phylum Streptophyta; class Magnoliopsida; order Ranunculales; family Papaveraceae; genus Papaver; species Papaver atlanticum. The sequence continues at coordinate 500,786 of JAJJMB010009125.1, read as the reverse complement.
TTAAAACCATACTTAATAAGTATTTGCTTCCTGTTAGTGATTCTAAATTTAACGTTCTGTCATTCTTGCAATACGGCAAAAACTCATAATTTACCATTCTCTTTAAGTTATACTAATTTTGAAGGACCTTTAGATTTAATAATTTCAGATATTTGGGGACCTTGTCCAGTACTTTCAACTTATGGTTATCGTTATTACATAATATTTGTGGATGCTTGGTCTAGATATATTTGGTTTTATCCTTTATTCCAAAAGTCTGATGCACTTACAGTTTTTATTAACTTTTAGAAACAAATAGAAAATCAACTGGATCGTCGTATAAAAAAATTTCAATATGATAACGGTGGTGAGTTTATAAAATTCAAGAACTTTCTCACTCCGAAGGAGTTTTGCAGCGTTTTTCATGCCTTCATACACCTCAGCAAAATGGGCTTGTTGAAAGACGTCATAGACACATTATTGAGACTGGTCTAGCTCTAATGTATAATGCTTCGGTACCGCTTGACTATTGGGTCGACGCTTTCTCTATGGTCGTGTACCTAATTAACCGTATGTCGTCTTCTACTAGTAAGTCTTCTAACCCATACTCTCTTATTTTTAGGAAGGATCCTGATTATAATATTCTACGCACATTCGGATGCCTTTGTTATCCAAATTTGTGTGAGTATCGACGTAATAAATTAGATAATAGCTCTTTACCATGTATCTTCTTGGGTTATAGCTCCAATCAAAAAGATTACTATTTTTTACATCGTGAAAAAAGTAGGTTATATGTTTCGCGACACGTTAAGTTCGAAGAAAACGTGTTTCATTTTCACCTACAAGGACCTGAAACATCCACTCACCAATATACAAACAGTAACTTTTTACCTTTACCCATTCTCTCATCTAACACACTCCCAACAGTCTCAATACCACCTACAATCAACCGACCTGTTCTAGCCACACCAGAACCCACTACTGCAACTATTTCCTCTAATGATACACATACAAAACATTCTCTTCCACTGAGTGACGTCCCAGAAAATTCTTTACACAATACTCACACGTTTCCGCCACCACGATCACCACCTTTTATAGACTCAATTCCAAACTCATCTCCTGCTATAGACAATTCCAAACTCATCTCAGCAGCATCCAGGACATGTTTCCATTCCAAGTCACCCCATGGTGACACGAGATAAAAATGGAATTCACAAGCTAATGTGTTTAATGCCACTAAACATGTCCTTCCCATAGATGAACCAACATGTTGCTCCCAGGCCATAAAAATTATTCAGTGGAGACAGGCTATGGATTCCCAGTATAATTCTCTTATTCAAAATAGGACGTGGACTCTTGTTCCTTGCATACCTTCTATGAACGTTGTCGGTTGTAAGTGGGTCTTTAAGTTTAAACGAAAGGCTGATGGATCAGTTCAACGATACAAAGCGTAGCTTGTAGCAAAAGTTTTCCGTCAACAACCTGGTTTAGACTACCAAGAAACTTTCAGTCTGGTTATCAAGCCTTGCACAATACGTATTTTTCTCATTCTTGCTGTCACTCATGGTTGGACACTTCATCAACTTTATATCGAAAATGCGTTTCTTCATGTATTTTTGGATGAAGAAGTTTATAGGGAACAACCGTCGGGATATACTGATCCTAACTATCCAACACATGTGTGCAAGCTTCACAAATCGTTGTACGATCTCAAACAAGCACCGTGTGCCTGGTACAATCGCCTAAGCTCTTATCTTTTGCATATCGGATTTCACAGTTCCAAAGCTGACACGCCACTCTTTATTAACCAAGCAAACAACTCTGTCCTTTATGTTTTAGTTTATGTTGACGATATAATAGTTACAGGTTTAGATATCTGCCTAATTAAGTCATTGATTGTGCAGCTAAAAAAAACTTTTGTTGTCAAAGATTTGGGAGCTCTGTCGTACTTTCTTGGTATTGAAGTTGCTCGTCACTCGAATGGTCTTTTTCTTTGTCAAAAGAAGTACATTACGGATCTACTAACTCGTACAAAAATGGATGGTGCAAAACTGATGAGATTACAGATAATGGTAAATAAAGCTCGTTCAACTCGGACTTGATGAGATTCGATTCTAGACTTAATCTAACAAATATGTACAAAAGATGGTAACAGGATTACGAGAGACTGGGACTCATGATTTCACCATTAATCAAAATCGAGTGATGCATATATTGATTCTTAACAATTACAGCTCTTTTATGGACTTTATTTCTTTGCCAAGGTAGATTTCTAAAATATTAGATGTAAATCACAAGCATGGTGTATCAAAAGCTCTTACGTCTAAGCATACACCATCAAACGAAATCACAACTAATTAGTGAAAATCAGAAGAAAAAAAAATATTAAAATAAGTGCAAAAGGTCATAAGGAATCAAATATAGTTACCAAATAATTGTGAAATAAGGCTTCCTCCGTCGTCCCAGTGATGGGGTTTGGATCATTAGGATCAAAATACTCTCAAAAGATAGAAACATAGCTCAAAAGTACTTGAGAAGAAGAAAAGAATGAAAAATAAACAAATTAGTGAATCTGCAACATTTATAAGCGTTACAGAAGTCATTGTTACAATATTATAAGACTGTAGAAGAACGATAGTTTGCTGGTGTAGCAGAACTGCGACTGTCTGTGTTCGTCCAATGTGCTTTGTCTTTTTCTTCTTCTGCAGCAGCAGGGTACTTTCTTGTAACCCTGATTTCTCCGCCTCTGCAGCCTCTCTAAGCCTCCGTATCAACCCCCAACTCTCGATAACTCTTTCTGGGACTAGTAAAACCCTTTTATACACTCACATGGTCGAGTAATTCCTTGTTTATCTTGTTTTACTTCTTCCCAAAGTCTCTGACTTTCCTTCCTTTTCTGCTTCACCTGTACGCGTTTCTCGGTTGTTTAATACCTCCCAAATTATCTTTGTAACGTAATAAAATCCTATGGAACAGATATCTTCCCTTTAATCCCACGGAACTTCCATGTTGAACATCCATGTTTCCGTAAATAACTTCTTCCCCTGTTTCAATCCAACTCGACGGAAGCTCCTCTCTTTTCGAATCTGGTCCTACTACCAACCCTGTTTGATCAAAACAGTCCAATACCAATCCTCTCCCTTAAAAAGCTACACGAAAATCTCGTCCAGAATCAAGGCAGAAAAGTTCACCGGTGAGAATTATTCTTTTCCCTGTTTATCGAGAATCCAATGATCAGGCCCTGTTTAACCGATTCAGAAAACCATACCATGTCAGTCTAACCACAGAAAGTCCAGCCCAATCATATTTTGCGATTGAATCTCACTCAATCATGCCCAAAAATCGAAGCCAAAAACTTGTTCTTCGCTGCAACTGTTCCCGCCAAAATCTGAAGTTTGAATTCTTGAAGATGACCTCCCCTTATCCTCTACTGGGGTGCGAATAGCAATTTGAGTGCCCCTTAGTAATTTGGGTGCCCCTTATCCACTCTTGGGGTCCCTTTAGCAATTCTTCTGGGGTGTAAATATAACTTTTTTGGGTGCCTCCAGCGTATTCCCAGGGTGCCTTTAGTAATTTTCTCCGGAGGTTCAAATGCCAATTTCCGAGCAACTTTCGCCGCAAAAGCTTATTTCTCCAAAAACACCTACAAATACATAAAAAGCCATAATAAATACAAAATCGAGCACTAACAATACATACAATTGAGATTATATTAGATACATAAATGTGTCTATCAGAAACCAATATCAACTCCTATGAGTAGTGATAACAAGCTACATCAACATATGGGTTCCAAATTTTCAGATCCTACATTATATCGCAGTGTTGTTGGCGCCTTACAATATCTCACATTTACCCGCCCTGACATTGCATACGCAGTGAACAAAGTATGTCAATATGTGCGCTCACCGTCTGACGAACATTGGCTTGCTGTCAGGCGCATCCTCCGATATTTGAAGCACACCACTGATTTCGGCATTACCATCTCAAAATCCTCTTGATTGTCACTCGATGTCTTCTCCTTGAATGCCCTTAGTGATGCTGATTGGGCGGGATGCTTAGATGATTGGGTGTTCCACAAGTGGTTACTGCATTTTTCTTGGACCTAATATCATCTCTTTGTGTGCTCGAAAACAACGGACGTTGTCTCGATCCAGCACCGAAGCCAAATATCGTGGTCTTGCAATCACTACGACTGAAATAATTTGGATTCAATCTCTGCGTCAAGAATTAGGCATCACGCTCAACACTCCTCCAATGCTCCGGTGTGATGATATTAGAGCCACATACCTTACAGCCAATCCAGTATTTCACTCACGCACAAAGCACATCGAGATAGACTACCTCAATCTGGATTGTTGGAAGCACAAAGCTCCATGAACGTGTTGCTTTCCAACAACTCAATCTGCATTTCGTTTCAACTCATGATCAAACTGCAGACATTTTGACGAAGGGTATCCCTACGATAAGATTTGAGAAACTAAGACACAAGTTGACCGTTCTAGCAAACCCGCTCAACTTGAAGGGGCGTATTGAAGCATCCAGCTCACACACAGATCAATTAGCCGTTGCTTAGGATATTGCATATACCTTGTATAGACTAAATAACCATTAAGTATAATATTCTCAATCAATATTGATTGATTTATTTTAGTAACATATATATTTATTTTAGTAAACATATATATATATATAATCATGTACAAGACTAAAAACATTCAATCAAGATCAATACATTCAGTACAATCCATTCTTCACTGCCATTTTAGGTGTTGATTATGGTGAAACTTATTGTCTGGTTGTAAAACCTTGCACTATAAGTATTATTCTTATACTGGCATTTTCTCATAATTGGTCTATTAATCAATTTTATGTTCAAAATGCCTTTTTGCATGGCAACCTTGAAGAAGAAGTTTACATGAAACAACCCCCAGGATATACTGATCCTAATTTTCCTACATATGTGTGTAAACTACATCGGTCTCTCTATGGTTTGAAACAAGCCCCACGTGCTTGGTACCATAGACTCCGTACTTTCTTATTGCAAAATAGATTTGTTACTTCTAAATGTGATTCATCTTTATTTCTTCGACGTGATGACATTGGTATTGTTCTCTTACTAGTTTATGTCGGCGATATTATTCTAACTGGATCAAGTACAACAGGGTTGACATCTGTTCGTACTTATTTGCAAAAGGAGTTTGCAATTAAAGACCTTGGTCCTTTATCTTATTTTCTTGTCGTTGAAGCAACACGTACTTATTCGGGCTTATTTCTTACACAAAGAAGATATGTTCATTATCTTCTTGTTAGATTAAAAATGGATGGTGTCAAACCAATCCAAACTCCACTCAGTACAACTGGAGATATGTCATCTAATCACAAATTAACCCAACAAGTCCACTTCTCAATCCATTTCTTCTTCTCACTTCTTCTCTGTTCTTCTTATCGCTTCTCTGTTTTGGACTAGTCTTGGTATCTGATATAAAAGCACAACCAAATTCATTATAAACCACACAAATTCTCAGATCAAATCTATATGATAGATACTAATCCAAACAAAAAGAAATCCCAAACAATAATAAACCGTAAGAAATCACTACAACCATGTAAAGAAATATAAAACTCAAAACTCATATCATAAAACTGAAATCAGAACCAGACCCACTCCATGAAATCAAGTGAAGAAACATGAAAATTACCAATTTGTACAGTAATTTTATTTACTGTACAAAAGAAACCAGACTCCTAAAATAAAAAACAAGGAATCTAGGATTTTATAAACTCATCTCCATATATCCGTGTAACAGCAACAATATAAGTTTGCTAGAGATGTGGGTTTAAGAAAGATACCTTTGATTTCTGGAAGACTAGCTGGGCAATTATGAGATCTCGAACTAGAAAAAAAAAAAAAAAAAAGGGAAAGTGAAATCAGCTCTAACAAACCAAAACACAAAGATCCGACTGTGAAATCCTATGGTTATCGACGGGTTTTCGCCAGTTTAAAAAACCTAGGGTTTTGACTGGAGAAGAGCTTTACAGAAGAATACGATTTCTAGGGTTTGAGTTATTGAAAGATTGAGTTTGATTTCCGAAAGATTGAGTTTTGAATTATTAGATTAGGGTTGGGTTTTGATTTCTGAAAATTTTGAGTCGATTTCGCATATCTTGGTTTAGGGTTAGAACAAGGAAAAAATGGGGGAGGAGAACTCGATGTGAATTTTGAGAGAAGAAAAATAAAGAAAATGAAAATAAAAGAGAAAGTGAGGATAATATGATTGTAATAGACAGTTTAGCCCTCAGAAATTTTAAATAAAGGCAGTCGTGTCCTTCTTTCTTTGTATCCGTCTAATTATTAGGATTTAGTGCAACGTATGTCTTGTTGTAAGCAATGGATAGACGTTTGCCACGTGTATATACGTTGCAAACCAAAAAAATCAAGCGTTGCAAAAACCTGGATATGGTGTAGTGTTTCTCACTGTTGCTACAGAATATCGAAGCATTGTTGGTGCCTTATAATACCTGACATTTACTCATCCTGACTTAGCCTATGCTGTTAACAAGGTCTGTCAATTCATGCATTCCCCAACTGAATATCACTAAAATTTAGTTAAACGTATTTTACGTTATCTAAAACATACCTCTACGTTTGGGATTTTTCTTAAACCAGCAACCAACTTACAATTATCATTTAATGCTTATACGGAATTTGATTGGGCAGGCTCGTTGGATGATCGCCGATCTACTAGTGGTTATTGTATCTTCTTGGGTGGTAATATTATTTACTGGAGTGCTCGTAAACAGAAAATCGTATGTCGTTCCAGTACTGAAGCTGAATATCGTGGTCTTGCGATTGATACTGCTGCGATTATGTGGATTCAATCTCTTCTTTCAGAATTACAAGTGTCCACCAAATCTCCTCATGTTTTATGGTGTGATAATCTTAGAGAAACTTATCTTACTTTGCTTCCCATATTTCATGCTCGGACAAAACACATAGAAATAGATTATCATTTTGTTCGTGATCAGGTTGCTTCAAAACAGTTAGATGTTCGTTTCATCTCTTCAAAAGATCAAGTGGCAGATATATTCACAAAACCTCTTTCTAAAGATCGATTTACTTCTCTAAGAATCAAGCTGACGGTTCAAGATGACCCGTTGCGCTTGCGGGAGGGTGCTAGGACAATACATATGACGTGATGATCAAGTTATTATTTTTTTAATATCCTAGAATCTGTTATATTCTAGGAATGTCTTGTATTCTGGAAATACTAAGTTATGCAATACTTGTGTTGCAAGTCTTTACTTATTTTAGGATTCTAGATTAAGAGTCTATATATATATGTGTGTGTGTGTATCTCCATTGTATGTACGATACACAAAAAAATCAATAAAGCTCTACTTTTCTAAACTCAAATCAATATAGCTCTACTTCTCTAAACTCGACTATCAGCTTACTTCATCAAGAAAGCTTTCGTCTTCTACTTTCCTACTCCCTTTCTCTCATTTTCTTTCACTCACTTTCTCTTCAGCTCCTTACCGTTTTTCATCTCTTAATTATTTCAAAAAAAAAATATACCCATCTTCACTGTTTTTATCTCATCATCCAGCACCTATTTACCCAAAATTTTCAAAAATCTTCCAAACAATACACCTCCACCTCCCTTCACGTGAACAAGTAACTATCCTAAACTTCCAAGAGGTTTTGATTAATTAACATTTGATTTCTAAAATATTTTCCCACCTTACTCCATGTAATGGACCTAAGTCTTCATGGTAATGGGTTGTAGCAAAAATCATAACTAATGGGCTTAAAATGGTCCCATACACAAAAGAAATGCCCATAACTGAAGTCCATCAGACTGACTAGGGTCAAGCTTTCGTATGCTAACTTACTATAATCAATGGTCGTATTTCCCTCGTCCGTTGATGTGTTCCTATAGTCGATTTTGATTATTTTTGTTGTGATCTTTTTAATTATTTTATCAAAATAATTTGTTTGTCCAAAATAATTATTTTATCAAACTTATTATAATTAACTTAAATTTAATTAATGAAGTCATTAAGCAACATAATTGTCATTTGGCCAGTCTAATGGCATTGACTTGGTTGTGAGTCCTTACAGTAAACCATGTAAAATGTGACAAAGAAGATCTTCATCAAGAACAGGACGGTTTGCCTGTACAATTTACGAAAATAAATAAGCTTGCACAGATTTAAATTCTTTGCGAAGATGTTGAAGATCATTCTTGAGTTACATAAGACGGGATCTGACTGAAGAATTTCAATTAGACTCTAAAGTTTGCCAAACATTTAGAGATGTGGTGCAATCAAGAACTGAAGAATATGTTTCTTCAGTCAGATAAGAAATCAGACAAGAAAGAAGAAGTTGATCTTGATGAATCCATGTCAAATAAGCTGAATTATCAATCTTGTCAATCGAAGTTTGAGTAACAGGATCTCGAACAAATTCAGGCAGTTCTGGAATAAAGCCATCCACATATTTGTATAAATCAAAGCTACTTAACAGAGAAATAATTTGTGACTTCCATAACACAAATTCATGGAACTAAGCTAAGCAGATGGTGGAATACTAAGCTTTAATGTATTTGAAGGTGTAAAAGTTGTTGAATTAACCATTAGAACGAAGGAAAATTGATCAAAGAACTCACAATTTGTTTAACAAAAACATGAAGATTGAAAGATATTTTGATTTCAGGGTTTGAAAATCAGAGAAGACTCCACTAAGCCGTTGGACAGGCTCTGATCTTCTAATTTGAAGATCAAAGAGAGGGAAAGGAATTCTTATTTATATAGAAAAAATAAAAAAGAATTACAGTGACCGAGTCAACGCTACTACACTAGCGGACAACGGAAAATAACTGTCATATCGCATATGTGAGTGACACAATTTACATTGTGCTAACACGTAATTTCCTAACAGCTTCGCACATAGTTGCTGCTTCCCGCCAGTCATGAAAATACCAGACAAAAAATGATTCCCTATACAAGGTTGTATACCTTAACCATCACATTTTCCTAATTCGAAACTCGTGTAAGAAGATTAAGAAACTTTAGGGTTTTGGTTCCCCTGTGTAAAAGAGGTTCCGGGATCAGTCATCTTATGCCCTATATTTTATTTTCTCAGTCTTCATTTACACTGGTTTACATATATATTCTACTAGCCAATTTCAAAATCAATAAAGGGCGCGAAATGTCGATGTCGTTAGAGATAGTTACCAAATTCCCCCAGAGTTGTCAATCTTTATGTGAATGAACTATGGTTTAGTAATGGTAACGATCTTAGTAATGGTAACAATCTCATGTATTCTACTAGATTTGCGATAACGAAACATGATGAGGAAAAAGGGCACTACTCCTGCACTCCGTAAGAGCGGTATCAATATTCACCAGAAAATGATAGATTAAATGGAAGTATCAACGTAGCGATGTAACTTGACAAGTTTTATGTGAAACGAACGATGTAGTATGTGTGCCTGAATTTGTTCATGTTGTCTCGTGGTTAAATCTCTGGTTAAGATGAACAAAATATCTAAAGATATCGTCAGAGAAATCCAAACATTTCAGTCAACCCAACGAGTCGGACAACTTTTTATTTCTCCCAAGTTGACGGACAACTGAGTTTGTCCGTTCTCTTTTGATAAGTTTTTTTTTCCGTATTTACCCCTCAACCAAACCTAACCTTAGTTAATTCTAACAGTGGGATTATAAAAAATGGGTTTTAGAAGCTGAATTGAAAGAGAAACCCATAATAAAATCCTTGTTAGTGCGATCTGGTATAGGTACAAAGAAGTCAAAATAGGGTTTCTTGGAAATTGCAAGAGTTTCTAGTTTTCATATTAAGACGTCTATGATGCAGCCATGCAGGACACATTTCTGAAGTTTAAAGTGGAGATTAGTAGGTAATGAACAGAACTTTTTCCTGAGCAAATTCTATGCATCTTCTTCTGGGTAATGATAGTCACACCCGTATTTGGTTGCATGACAATAATAGTTTGATTTTATCTCGTGATTTTGATTAAAATCAGTAGAGGAATCATTTAGATGCTATCAATTTGATTTGTATTCTTGAACTCCATCTGTTTGTAAATGTGCTTGAGAGGAAAACAATGTCTAATTGTTATTTTTCTTGGTCATTATATAGGTTTGTGAAACCATTCTTTAGAAGAATTTCTTGTGAACCAAACATATTGAGGTATTTGAGTAGAATCATAATCAAGGGGTTGCTTTGAGTTATCTTCTTAAGTTATTTATCATATGTTGTTGATATAGAACACATAATTTTCTTAATTCCATCTCCCCTACATCCACATATTTATAGTAGTGGACACATATGTTTAGGTAAAGTTCTCATATTATTGCCATCTAATTGATCATATGCAGTTAGGTTTACTTCACTGCTATATCTACCTATCTTAAATAAATTTTTCGGAAAGAGGAGAGCAAAACTGCCAAAAAGTTATTTGAACAGAGCCAAAATTGATGTTGAATCACTCACTAACTAGATTGAGTTTTTGAGTCATCAATTAAGTGAATTGACATGGCCAAAGTCTTAGCATTTTAAATCCTGCTTGAACAACAGTAGTTGAGGTGTTAAAAGGTACCCTAGGGTGGAGGAAATAAGTTGTTACTTCATATTTCCTCGTTATTCATACCATACGGGCAGTGGTAAAGCTAATGTTTTTTATCCTCAATTTGATTGCAGTGTAGAGTTTGATTCTGTTTAAGTATTTTATTTTAGCCTTAAGATACCAAAACCCAAGTGGAGTAATTGCTTAACCCAATATTAGATTTGAAACTTTAGGCCAAATCCATTTTTGGATCACTTCTTTCGGGGTTAATTCGACCTTCTTTCCAATGCATTTCTTAGGTCTTTCAGGTATGCCACGTCGTATTCCAGATTATCCAGATGCTTATGCTGGATGGAATGCCATTAGCATGATGCAGTATTTTGGTCTTCATAGCTACAACATTATAACTAAAATGTAGAGATTACGGGAAATTGCATTGTTTATCCTGTTTTTTTTAATAGAGAGATGGTATTTACAACCTAATTACGAAGTCAATATGACAGCTGACAATCTAGTAACGAATGAGCACCGCCATAACTACCCAAGTATTATCCATATTTAACATCTTTTAGTGTAAGTATCCAAGTGCTGACAATTCAATATCATCAGTAAATGATGCATAAAGATAGATTTTCTTATGTTCTATATATACAGTAATCTGAACTCAAACTATTTAGTAGTAGTTAATTAGGACTCAAAGATGAATATATCTACAGTCTTTTGTCTGTGGGGCTCGAATATATATAAAAAATGTCTTTGGTTTTACTAGTGTCTTATTATTATACGATGTATATGTTTATCATTGATTTTTTCATGGTCTTATCTCAATAATTCTAGCAGCCAATCCAACCAAGTTGAAACTATAAATTAGAGTACTTGCGGTATTGCTTCGGTTGCAGTCATTGTTATGCCATAGATTTCTTTTATTCAGGGAAACCTAATGTTAAAACTAGCTAGCTCAGTTTTGATTTTTATAGCTTGCACAAGTATGTAAATGGCAGTCCTTCACAATACTTGTTTAGTATTCTTTCTATCTATACTTATTTCTCTTGCTAATCTGTGTAAATGATTTTTCAGAAATCTTTGGCAGACTCAACTAAATATGAAAGTTGCAGAAAAATAGCACACCATACAACATAGTACCATTGGCAAACTCAACCAAACTTGAAGTGTAACTCCAAATGCCGCAATTAACTTTAGCTCCAACTGCAACAATCAAACTTCTTGATACATGACAAATAAGTGTAATGCTTTACCTTCTCTATTAGTTCTTTTATTGTCAGTAGGACTACGTTTTACGCTATCATAATTGTTGTTTGTCTTGAGAATATCAGCCCACCATGCTATCATAATTTATCTGCCCACCATGCGAATATCAGCTTTAGAGTCAAGAGAAAAGTTGCCTTCTCATTTGAAAATGGTATCACCAAGCTCTTGTTGAGACTAGCCATGAGGTTTATAAGAACTATGGGCTTCTCTAACCAGTGGTTTCTAATATACCCAACTTTTTTTATACGACCGTATCAATAATTTATCCATTTTAATTTATATGGCCGTTTGAAACAATTACCCATTTCAATTTGTACGACCATAGGACAACATACCTAACTTATTTTGTACGACCATCTGAAAATAACATATATTTATTTTCTTGTGTCATTTGCTGTCTGGACTATACATTTTACGAAGAAATGCAATGATCTGTCAATGCTAGACCACCTGAACGATCTTTCAGTTCCATAATTGCAGAAGACAAGGGGTTGAAACATCAATCATTCTTTCTATCATTGAGCAAAGTAATTTATGTAATTGCGATGGAAAAGGGAAAAAAACAGTGGTGTTTGGCATTTGATTTTGAATAATAAGAATGGTAGAGAAATGAAAAAAGTTGTGATTCACATTGAACATATAAAAATACGGTGGACATTTCTTGGTGACCAAAACAAGAAATTAATACAGAACAAAAAAAAAAAAGATAATCCGAAGTCCATTCTTGATGTGGTACATCAGTAGTGCGCAAAAACTTAAATCCCATAAATACCTATGCGGATTGCAGGTGAACCTCTTCCCATCATGTTTTCTGGTAGACTCATATTGAATTATCAGAAGATTGAAGTTATGGATTTGAATGGAAGAAATAACTTCATTTGATTTAGAATAAGGGTTTTTCAATGAAGAATTAGAAGTAGAAGGAAAGATGTGCTTTTAATTTATCTAGAAAACACTAAAATTGAGAAACAAAAAACCCCAATGAATTCTTTGTACTTCCTGGTAGAAAAAGTAGAAGAAAAGGTTAGAAGACTGATAAAATTGAGTTTCGGGAGCAGACTAATGGGTATGGGTAATGGGTGTTTTTACTCAACTCATCTAACGTTGGTTAAGTTAACCGATTAAGGGATAAAAATGGAATTTATGCATGGATCGCTCCCAACTAGAATGGACCTGTTTGACTCAATCCGTCAAATAGGTTTGACTGAAACCTTGTCTTGATGTAAGGCTTGACCCAAATTTTTGGATTTCCATAACGATCGCTCAAATATCTATCTTATAGCTGAACTTAAAATCCTGGAACACGTGTAGGGCCAGAAATTAAATGAGCAGTGAACTTGAGACTTTGACAGGACCGAGAATGGTCCATTATTGGCTTAGATTAGGTTGGTCCTCCTTCAATTGCATGAATGTATTTTCAATTACATTAAAACACATCGCATCACCGTAACTAAAATGATACTACCATCTATTGACACACAGCCAAATGGCTCCTTCATACCGAGAATTTCTCATTTTTTTCAGTAACGAAAATTGATAAACAAAATTACAAAATGATTCAACTTCAAGACAAATGAGTGAGTAGATTCGTCTATTAAAAATCATTGATTCATGGCATTGCCATGGGAGCCTAAAGAATTTACATGATTTTCTTACAACGGTGTATCAGTCGATATGGACTGATACAAATGGATACATATAAACCAAAGATCGCATATCAATATAGCCTCTATTACGGAAACTCTGGATCGGGGCAGAGAAATGTGGTATATAATTCTCACTGGAGATAGTCTTATAGGTCCTAGAAGATTAAAATCTACTGGTCACAGTATTGGTGGGATGTTGTCTCCCCCAAGTTGCAGTAAACAATCGATCCACTGTGTCATTGATCCCAATCCTACAATGGTCAACAATTATAACGCATTGTAGTGTAGCCCAAAAGCTAGAGTGTTCGAGTGCTGATTTCTGCAGATTCTTTAGACCGAATCAAGATCCTATTGACATTCAGAATGATTTCTAGTCTTTTAATCAAGTCAACTTTGAGGGTCATAAGACCAAGCACTATGGTTGCCCCCTTCCCTATCCCTCATATGTAGGGAAAAAACCAAAAAACCATCCACTATGGTCTCAAATATCCCTATATGAGTAGGGATATCCCTCACTTTCCCTATTTGGAGGATCACATCTGATCCGCCTTGTAGGGAAGGGAAATCACACAGCTACTCAGTTACCGTATTTTTTTACGCTTTACGGATACTGAGTAGCCGTATTACCGTTGATACGGCAACTAAGTAGCCGTTTCGATAGAAATATTTGTTTGACCTTTTTTCGTTTACACCTCTCTCACACCCGATCCTAACCATCCATCATTAATAACGGCTCTATCTTCTCCACCTTCGGATCCCAACGGTCATTTTTTCAAAATCCTATAAAAATACCACTCTAATTCTCACACCAAATCAATTGATTGCTTATTTCTTCTTCTTTACATCAATTGATTTCTTATTTCTCTTCTTCTTCCTATACTTCTTTGATTTTTATATTTATCTTCTACTACTCAAGTTTTTATATTTTAGTTTGATTCAAAATGGTTAATAATTTTGTTCTACGGGAAGAGATTGATCTTACTGCTGCCATTATTTATGTTAGTATGGATGAAATTGTGGGTTCGGGACAAAAAACCGCTATGTTTTGGATACGTATTCACCAAATTTTTGTCGAATGCAACGGCAATACTAATGGAAGAGATTGGGCAGCCTTAAAAACCAAGATGAAAGCAATAAAAAAAGATGTCAGAGAATTCGTGTCCATTCTTAACGCAATATATCCGGCAAACCAAAAGCGGTGCGAGCCACGATGATTTGGTAAGTTCTATTATTGTTGTTAAGTTTTCCATATAGTTGGTGATGTTTTTAATATAAAAAATATTTCATACAAAAAAATTCAGACAAAAGAAGGTCGGGAGCAATTTCAGTTTCAAACTGGACAACCATTCAAGTATGATGCATGTTATGAAATGTTTAGAGAAAAGGTCCCTGGATTTAATTATGAACTCACTGTGGGCCAAAACAGTGAGTTGTTTAATAATCATCGTGACTTTGTATCAGTCGAAGATGGTACTGAAGTTCTTCCTAATGGAGAGACTCATTGGAATTACAAGTATAATGCACGTCCTATAGGAACAAAAAAAAGCCAAAATGCAAGCTAGACAGAAGAAGGATCGTGAGCAAGGTATATTTAAAGAAGGTGATGAGGGAACATCTTCGGTTAAGATGGAAGAAGATAGGATCTATCAACAAAGTGCTAGTATTTTGGAGTATCTTAAGGAAACACGATCAAGGAAGGAAAAAATGAGAGTGGAACAAGAATCCCAATACCAAACAATTTGGGAGTATACTCAACAACTGAGTTATGAAATGGAAAAACAACTCGATTTGTAAAAGCTTCAACAACAGACTAATCAAATGCTTCAACAACAAATGCATTTAGATCAAGACAATGCAATAATGTCTATGGACCTTAGTCGGTTAGCTCCCAACGAAAAAAAATATTATCGACGCAAGCAAAAGGAGATCTTGAAGGGGATGAATATAATCAGCGTTGAAGATTCAAAAGATGATGTTGTAATCAATCTCTAGTTGTTTTATCTTTTATTAAGTTTAGTTTTTTAATTTCTAGTCTAGGTTTAAATTAAAAGTGTTGTCTTTAATTTCTAGTTAGTATTATTGTTAACTTAATTTTAAAAGTGTTGTTTAAATTAATTTAAATTGTTGTTTGAACTAATAAAAGGTTTGAATGTGTTATAACGAAACGATTTTCATATTCAAATTAATAACTTCATTATCACTTCATTAAACTAATGTTCATTAATAACTTAAAAAAGAAATTACAATAGATCATTCGATTAAAAGCGTGTATCGCTCTGCCCTCGTTTCTTAACATGGTGCACGATAGGTCTGAATACATTACATGTTATTATTTTTCTTGGTGTGAGATTCAACGATCAATGCCGCTTCGATATGATAAAACTGTTCTCCTCTCCAGGCTTTATATGCATCTTGTACAGCGGACCTGTCCCTTCTATACCTATCGAGAAACTCATTGTACTTGATGCATAATTTCCTAACATGATTTGTCCTTGAACAAATGTGGGATGTTTCATAATTAAAGCGTGGTTCCTTGCCCGTCGGTTTAACGAAAGGACCCCAACCAACTTGAATCCAAAATATAGTATGATCTTTAGGATCTTCTGGAAAATCATCCTTGAGAAGGTAAAAGTTTCTAATCCATTCTGTCTCTTCTTCAACATCCTTTAACCTTGCCCTCAGTTGGAATTGTTCTTGACCTCGTTTCTGTGCCTTGAGTTTTTCTTCGTATTCTGTCGCAGCCGATGATGAATCTTTGGTTTCTTTTGTGGATTTTCGTTTGCTTAACACTTCATCCATCACATTATTTGATTTGGTAGGTGATGAAGATGTTGTTGCGTTCGTAGTAACTTGATCTCCTCTTTTGCATATCTCTTTATCCATTGCAGCAATTGATTGAGTGGTTCGCTTGCATCTTCTAAGAATATCTTCGACTGAGTTGGTAGTTACTGATTGATTTGCCATTGAATAGATGTTTAGCTTTGATTTTCACCTCAAAGATTGATACTGCAAAGAAGAATGGGTAGATTGATGCTGCAAATACGAATGGGTAGATTGATGCTGCAAAGAAGAATGGGTTATCTTCCTTATATAGGAATCGTTCCCAACGGCCATATTTATTAGAACTCGTGCCCAATGGCTCTATTTCTTAGAACTCGTGTCCAACGGCTCAATTTCTTAGAACTCGTGTCCAACGGTTCTATTTTTTAGAACTCGTGTCCAATGGCTCTATTTCTTAGAACTCGTTCCCAACAGCTATATATTTCTTTCTATAAATATAGAACATTTTTTCTAACCAACAACAATCTCAATTCTTTCTATAAATATAAACCTCAATCCTGTATTCTAACAGTTCGAGTAAAAATGGAAAACAAATAATATGTGTGGAAGCAAAAGAGGTTTGTCCATGTTGTTTCATGGATAATCATAGTCTGCTTCAATGCCCATGGCTATATACAAAATGTCCACAGCATGGTTTCACCGGCACTAGGAAGGTAAAAGAGTCGATACCGGGGAAGATAAGGTATTTGGAATGTGAGTATGCTAAATGTCCGGGAGAAGCACAATGTTTGGAGGATGCAATGAAAGATGCAATAAAACAAGAAAAAGTTGACGAACTCTGCAAGAACTTCAAACTAAAAGGAAAGGTGGAGTTTGAATGCAGCAAGGGGATTCCCTGTGAAACTAAGGGTTGTAATTTCTTTATGGAAATGCACCGGTCAAGTGCAAAGAAAACATATGGAAAACGTTACTGGAAATGCTTTGTCTGTGAAACGGTAGCATGGGCTGAATAAATGTTGTTATGTTTTAGTGTAATCAAGAGTTTGAATATCAATTGATGTAATGTGCTTTTTTTATAATTAGTATGTGTTGTTCTAAGATTTTAAATGTGATGAACATGATGTAATGTGCTTCTACAATAAATAATAATAGTTATTTTCATATTCATATGATTAACGATTACATTCAGCACGTGAAACCAGCATTTAAACCAATAGGTGACCCTATTGGACGAGTTATGTCTCGTGAGGGTTTACAGAGAGATATACCCACAAAACCTATCATTATTTAAATTCTTTACTCTTCATCTGATGATTCAGAGGATGAATCTTCAAAGGGGGAAGGGTTATACTCTGAGAAACTGTTTTTCAAAATCACATAGCAGTTAAAAAATCTAAAAGGTTTCCCCTTCTTTTTTTCGTAACTCTCAATAGAAAATTGCTCCTACAACAAAAGAAAACAATATTAATTTATAATTAAAATATTCAACAATTCAGTACACATACACAAAAAATTGTTGGATAGGTAACCGGTAAGTTTCTTACGATTTCCGAAGGTACTAGAGCCCTCCATAGATATAAGGATCTTTGTGTCGATACATATACTTTCACGTCTGAAGTGATAACGTTTAACCTTGTTTTCAGATACTTAACCGTTCGTTCATTCGGATTCCCGTTATGTATAGTCAACCTTTGCAGTAACTGCTCCAAAAGGTTTGTGTTATTTAGCTGTTCATCTTCTTCTTCATTCTCTAGATGAACATCAACCCATAAACTAACTAACAATTCGCCTTCCTCCGGATTATAACCCACCATAATTAAGAAAGAAAAGTGTTGTAGATAATAACTTGGACAAAATAAGTGTTTATTTTTGAAGATGGAGAACAGAGTTGGTCAAACTAATGTGTTCATTGGTAAACAGAATGTGAATCCTTTATACATGGTCAGTATACATATCCGTACACTGTACAAAGAGATTTCACGGATAAGTATACTAATCCATATACTGTACAAAGAGATTTCACGGATATGTATACATATCCATATATTGTACAAGGAGATTTAAATGATTTAATGGATTATCCTAATTGTAAACCATATGTCATCAAATATAAACGTATTCATTTGCATACATAATTGAAGCCCAAAAATAATTTAAAGTCTGTAATACATATGCATGTAACATTCGAAATTTAGAACACAACAATGAAATACATCATATGCCTCAACATCATCATCATCATACATACCCGTATCATCGTCATTGATAGACGCATTTATGTGTCTATTTTCATCTCTATTGTGTATATTTTTAGTACCCATTTTTGTACTAATTTTGGTATTTTATCCCTTTGTAGGTGTTTTTGGAGAAATAGGCTTTTGCGGCAAAATTGGCTCGAAAAGTTGTTAAAGGCTCCTGGGAGGACACTTGCTATTCGGACTCTCATTTTGGATAAGGGGTAACCCATTTCCAAGCAGCTGCTAAGAACAGACCGGCACTGGATAGGGGGAGGTCACATTTCTCAAATTTTCAAAACAAAAAATTGGCGGGAATTTTCTTTACAGAAAACAGAATTTCTGTTTCGAATTTTGGATGATTTTTAAGGCGATTCAAGGGCTGATTTTCGTTGGGTTAACCCTGTTAAGGATAAACAAGTATGGTATGAGCTGTAGAATCGATTAAACAGGGATAGAAATCCGTGTTGGAGCAAAACAGGGAGAATTCATATTTTGAGTTGTTTTCGGTTTACAAAAGAATTTGTGAAGAGTTTACGGCAAGATTGGAGTGTATGGAGTCCTTATTCAGTCCTGGGAGAGTTTAAGAGAGTTTGGAAACCAAGTTGACGCGTAAAAAGAAGATTAAAATCCCGTAACGTGCTGTGAAGAAAAAACGAAAATATTTGGATTAACTCGAGTGATTTTGGGGTTTGGTGGATATATATAGGTTGATTCGAGTCATATTGAGAGGCAACAAAGTTTAGGGGAAATTTTAGAGCCTTAGAGAAGCCAGAAAAATCATTGGAAGAGAACGAATTTCTGCTGGTGCAACTGTGGCCGGAGAAGACGAAGAACACAGAACAGCAGTAAAAGAAAGTCGCAGAAACTGTGACCGTAGCTTTCAAACTATATACCCTTTGTAACAATTTTTCCAACAGTTAGCTTCAGTTCGCAACAGTTCTCTGTATGAATAGGTTCTGTAACAATTATATTTGTTACAGAATCCGCTGCTTAACACTTTTCACTCTTTTAATCAACTTTTGAACACCAAATATGTATTTTGAGCAAGTGGTTAATATGAGGAGCTAAACCCCTTAGCCGAGGCGACGGAGGAAGCCATTGTTCCATGAAAAGTGGTATAGTTCTATTTTAATTATTTATTGCAATTATTTTACATGATTTTTTGCATAGAACTTAAAAGAAAAATTGGTTTTTATTGAGTAGTTGTGAAGTGTTTTGATGGGACATGCTTGGTTTTAATACTTTTGATGTTTCATGCTTCGTGCTTACAATTATTACTTCAAAAATCTATTAAAGGCAAATACTAGAATCACTTTAAAGAAGAATATTGCATGAATATTGATTAGAGTTTATCAATTAATTGGTCAATGGTGGAATCCAGAGTCTCGGTATTTTCTCATTATTATTGAAACAATTTTATTTAATTTTCAAAAATCCTTCACAAGTTCGAGCAATGAACCTTTTTACCACTACAACTACAAAACATACCAGTCATCGTCAGAATCCTCAGCATTATCGTCCTCCTCATCGTCATCGTCCTCATCATCGTCATAATCCTCCTCATCGCCATCTCCATCATGTTCATATTCGTCTCCCACATGTCCGTCTCCATATACATGTTCAACTGCATGTTCAAAGTCATCTGGGATTTGATCATTGTAATCTCCATAATAATCAAATGTTCCATCCTCGTTTTGACCAGGAACTACTTCTTCTTCTAAGTCTGTATCTTCATAATCTCCTTCTAATGATGGAAGTACCACGTATTCCATATCTGAACCCTCCAAACTAGACAAGTCCCCTGCCTGGCCTCCTCTACCAGGACGCGCAGCAATGTGCTTGACAAGATCATTTCTTAGCTGTAGGTGCATTTCTAGGTTTTTTAGAGATGATATAAATACACAACCATTAATGGTAGGTTCCGGAATCGGAATAGGAACAACTCTTCCCCAATCCGTATCCCGACGTTCATGCTCGATAATCATGTTGTGTAAAATAAGACAACATTTCATAATTAGGTTCAAGTCAGATTGTTGCCAATACTTACATGGTGATCTGACAATTCTGAATTTACCCTGAAGAACTCCAAAAGCACGCTCGACATCCTTTCTTTTAGCCATTTGATACTTGTTGAATCTCACATACTCGGGAATTTCCAATGTCTGACTAAAAGCTTGTACAATTGTAGTCAACTCTGGATAGATACCATCGGCTAAGAAATAACCCATATGGTATTGGTGACCATTGATGACATAATTGCATGGAGGTGCTACACCCTTTAGCATGTTATCAAAAAGGGGTGAGTGTGCCAACACATTCAAATCTTTGTTGGATCCAGGCATTCCAAAAAAAGCATGCCACAACCACAAATCGTATGATGCCACCGCCTCAAATACCAAACAACTATGTTTGTCTTTACCCTAGTAAGTTCCTTGCCAAGCTACCGGATAATTCTTCCATGGTCATTGAATACAATCAACACCACCAAGCATTCCAGGAAAACCTTGTTCCGCATTCTCAGCTAGCAACCTCTGAACATCTTCAGGAGTGGGTTCACGCAAATATCTTTCTCCAAAAGTCATGCAAATGGTGTGGCAAAATCTTTTAGATACATGTATATTATAGTTGCACCCATACGAGTGTAATCATCAACACTATCAGCTGCCGTACTTTTGCATAAACATTTCATCACGGCAACTAATTTCATATGCGGAGAATGCCCCATAGTACCGGTTGCATCTGGACGTTGGTGCCATTCTGGATCAACTTCAAGCAATTTTCCTAATAATTTCTCAAATAAGTTTTCCCTCATGCTTAGACGTTGTTTGAATTGTCTTGAGGTATAACCAGTTCCAGGCGTAAAATAATCATTCATCATTTTGGCATCATGCCACACTCGATCACGCGTTATTACACTACGTGTCTTTACCTCCCTAGGTACTGGTTGTCTAATAATACGCAATCGTTCATCCAAACATAGTTGTGTAAACATTAGCAAAGCTTTCTCTTCTTCATCACTAGAGCTATCCAAATAAATTCCATATTTAACTCTCACATAAGCATGCATTAGACTCATTATGTACCTTTGCAAACAACAAACACAGTATCAATTTGTGTATACCATACAAAAATACAAGTCAATCAATGTTATTCATCGATATAGTAGTTTACCAACATTTCATTCAACACAAATCAAGACACGCAACAATTAATCATAGATTTTTCACTAAATATATGTTCTAAGTATATTATTGAATTGCAGACTACAAACCTAACCAACCTAAAAATAAAAATTTCATCAAAATCAGAATCAAAATAATTTCAAACCCTAAAATTAGAATCACTCACCTTAGATGGTTTTTTGGATGAAATTCGAAATTGAAGAATGGATTTGTTTCACCTTGGAGAAACGATGAAACCCTTTTAATTTAAGCCAACGAATCACAATGAATCAATATGAAAATCGAAAGGGGATAAAAGGGTTTTGAGAGGATGAAAAACTAGAGAAGAAGAAGAAGTGGGAAATCCGAGCGAGGTTCTGATGACTTAAACCTATAAAACGACTACTCAGTAGCCGTATTGGTCAAGTCAACTAATTGACTGATACGGCTACTCAGTAGCCGTTTGGTACTATTCATACGGCTACTTTGTAGCCGTATCATGTAGGGAAGGGAAAAGAGGGCACCATAGTGAGGTTGCCTTCATTATGCTATCCCTTCCCTACATATGAGGGATAGGGAAAGGATACCAAGCACCATAGTGCTTGGACTAACATTCAGAATTAGGTAAGATTACTCCAAACTATTTCTGATCGGAGTGCAGAGGTCTTGAATTTTCTCGGTTTCAATCTCAGTGATATTTTTTTGTTATAAGAAAAAATAAGATTGCACTAAGAAATAGGGTTACCTTGTTGATTGGTTGAGCTGAGCCTTCTCATATAGGTGTTGGTTAGCTGCTAGCATCCTATCCCACCGAGTTTGTCAAAAAGGTTGCACTTGCATTGGTTGTATACTTGTATGGACCAGTGCAATGACTGCTTTATAGTTGAAAGTAAATATTGTTCTGCTTTTTGTAACTGCAAGTATGCTTGCATTATACTTTATTTTCGCTAGTCGAGAAAGATTGTTTTCCTCCCTTCCCTTGTCAAGGTTGTTACAACTTATACTTCCCTCAAATCGTGAGTATGGTTTAGATGGAATTTTTTGTACTTGCAGGACAGCACCAACACGTCGGTTTGCGGTGAATGGGTCGTAAATGGAATATAAGTCAAGTTTAGCTTTTAGTCCGAATGAATGGTCGGGGCCTAGCTCACTGCTCACGACTTCGACTTCGACCTGGCCTCATTAGACTTCAACAAAAGTCATCATTATTTTTTTTCTTTAAGAAGCAAAAAGTCATCAGTGTTAAACGATTTTTGTTAAAGGGAAAGCCAAAACATTTGAGGGAAAGCTGACTTTCGGTCAAATATGTTTGTCCGTGACTCAATTAGGGTGCAAATATAGTTACTGCTAAAATTTATCCCTAACCTTAATTCCCGCTACGTACCAAGACTAACCTTCATTTTTAATGTTAGTCTTTTACCGATACTATCACAAGACAACAGTAGTGATGGATCAATCCAACCCATGTGAGTAGGAATCCTGGAATATTAGCTTGTTATCTGATGGGGATGGATTTGTATTTTGGATCTCTTTATACGGGTGGCCGGCCATCACCAGTTTGATATCATTGATATCATGGATGTTTTCTGTTTGGTGTTTCGGTTTTGATCCTGCAAACATTGCCGCAGTAAGAACACTTCTCAATAATGACACTCCATTAATGGCAGACATTATTCTTCTCATCTCATTACAAAACCAGGATTTTTATTACAGAATTAATGAGTTGTAGATCAAGTATTAATACAGCCTTAATGATCGACTTAACTGTCACTATCCTAAGTGCACACGTACAGAAAGTTTGTGTGATTACAAGCCACTCATAACTCACGTGACAGCAAAGAGGGAAAAGTAATTTGAAAGCTTAACCTGCACTGCAACTGTTGTTATCCTGCACCACTGTATTACAACAACTAATTCCTTATCTGAAACAATTTCTCCAGTAGCGGCTAATTGATCGGATAAAAGTTTTATCTCATTAATCAAAGCAGGAATTGATTTAGTACCTTGTGTGATAGAGAAAAGCTTTGTACGCAATTGAATTGAGTGAGTTGAGGAAGCTCTTGCAAAACATTCTTCAATACTTCTCCATAATTCATGGGATGTAGTAGCTCGAGAGAAGTAGGAAATTACTGAATCTGAAATTGTTGAATTTATCCACATAATAATTGTTGAGTCTTCATCTAACCAATCTGTATACAACGGATTTTCAATTCCATTAAGCTGATTTCTCTGATTTGTATACTATGGAGGGAAGGGATGAGAACCATCAAGAAATCGCATATGCTTGTGAAGTATGAAGAAGTGATACCTATTGAGGTTATTGATCCATTTTGGAAGCAACTATCTTTCACCCCCCCCCCCCTACAGAAGATCCCGAACAATTACCATGGGATACGAAAGAAGCAAAGGAATTCTTCGAAGCTTACTCACGTGGCAACTCGGTTATACGGCAAGTCTTGTTGAGCCAACTAAGGCTAATTACATGGCCATGGATAGCACAAAGTGAAGAGAAAACAAAGGGAGATCCTCCCGGCAGACCACAAACTAAAACGGCAAGGATAAAACAAAGGAAATAATTGAAAGAAATGACTCAACGTGAAGAAGAACTCGCGGCAAGTAAGAAACGAGATCCAACCGGATGTGAGATTTTGGAAGCAAGGTTCGCGGAAGCGCCGGTTGCAAACAAAATGGGTAGACCGAGAAAGGAACCGTTATCAAGTCAACAACAAACGACGGATTCCGTATCCACACCAAAAGCCTATGGATCGGAGGTTGATGTGAATTTTAGTTGTAGTGAAAGTGGTGGTAATAGGATTCGATTCTCGAACTTGTGAAGGATAACTTTAGACTTAAATTTTAAAACTAAAATATAAAAAAATTTACTGATATTTAAAACAAACACTGACAAAGTTGATATCAATATAAAAAGAACACTGAGGCTAAGATTCCACTATTTTTCCAAGTTCAAAGTGATTTTATCTAGTATTTATATTTATTCAATTTTTGCGTTTAATTTGATTCTAAGCTATTGCAACATGTAGATTTTCAAAATAACAAGTGTAAATCCGAAGCATAAAACATCAAAAACCTAGGTCCAAGAATGCTCTATCAAAAGAAATAACAATTGCTCAATAAAAATCACTCAAACAATTTTCAATCAAGGCAAATAATCATAAAATAATTGCAATAAAATAAATAAAATAGAATATACCACTTTTTGTTGGAAAAATAGCTTCCTCTATCGCCTCAGCAATGGAGTTTAGCTCCTCATATTAATCATAATCTCAAAATACATGTTTATGGCTCAAAAGTTAATTAAAAAGGAGAAAAGTGTTAAAACAGCGGATTCTGTAGTTGCTGAAGGTCTAAAACAGACGTCTGAATCGTTGCTGAAGGGCTTCGGTGACTGCAGGATGATGCGACCGTACCTCGTTGTCACTGAAAATAAGTCTGCCTCTGCGACTGACTCTGTGGGTCTTATGTTCTTCGTCTTCTTCTCCTTCGCAGCAGCAGAAAAGTTTCTGTACTCGACTCCAGTTGATTTTTTTTCGCTTCTCTAAGGCTCTAAACTTCTCCAAAGTGTTTCCCCCTCTTCCTTGGCCTCCCTAGAGCTTATATATCCCTCACAGGTCGGTTTAAACTCGATCAAAATCTCTTTTTTTCTTCCCAAAAATAAACTTTTCTTTTCTACCAAGTTTTGAAGATTCTATCTTGTTTTATCACTTCACCTCCTTCCTGAATTATCCAAACTATCCTCTTATTCTTAGACAAACAAATCCTTGCGATATATAGCACGTAACTTCCAAATTTACTCAAAACAGGTCCGAGATTCATTCCCTG
Source organism: Papaver atlanticum (assembly GCA_023531105.1). Taxonomy (NCBI): domain Eukaryota; kingdom Viridiplantae; phylum Streptophyta; class Magnoliopsida; order Ranunculales; family Papaveraceae; genus Papaver; species Papaver atlanticum. Next base: position 475,278 of record JAJJMB010009125.1, on the reverse strand, counting down.
TTGCCGCAAATAACTTCTTCTTTTTTCTGTCTCCGATAAACACCAATATTAGAAGATTTCATTCCCCTTTTTGTAGCTCCAAACATGTCATTCTTCCTGTCTATTAGGTAAATAAATCCCGTGAAAAAACTACAAGGAAATCTCGTGCAGAATCGACGCAGAAAAGTTCGCAGCGAGTTCTTATTGTTCCCGCCAAAAACTTGTTTCAAACGAAGGGGATGACCTCCCCTTATCCGGACCAGGGGTGCGAATAGCAGGTGGATGCCCCTTAGTAATCTGGGTGCCCCTTAGTAATTTTCTCCCATGAGCGCAAAAACCACTTTTCGAGCCAATTTCACCGCAAAAGCCCATTTTCCAAAAACACCTACAAGGGATAAAATACCAAAATTAGTACAAAAATGGGTACTAACACTATACATAAAAAAGATAAAAATAGACACATAAATGCGTCTATCAGAGGTTCCAAAGAAAAGGGGTAGGCCGCCAAAGGTACCAACATCAAGCTACCAAGAACAACAAGGTGAGCATTCTGAAGCCACACCCATAGTCGATGTAGCGGAGGTTCCAAAGAAAAGGGGTAGGCCTCCAAAGGTACCAACATTGAGCTACCAAGAACAACAAGATGAGCATTCCGAAGCCACACCCATAGTCGATCTAGCGGAGGTTCCAAGGAAAAAGGTAGGCCGCGAAAGGTACCAACATCAAGTGACAAAGAACAACAAGGTGACGAGGCGGTGTTTCCAAACAAAAAGGGAAGGCCAAATAAGGAACCTACATCAAGTCAACTACATGAAGGTGAAAATTCCCAAGCCACACCAAAAATAAGTGATAGCAAAGGTAAGGGACCCATATCTAGTCAACAACAACACGATGGTGACAACTCCGTAGGCACGACCAGAGTTGATGTAGTTTCGGTTCAAAAGCGAAGGGGTAGGCCAAGGAAGTACGGACTCCCATCAGATACTGAAGAGGATGGAAGTGTAGAGATTGCAGAGGATGGATTGGATATAATTAAGCTACAAAAGGGTAATATGAAGATGTATAAGGATCGCAAAAAAAGGTAGGACCTTTAGAAGTTATCATACCAAGATACAGTCTTACATAGACCAACTTCCTGAGGTTATCCGCGAGTATATTGTATATACGGATGATGTCAATGGAGATGGAAATTGTGGTTATCATGCCGTGATCGAATAATTAGGAATCTTTGAGACGGCGGTTAGTAAAGGGATGACACCATTCCGATATGCTAGAAAGAGGATGGCCGATCAACTTATGAAAAAGAAGAGCTTTTATGAGCAATTGGTTGGTGATGAAGAAGGGTTTGATGATATGTACGCTCAAGTGTTAGGTCCCGAGCAAGAGATGAAGTTCCTTCCTTCTCAATATTGGATGAGAATGTCGCTTTGTGGGCATCTAGTGGCGGATACATTTAATTGTGTTGTTCATTATTTTACCTCCATCGTAGAAGTAACATTTACACCAAAGTGGTAAAAATGCGAAGGATCCCTTAAGAAGAGAAGAGTTGTTTTTGCGTTCGTGAACGGTAATCATTTCATTATTCTAAAACTCAAGGAAAATTGTCCATTGCCATCTATTTGTGGGATGATTAAAAACAAGGATATAGATCCCAAACTCTGGAAGGAATGGATGGCATTGTATGAGGAGAATCACCAATTTTGGGATGCGTTGGCCTTATCAAAAAAAAACCTCTCCAAGAGGAGAAGATGCAACTTCATACGTGTGGAAGCGATGATGAGTAAATTGGATATATGTGGTTCACTAATACGCAACATTTTTTATTTTATTTTGGAAGTGTGAATTGTAAACATTAAATAATATTTTGATGTCAATGCCAGCATTGTTATGTTTCATCATTACAACGCCGGAAACATTGTGCCGACGTAGAAATTAACTTTTGAAACGGTGCCGGGAATTCAGAAAAACATCCAGAGAAATCAGTAAATGTGCCGGCATTGAAAGTAAACTAAAAACAGTGCCGGTACTCTGACAAAAATATTTTGCACCTGGAAATTACGGACTACCGGCATGGTATCCAAAAAACCCTTCAATGCCGAAATTCTGTAATTTTTTTGTTTTTGGAAAATTCAGGGTGCCGGCATTGATTTTACTCTTTTCAACCATGCCGGTACTTAAGAAAAACTTAGAAATTTATGTGATCTTGGCACCTTGAAACTCTATAAAAGAGGTAACTTGACACTGGTTTATCAACATAATAAATCAAATAACAACACTAGATTGTATAAAAAAACAAACTCCAAAGTTAAGAGGTTCCAAACCAAAAACAAATCAAACATAAACCAAATCAAGCAAAGAGTTTAGCAAGAGACACAAACAAACACATTGTTCAAGACACAAAGACAAACATAAACCAACACTAGATTGTTCAAGACCAACTAATACTATAGAAGAAACACACGATCACTCGGTCCTTGGCTTCTTGTGTACCCTCTTTTTCCTTTCGCCCCACAAGTCTTTTGCCTCTGGATCTTCAATTTTGTCTATCTTTTTCTCGACTTTCTCCATTTCTTCCTGGGTCAGCACCTCTCCTTTCTTGTTCTTTTTCTTAAAGAACTTTGACAAATTTTCAATCCGCTGACGCTGTTGTCATATTTTTAAACATGTACTTAGTATGTACACTTATATAAGTTCATAGATATAGATTAAAATAATAGGAAATGAAAAAGAAGTACGTACCAATAACGTAAGGATCTTTTGTAGTCCGGGTACAGTAAGTTCAGCGGAGTTGTGGAGGGAGGTGCTGCTTGTGGAGGAACTTCTATGTTAGCCGGGCGTACAATATAAGAATGCGAGTACTTCCGATGACCTTTGAGAAAGGTTGGTTCGGTCTCATAACCGTTTTACGCCGATTCCTCCCAACTCTATCCAATACAAGTCCTCGTTCTTCCCTTTCACTCCAATGTGCAAGAATGGGATTTGGGTCGTAAACAACCAGAGTATGGTTCTCATCTGCTTGGCATTGAGGAAAGTCATGAGAGAATTTCTGATAAGATGTATCCGTAAGATTTTTATGCTTGTACCCAAGTTGGCGCATTACACAGCGAGGGTTGTGCATAACAAATCCTTTTGGATGAAATAACGGTCCGTTGTAAAATGAAACATTGTCACGCCTTTCAAAGTAAACTCCTCTGGCATCCCTATATGGGTCAAACACAACATCTTGGACAGACACGGAGTCCAAAGCCATTCTCATTGCGAATAACCGTTTCTTGTTATTGGGCTTCGGGGCATTGTTGAAGTAGTATTTCGGAGCTAGATGCTCATGATATTCATACTCACGTACATTCTTCAATCCTTTATACTTTAATCCTTTAAAAAAAATTGGGAAGTGTTCATAAGCCCACACCTATGCCAATGAAAGATCGTTAAAATGAAATGTATAAGTACAAAAATAATTGGAAATTAACAAAATTAATGACAATGATGACAAAATAACTAGTTCATTATACCTGAATTAAAGTGAAAGAACCATTAAATTGACAGGCGTTCGCCTTAGAAGCTCTACGCATTTCTGCCAAAAAATATGCCAAGAAAGCAGTGCCCCATGAATACTCATGTACCTCCGCCAAGGGATCCAAGTATTGTAGATTGCTCAGATGCACCCTGTTACCATTAGCGTCAGGGAATATAACGGAGCCCAAGGTGAACAACAGATAAGCAGCGACAGTTTGCTTAACTTGTTCGGGATTCAATTCCTTGTCCTTCGTATTCCCAAACAATCGAACAAGATTGACGAATGTGATAGTATTTGTCCGGGAACGCCTTTTCTTATATATATTTGCCATAGTGGTTTCCTTGTCCCACCCAAATAACTTTTTAGTCAGCTCATAGATCTTGTCCCATTCTAGTTCCTTACAGTCATCTCCATGCTTAACGGCTTTCCCAAGAACCTCTAAACCTAGGATTCTTTGTACATATTCAGGGATAATGGTCATCTCGCCAAAAGGAAAATGCATGGTATCAGTTTCACCAAAAAACCTCTCCATAAAGCAGTTCGTCGTGACGGTATCAGTGGCCACATAATTTTCTACCGCGGGATACAACCCAGATGCTTTGACTATTGCTTGAACTTCGGGACACTCTAAATCCAAAGGCCATATATCACTTGATTGATGGCGGCTAACACGGAAGACTTTCTTGTGGTCCTATAAAAACACAACAAACTAAATTAAATTCACTTGATCATAGATAAATAATATAATAACAACATGAAAATGTCTTACATAAGTTTGATAGATCCAACGAGCCCAAGAGTGCTTGTAGTCAAATAAGAGTTGCGGGTTTATCAGTTCACCCCACTGTTTGCCATCATCGCGGTCTGGAATCATGTCATATCTTGTAGGAAGATGGGATGGGGGTTCCTTTTTCTTTTTCTCAGGGGCTTCAACTCCGACATCAGGTTGTCCTAAGCCACCTGTTTGTGAGGATGATCCACCTACTCGGGCAGGTTCAGGATATTTTTCCCACTCATCATCATCATCACTGCTGGTTGTTTCCCCCGTACGCTCCCGAATGACGACCTTAGCACGATCCGGATCAGAACAGCTACGTCGAGCCCGAGAAGACTTAGTTTCTACTTCTTCAACAGCTTTGCCCTTTCCTTTCTTCATTTGTGCTTCTCTAGACCTACGTACAAATATGTAAACTGAATTATAAACAGGAGGCCGGCATGGTTATTAAACATACAATCAGTGCCGGCAGCAGTGCCGGCGTACTAAATGATTAAAATTCAATGTCGGTTTTCTTGAATTTTATACAGAGATTTTACAAGTTAAGGAAAAGAAAACCGGCATGGTTAGTAAACATACCGACAATGCCGGCATGGAAGATCCGGCATGGTATAATAGAGATATACGATGCCGGAAATGGGGGAATTTTGTACAGAGATTTTAACAGAAGAAGCAAATAAAGACGGCATGGCATTGATCAAATATACAAAGCCGGCACACAAAACCGGCATAGTATTCAATTAATTTATATGCCGGCAGGTTCATGCAATAAAATAGGGATACAAGACATATAATCCGGCATGGTTTTCAAATTGAATTCTACCGCGAATCAAACATGTAACTGAATTTCAATTGACTAAATTGCAATTTCAAAATTTTCTTTTAGTGTAGTAGAAAGACTAAACAAGCAAGTTTCAATTTGTGTTTTCTAGTATGGGATAAACCCTAAAAATACTTTAATTCAACATACACATCACTTACCGCATCAAATTTGTTATTTCCGCCTCACCAACAGACTCTTCAGGCACTTGTTGCGCTTTTGATTTCGATTTACCACCATCATCAACAGATTCTTCAGGATTGGGTTTGGGTTTTTCAGGAGGTTTGCGACGAACCATTGTCTTTGGTATAGAAGATGAAACAAAAAGAGAGTTTAGTGATTTTGTAAATTCTTTTGGAAGAGACGAGAAGTAAAAACAAAGAGAGATGGAATACTCTCCTTTCTATAACCGTCACTTAAATAGCATTAAGGAGTTTGTAACCGCCACATAAATGGTATTAAGGAATTTGTAACCTCCCCAGTAAGGGGGGTAAAGGAGTTTGTAACCGTCACATAAGTGGGTTTAAGAAATTTGTAACCACCACATAACTTGAGTTTGTAACCGTCAGAATGCCGGCATGGAAATATGGTTGTTTTTAATTTCCGGCATTCTGACTCTAAGATTAATTTTATTCCAGTATACCGGCATTGTATGTTGAACACTTTCAACGCCGGCACCTGTGCCGGTATAGTATATGGTTATTTTCCAATGCCGGCTAACGCACCACCAAACGAAGTATCCACCAAAGGTTTAAGTAAGAAAACTAACCCAAACTGGCCTAAATATTAATCTTAAGGAAATAAACTTAAAAACATTAACCACATAAACAACGTTACACATAAAATGAAAGATCTCAAGCTTATTGCAACTAACATCATTTCTTGGAACGAGATTCAACAAACAAAGAAGCTTCGAAATGCCTAAAAGGCTCTTTTCTCCACTTGGTATATGCGTCCTGAGCTTGATACCTATTCCCTCTGTATCTTGCGAGAAACTCGTTGTATTTGCGACATAATTTTATGAGGGCAGTTGTCCGATTCGCTACATACTTATCCCCGTAATCCATTTTGCGTTTCTTGCACTTACCGTCCTCAAACTTCGGCATATAAGGACCACAACTAACAAGACCCAAAAAAAGAGACAATGGGCTGTGATCTTCCGGGAAATCCGATACTATGTAAAAAAAAAATCCATTCTATTTCTTCCTCAACATCCGCTTCTATCTTCGCTTGTTTTACACGTTCGTATATTTCCTTTGTTTCTTTGCGATATTTTGCTTCTTTTGATGCCTCTTCTTTTTCTCTTTTCATTTTAAGTATCTCTTCTTCCATTGCGGAAATTGACTTGGTGATGGTTTCCTTCCTTCTAAGTTTTTCTTTTATAATGGCAAATGAGTTGGTGGTGGATGATGATTGATTTCCTATCGGAGTCGATAGTTTGTTCTTCTTAAGTTTTTCTTTTTCCATGGCAATGATGAAATCGGTAGTTGTTGATGGATTTTCCATTGGAAATATGTGTTGGAGCAAACTCTTTTTTTTTGTAGGTATCAAATGCAATGGGTGTATCAATTCCTTTAAATAGATGAGTACACAATGGCTCTTTTTCCACTTTATTGTACCGGCATTGTCATGAACCTAAAATCCATGCCAGCAGTTCCCTTTACTGATTTATGGTTTGAAAAAATAGCGGTTGGGAATTTAATGTTAAATCCCGACACTGAATTATAGTTAACGATGTTGCCGGCACCCCCTACCGGCGTGGAGTTGTATTACATTTCAATGCTGAAATAAGGTTTATTGTACACAAAAACCATAAAATTTTGACACTATATCCCGGCATAGAAATATATATAAGATCTACGTCGGCACGGTAACGGCATAGAACTATGTTAACATGGTATGCCGTAACTGTAATTTATTTCAAATATAATCCTTGTCGCAGGAAGCACGGATGCACTTAGCACGTGCATCAAGCCTTTAAACCACTTGGTGACCCAAGTGGATGAGTTATAGTCTCATGAGGGTTTACATAGAGATCAACCCACAAAACCTTACCAAAAACTACCCTAAAAACCTAACCAAAAAGCACTAAATCTATCAATCTTTTTAAGAAGAATCCGTATCCGATTCACCCAACTGGTGGTACTCGGTGACTTTGGTTACCATGTGGTTCACGTTTTCATCAAACATGAATGCTTCCCCCTTTTCCTGTAGGTAACGCGCTTTCATGGCTTCATGCTACAAAATCAACACACAAACTTAGTTTGTTACATAGAAATTGAAAAGAGTGGATTGTGTCAAATTAATCATAAAGATACTTACGACTTGTTGAGGGGAAAATCTATTATGGGTAGCGTGCTCGATCCGGTGTTTGATTTTTAAATACTCAACCACCGCATCTAGGATGATGTCGTGACGTTGCTCGATTTGTTGAGCAGTTCTTCCTTTCGGGTTCCCATAATCGTGAGTACATTTTTTTAAAATCTTCAACCACATGGAATCCCCCAAACTGTTATCTATAGTTGAAGGACGAGTTTCGGAGTATCATGCTTTGGTGATTACTAAATCTTCCTCAGAGTCAAACGATGCCATTTGTTGTATGTGGGAGTAGGTTATATACTAAGCTATATATAGATGAACCTTCTAGGGTTTAGGGTTTCATAAGTTTAGAGTCTCAAGGATATAGTAAATAACACATGATTTTTGGGCAATTGGGTCCAAGTATTAGCTCTCTTTATATAGAGAAAAACCTCAACGGATAGTTTTTTTGAAATCCCTTGTGCCGACATTGAAGTTAATATAAACGTACCAGTTTCCGGTATGGATTACCGTTAAACGTCCATGCCGGTAATTGATTTTCTTATACAGAGATTGGGCCAAATCTGCAGATAGTACCGGCATCGTTTTAACAACAGCGTACAACGCTGGCACACACTACTGGCAGTGATTGTGTTTCTTCATCTATGCTGGTATCTGTGAATTTCAAAAAAAAAACGGCTAGTTTTTTGAAAAATAAGACCGTTGGAGCTTCATTCTATATAAAACCCCCTCATTCCTTTGGGAAAATGTACACAAAGCACCCACCAAATAACAAAAATCCTTCTCTCAAGAAATCAAGCCTCAAAAAATAGATCAAGCAAGCACGGATCAAGCTTCACAAGCGATGGGAGATTCATCAACAAGCTCTATTTGCAAACCACCATCAAGCTCTACCCGCAAAGTAAGTAGATTCAACATTACTAACGATGGATTGGACAGTTAAAATCTTCTCTACTAAGACTTATCACTAATATAATCTTCTCTTACAGAGTCATCATTGCAGCTGTCAAATTTGCAAGTCACCTTCTCATCTAGCCATGGACTGTCCTTTTATTTATTCAAAGTGTAGAAACTGTGATGGGACATGCCGGTTTTGGATTGCAAAAACTGATGATGCTGATAATGGAAGAATGTTTCTAAGGTGTTTGAATCACCCAAAGTGCGAAGATTTTCAATGGTTTGACAAAGTTGTTGCACTAGCAGAAGCAAGAGCAAACCACAAGGGCCAATGCAAGCCTATTGATTGGTGTGATGGGTGTTATATGAAGGGAAAGGAATATGTTGAAAGAGAAAATGAACCAATGAAGATGGTCCTTGACACCGAGATTCCAGACGATGTCTTCGAAGATATTCGCGAAAGGCTCAAAGGTTCCGCAAATGTTGAAAAGGGATAGAAATAGATTATGAGATCATCTTCAACCAAAATTACTCCATTCCATGATTTTTAGTATGTTTTAATTTAAAGTTTCAAATCCAATGTAATAGATTACTTAGGAATGAAATAAAATAGCATTCTGAACGGTTTTATAATCAATACCGGCATTGTAGTTTAATCCAAACCAATGCCGGTTTTCTGGAAAAAACTATTCAACTGTAAGAAAATCAAAATTCCGGCATAGATTCATTTAATATTTCAATACCGAGACTGTCCAAATTCTTTATAGGAACTTGGACCCTTTCATCCTCCAATTCCGGCATCGTTATAGAAAAAACATTCAATGCCTATACAAGTGGCGGCATCGAATTATAATAACGTTTACACACCGAAAACAGTCCCGACGTTGTAGAACCTACACGTTTCAATGCCGGCACCTATGGTGTAAATAAAACTTACAAAGAAAAACATTTCACTAGAAATCTAAACATGTTCAACATAAACCAAACAACTGGATTGTGCTTAAATGTTCTTAATCCAGGTATCATAAACCAAAAGTAAACCAAACAACTAAAGAGTTAATCATGAGGTACAAACAAAAAAAAGTTCGGAATTGTTAAAAACGTAACAACCACCATCCAAATGAAGAAACACAACTAAATAGTTAATCACTTGGTCTTTTGCTTCTTGTGGACCGCAACCTTCCTCGTTTCCCCGAACATAGCTTTTGCACTTGTGTCTTCAATTTTATCAAGCTTTTCCTCGACTTCCTTCATTTCTTCAAGGGATAGCACCTCTCCTTCCTCGTACTTGGAACCAAACATCTTCTTCATCTTGCCAAGCCGACGCCGCTAGTTTCATACATCCAACACAAAATTAGTATATGTATGCTAATATAAGATTATGTGTACATTAAATGACTAAGGAATAGACAATACTTACTAGCAATCCAAGAGTCTTATTAAGTTGGGCCATTGTAGGTGGTGCCTCTATAGGAGTTGGAACCGGAGGGTTTTTCTAGGGTGGAACTTGGACGTCGTCCGGGCGCACGACAAAAGGATATGACCATTCCAGGTAATTATCAATGTAGGAGGGATCGGCTTCATCACCGTTGTTCACAAGCTCCCAATTACTAATATCTACCAAACGACTTGGTTCCCTATCCCTCCAATGTATTGGTATGGAACTGGATCATACACTACCCTCAACTTTAAGGAAGTTGTAATGCACTCAGCCAAGTCAAGAGCGTACCTTAAAGTAGAGGCTATCATGAAACAAGGTAATTGCTTATATCCAAGTTGTCGCATCACACGTCGAGGATCAGCCATAACGTATCCCTTTGGGTGGAACAACGGTCCATTGTAGAATGCAACATTATTAAACCTCACAATTTGGTGGTTCTCTCTAATCTCCTTGTAAGGGTCGAACACAACGTCTTTGGTAGTCATCGCGTCCAGAGCTAATCTCATATCTATCAGTCGACGATTGTTACCGGGCTTCGGAATATTGTTGAACTGGTATCTCTTAGCTCTAGCCGCCTCGGGTTCGGTAAGGTCTATGATCTTCAAGAAGGGGTAGTCCTTGAATAATGTTGGGAAGTGTTCATAAGCCCACACCTATACCAATGTGGAATAATACATATAAGAAGCAGTAAATTTTATTTCTAAGTTCATAATAAGGGGACATGTGAACAATATACATAAGAACATAAGTTTAAAAACAAAATTACCTGGAGCAGAGTGAAATTCCCAAAAAATTGGTTTGTAACAGCCTTAGAGGCCCTTCTCATCTCCGCAATCAAATGTGCCATTACCACGGTGCCCCAAGAATAGTTATAGACATCTTCCAACGGATCCAAGTATTGAAGGAGGTTTGCACTAACCCTGTTGCCACTAGTGTCAGGGAATACCTTAGTGCCCAAGATGAATAACAGGTACGCAGCGGCTGTATAACGAATTTGTGCAAGGTCCCATCCATCCTTCAAACTTTTTTCCTGCGTTTTTTCAAACTTCTCCTTAAGCAGCGTCAGCTTGATTTTCTTTGTCCTACTAGCCTTAGATACATAGAAGATTTCCACAGAAGTTTTGTAGTCCCAACCCAACAGCTTGTTAGTCAGGGCGTGCAACTTCGACCATTCTAGGTCCGGACACTTATCTCCTTCTGCAATTGATTTGCCAATAACATTCAAGCCTAGAATGTTCTGAGCATCATCAGGGATCAAGATCATCTCCCCAAACGGGAATTGCATGGTATCAGTTTCACCATGATACCTTTCGACGAAGCAATTGACTGTCACAGAATCACAATTCACATAATTTTCAACCAAAGCATATAGACCAGAATGTCTTACTAATGTTTGGACCTCTTCTCATTCCTTAGACAAATCCCAACGAGACGCGGCTTAGTTTCGGCAAACACGCACAACCTTCTTATGATCCTACAATTAGGAGATAGTACGATTAAAAGATTTTACATAAATAACAAAAATACATATGCACAAGATAAAAAAATTCTTACATAGGTTTGATAGATAGTGTCCTTGTAGTCAAATAGAATTCTCAGATTGTCAGCTTCACCCCAAATTCTACCACGAGCAAGGTCATGTATCATGTCATCAACATGAGGAAGGTGGGAACCTTTAAATTTTACTTTGCCCTTGCCTTTGCCTTTGCATTGTGTCGGTTGTTGACTTGGTCCACCAACTTCCTCTACAACTTCGCTTTGGCTTGCTAATTGACTTGGATGAACCTCATTATCTTCCTCCTCACTTTCCTCTTCATCATGCTCATCGTTCTCAACTGTTCCAGTAGGTTCACGGATTACAAGTCGACTACGGTCACCACCACTCTCCCAAATTATCCCTTTTGTATTAGCCCCCAAACGTTTTTTGCGACCTTGATCTTTCCCTCGATGAGGCAGAGACTGAGGAGTATCAAGACTGTCCTTCCTTCTTCTCTTAATGACAACATCTTTAGTTTTTCCTTTGTTAGCTTCCTTGGCTCTAGACCTATATCAAAATACACACGAAATGAATATAAGACAACTCATATTCAGTCTTAAACCGGCACAGATTCAAGAAATACCAATCATGCCGGGACAAAAAAATGGTATAGTAATTTGGAAAAAACAGAATGCCGGTACACCTTTCCGGCATTGAACAACAACTATCGACAATGCTGGTAATTCCTAAACTGTTCTTGGATACCAAAAGATAACTACCAGCACAGCCGAAAAAATCCAACTCCATGCCGTTACCAGGTACCGGCACACAATGCAACCTAAAATCAATGTCGGTACTGATAATAATTTCTAGGGTTTTCCTGGATACCAAAAGAGCACTACCGGCATACCCAAATAAATGTAAAGCAATATCGTAACTAACTACCGGCATAATGTTCAACCTAATTTCAATGCCGGTACAGAACATTCAGTTTCAGGTGAATCTGGGTTTGAAAACGGCATTGTATTCATACTAAAATCAATGCCGTAACTAAATACGGGCACTGCCTTTATTCTAAATTGAATGCCGTAATCCATAACCGGCATTGTATTCATACTAAAATCAATGATGGTACTCACTGAAACTCAACTGTTTGAGTTAGGTTTCGCGATTCTAACGATTCTAACCCAAACCCACTGCTATAAATCGATTCAAACACTTATAAAACAGTTCAAAACCACTTACCTTCTCACGGAAGCCATAAAATCACCAATTTGATCTTCCGAAGCCTCTTGTTCTTCTTCTTCTTTCTCTTGAGCAATCAAAGCAAGCCTTTGTTCTAATTTTTGTTGAGCAATCGATTTCGATTGGGCATCTGATTTCTTTCTTGGAGGCATGGTTATGATTCAGGTAGGTTAATCGACGAAGAAATTTTTGAATCGACGATTAATCGTCGACGAAGAACGGATGAAGAACGATGAAGAAGAAGATGGAAGATTTTTTTTTTCTTCAAAACCTAACCCTAGTGCCGGAACAGATGTGGGAGAACGGGGGATATATGAATTTGGTTTCTAGATTTTAAGTTTTAAGGGAAAGGGTAGTATAGTCTTTTCATAATATTTTTTAATTAACCAAAGGGTATTTTAGTATTTCCATACCCAAAAATCACCCCTTAGCAGACACTATGGGTTGGGGGAAGTAATTTATATCCCCCAATCGCGCGTTCCTAAAATGGGAGGGTTAGCAGAGGTTGACCGGAAAACAGTCAAAAAATCCATGTTTTTGCAGGTTAAGAGTCAAGTGCGCAGCTCAATAAATTCTAGCAGCAATTCAGGTATCTCTGAACAGAATTGATCTGATACTCACGGTGGAATGGGATTTCAATTTTTCTCCGACAATCATGACAATAGTAAAATCATACCGGCAAACTATGATATAACTGGAGCAAGGTACAAGTCAGAGACAACTTGCAGTTTCAAATTCAAAATTTGAATTTTCTGACACAAGCAAATTCCATTCAGATAAAACCACAAAAAGTTAGTGGACCAGAAAAGCACACGTGGAAGGAAAGCATCTTGGTTCATAGACTGGTAAACATTCAAAAAACTCAGTTAAAATCACTGATTTATTTACCAATTGGTTCAAAAATAACCCAGGTAAAGGGAAAGAGAAATTCAAAGCAATTCCAAAAATAACGGTTGCAGATTTTGTAATCCAAAAGTGGTTACACCAAACAGATTCTTCATTCTTACATATTATCCCCAGGCTCAAAGTTTCAAGTCATTCAATCTGCAGAAATGGTGAAAAACACTGAAGTAATAAAGACTCTAACAACACAATTATCTGAAAATTTAAATAAAAAAATTGTCAGAATAAATGAGACTCACAACACCGTGGATTAGATAATGGAAGCAACAAGGAATATTAGTGCAAATTTTGGTGAACAAGAAGATAAATCAAGAGCTCTATATGCATAGGTTGTTGCCAGAAATCTCAATGCGGAAGCGCCAAAGAACATCAATAAGGAATTCTCAATAACAGAAGTGATTACATTAGAAGACTCAATTGATTCAGTGGTAGAAAAGGAAGGAGAAATAGAAGTGTTTGAAGATGTTGTCAATTTGGCTTCAGATGGTTGTAATAGATATTAAGGTCCTAGTTTTAAACATGAGAGACTTAACAGCTACAGACAAAATGGATGCTTTGAAATATTTAATCAACAAGGTGAAACCAAATGTATATCTAATCCAAGAGACACATATGATGAAGATGAATGGTTGGTGGGTGAAACAAATATGGGGGCAATGCCAATGAACACAACTAATAGAAAGATATTCCTTCCCAAGGACTATCTGGAGGTTTATTAACAATATGGGATGATACAATATTTTGAATGTATGGATGAAGTTTTTGTCCCAAATACTCTCTCACAAAAATTCAAATGTAAAAATGCATACTTTGAGTGGTGCATTACAAATATTTATTCTCCATGCACTTATTGGGAAAGATTGGAGTTTTAGGAGGAATTAAATGATTTAACAGGATGGTATCGAATAAACTAGTGTGTATCTGGTGACTTCAATGCAATTAGAAGGAGAAGAGAAAGGAATAGACTAGGAGGCTCTAAAAGAAACAAACGATTCTTTAATGAGTTCATGGAATAACACAATTTGGTGGATTTACCCTTGAATGGAGGTTTATATAGTTGGATAAACATGCAAGCTGATCCTATTCTCTATAAACTCGACAGAATACTACTCTCTCCTCAATTTGAAGGTAATTTCCCTCTACTCACTCAAACTGTTTTTTTTCTAGATATTTATCTGATCACTCAGCGATTATGTTAACAACATCAAATGTAAATAGAAACAAGCCACCATTCAGAGTAGAAATTTTTTGGTTTTCACATCCAGACTTTGTCAAAAATGGTGGGACAATACGGTGTTTGCTGGTTCTCCTAGTTATATAATGTCAAATAAATTTCTAAAATTCTTCTTAAATGCATGGAGTAGAAAACATATGGCCAGGTGGAAGCAAACAAATAGGAAGTCGGAGGACTTATTGATGCTTTAAAAGCATTATAGAAAAATGAAGCTCTAAATACTCAACAATTCAATGATAAAGAAGAATGGAGAACCAAACTCAAGCAAATAAACCTATATAATGCGAGGAAATGGTTACCTAGAGCAAAGACATAACATTTCAAAGAGGATGATGCAAATACAAAATATTTTCATACTCTTGCAAATGGGGGGGAGAAGAAGGAACACAATACAAAAATTGGTGATAAATGGGGAGGGTAACTTCAATCAAGTGGACATCAAGCAGGAAATTTCTTCTTACTTCTTTAATTTCTTTCAAGATAAGCATCCTACAAGACCACAAATGAACTCAGAATTTTTCACCAAAACATCAGATAAAGATAACATAGCAGTGGAAAACCCAATTTCAGAAGAAGAAGTTTGGAGAGTGATCAAGCAATTCAAAAACAACAAATATCCAGGTGTTACAATATGAAATTCTAAAACTGGCATGGGAAGTAATCAAAACGGATTTTATGGCAGTCATAAAGGAATTTGAATCTCAAAAGAAAACGGATTGGAGGGTCAATTGTTCTTTTACAAGTCTCATTCCAAAAATTGATCAAGTTGGTTCCCTAAAAGACTTTAGACCAATCATCTTAGTCAGTAGTGTGTATAAAGTAATCTCCAAAAGAAGATCTTGAACTCAATAATTCAAGCCACGGAAGAGATTGAGAGATATTGATCTCCAAAAGTCAGTGAACTCAATAAATGACCAATCCTATTCATTTTAGTTGCAGAAATATTCTCCAAGTTAATGAAGAATGTTGTGCAACTAAATATGAGTTCAGGATTTTCAATCAATTTCATTCAAGTTTCGCACCTACAATTTGCTGATGATACTTTAGTCTTTCGGATGCAAAAGAAGAAGAGGCAAACAATCTTGTTTTGATCCTTCAAATATTTGAAGCCATAACAGGCTTGTGTGTCAATTTTCAGAAAAGTGCAGTAATAAGCATTGGGGTTGATCATATTATTATTGAAGCTATTGCTGATATTCTAAGATGCAAGATTGAAAAATTACCTCTCAAATATTTTGGTATGCCAATGGGTGCAACTTCAAGGGAATGATATATTTGGGATGCAGTAGTAGAGAAATTTCAGAAGAAATTAGCTCTATGAAAGAGAAAATTCTTTACAAAAGCATGGAGAGTGATCTTAATCAAAACCTCATTATCCAGCTTACCAATTTACTTCATGTCTATCTTTCAGATGCCTGCAAGTGTAGAGAAAAACTTAAATCAAATAATGAGAAATTTTTTGTGGGGGTAAACAGCTGACAAACAAAAAATTAGTTGGATCAAATGGGAGAAAGTGATCATGGAGATTCTCGAGGGGAAAACAACTTCTATGAAGGAAAATTGTTCAAGAAAAGATGAAGACAAAGCCAGAGGCATTGTTGGTGAAGGATTCAAATCGAATTCAAGGTAGATGAATGTGGATGAATTTTCAAAAACAAAAGTAGTAGTTGAGTAGCTAATAACTCTACAGATGAATAAAGGTAATGTAGTTTAATTCTGGTGGGATACATGGAATGACACACAAGCTTTAAAAACTAAAATATCCAAATATCTTCAAGCTATCAAATCTTAAAGATGCTTATGTCAAAGACATGATTGCAATGGAACTTGGGTTATCAAATTGAGAAGAAATTTGTATGCAAATGAAATCCCAGAAAGGCTTCAACTGTTTGCAGATTTATGAGCTTCTCCAAATCTAGAAGAAAACAATCAAGATGAACTCATATGCTCAGCAACTGGAGGTTTAACTGTAAAAGTTTGTTACAAATGGTTAGTAGAACAACTGCATAAATCTCATAACATTGCTCTATATTCTTGTATCTGGATACGATATGTGCCTCCCAAGGTGCAATTTTTCATTTGGTCTGCAGCACAAAATGCGATTCTCACAACTGATAATTTACTAAGAAGAGCGTGTCAAATTCAGAACCTTCAGTGCTCATTCTGCAACATACAACAAGACTCTGTCAGTTATCTACTTATGCACTTTGGATTTTCTCATATAGTCTGGAGCTATTTTATAAGAGGTTACAATATTAAATGAGTGCAATGAGGTTCTTTACTCGCTCAACTTCAAGCATGGAAGCTTAGAAGAGGTAGAAACATGGGAAGGATAATATGACCGCTTATCATTTTTGCAGTGTGTTGGGCCATTTGGAATAAGAGAAAAAAAAAGGGTAATGGCTCATAAGATACCTAAATATGCCGAGGAGGTCATTATTAAAACCAAACTTCTGATTTACAATTGGGGAAAAGATAAAAAATGGTTTAAAAATAATATATTTAGAGAACTAATTACACATTGGAAGGTTGTTATACATAGTTGAAACATATGTACATGTAACACTCTAAAAATGGGGGGTAGGCTTTTTACGGGGCTGGTCTTATTACATTTTTCTTTTTGTACAATTAACCTTTTAAGTCAAAAAGAAAAAAAAAAGATAAAAAAAAGATAAACTCTATATACATATTGTTCAAGGATCTTTTAACTAGATCTACTTACAATTGTATTAGGCTTTGTCTATACATGTTGCCAGACGAAAAAGTCGGTGGTGTACTTAATACCCACTCGTTTTCATATACAATATCTAAAAACTGAAAAACATTTTCTTTGTAAAACATAGAATAAGTGGGCCGGCACAGCACAACATAGTATTGTTCTGGCACAACACAACATGCCTTTTAGTACGACACGACACAACACAACACGCCTTAATTTATGGCACACATCACAACATGACACTTAGCACGTCGTGAACTAGACTGTGTTGGGCCGACACGTTTTACACTTATGGATATTAATGTCTGTTTGCAACTTTAACTTTTCTACGCATTTCGGTAGTCCAACTCTCTTCTACCTTTGGTTTTGGTCGATATACTTTTTTTTATGCCAAAAATGAATAACTTTATTAACTTGGAACGCTTACACTCTCTAACAATAATTGACTCTCTATACTACTTGGTAGTTGCTCAAACCAAACCCTAGTAGTATCAAATTTCCTACTGAATTTAGCTAGTTTATCAGCAGATTTATTACAAACCCTAGGAACAAAATTACACTCCCATTGCGGGATTGTTTTTAACCTATCAATGGCACCTAACAAAATAACTTCATTCTCCCATGCTATCACTGGTGAAGATTTGTTGATGTAACCTTCGATCCCTTTTAGATCAGTTTCGAAAACAATATGTGTAGATTGTAAATCATTACCCCAGTTGACTATATCGAGGAACGCCAGACACTCTGCCTGTTAAGAATCTTTTATTCCTTCATAGCATTTCGATTGACAACCCCACCACTTTCCCGTAAAATCACGCAAGAAAAGAGTAATTCCTGTTAGACCAATGTTAATATCAAACAATACATCACAGTTGATGGTAAATTAAGGATATGCAGGTGGTTTCCACTTTGGTATATGGAACCTAGCAGTATACACATTACTGCAGCTTACTAGTTATTTAGAGTAACTTCTCAATATAACTAGCAAAACTCAAAGCTTTCCTAGTAGTAGTCTTTGAATCAACATTTTTATTCTGGAATTGCAATTCACATCTCCCATTCCAGATAGTCCAAGAGACTATCATGGCAGTATTTAACCAATCAGCTTGAAAAGTCTGTTGTTATACTTGTATCATCTAGTTTTCGAACAAATTAGCAATATCATTATGAGCTCCTGTTAAAACACCACACCCTTCAGGGATTTGCATCCATACAACTCTTGAGAAAGGGTGATAGAACAGAACATGCATCAAACAAAAATATACTTTTCTTTACCGGTCAACATAAAAATAAATACAACCGGAATCGCTATAACAACTATGTGAATAAAAAGAAAGGCACAACAAGAACAAATATATTCCCGACACCCTGATAGCTTCATTTACGAAGGTGCACCTTTTCAACACAAGGCATATATATACAGTATAGTATTAGTATGTCGGTATTCTACATTGCAACTTTTCCTTTCCTTGCTCTACAGTCTATAATATACTATACTATGCATCTTGGACCAAATGAATGGTAGGACTTTCAGCTGATGGATTTGACCGAAATGTATCCTTCCTTTTAATTTTTTCTTCTTAAAAGCGTAATTCCTAGAGAGGAAAGGTGAACTAAAGTATTGACCGAAACCCTTTTTCCGACCTAAATCAGTAGCCTCCTATCAGAAAATATCATTCCCCAAGCTTCAAGTAATTTGCCAACTTTTTGATATTGACTTTATGGTCACGACAAACCACTAATTAGTGACTAGGACGTTTCACATGGTAGAAACTAGAAAACGACTCGGTATTATTAGCTTAAAAGGAAAGCTGAGAGCCAATAAAATAAAAACAATCACACGCGGAGTATTTTGATTCTTCAATACCACGTCACATGGGAATTGAATACACAATACCCCAATATATACGGAAGTTGGACCCACATACTCTTTCTCCTTCCTTTCGTTCGTTGTTTCCTTATTCCATATCTCGCAGCAGCAGCCTCCTTACGACTTTCCTTCTCGCTTTCTCCAACCCTATAAATGAAAGAAAAATAATCATATTTTTCTCTTCACCTTTCAAATTGGTTTTGTTTTTGTTGTTTGAATAGAGTCTCTTTGAACATCATATGTCTCAGAGGCCCAACATTCCACATTCTTCAACAGTAGCCTTCGGCTTACATTCTCATCTCCTGGTTTCCAGTGAGATGAACCCTAATTCCAATTGGTCTTAATTTCAGATTTCAATTTCTCTAATTCTTTTTTTATTCGGGGTTTCCAATTACAAACCCAGAAATCAAATCTTCAATTACCCATTTTTTTTCTCTATTTTTTTTTTCAAATTCTAAATCAAAAATCAAATCAAGATGGGTGTCAAGGGATTTGTGGAAGGAGGAATCGCATCAATTATAGCAGGATGTTCAACGCATCCCTTAGATCTTCTGAAAGTTCGTATGCAACTTAATGGTGAGATTCAAACCTCAAAACCAACAGCCGAATCGGTCCGACCCGCATTCGCCACAACCACCACCGTTGCGGCTCCGAAACTCAACGCTGCTCTACCACCACCGCCACCACGTGTGGGTTTGCTATCGGTAGGGAAGACTATCGTGCAAGAACAAGGACTACGGGGTTTATTCTCCGGTGTATCGGCAACGGTACTCCGGCAAACACTCTATTCAACAACTCGGATGGGTCTGTACGATATCATGAAACAGAAATGGACCGATCCAGAAACGGGCAACATGCCTTTAGTCCGTAAGATAGGAGCTGGTCTAGTTGCAGGTGGAATCGGTGCAGCTTGTGGTAACCCGGCTGACGTCGCAATGGTACGGATGCAAGCTGATGGTCGTCTACCTCTGGACCAACGCCGTAATTACAAGAGCGTTGTCGACGCAATCACTCGAATGGCCAAACAAGAAGGGATTACTTCCCTGTGGAGAGGATCATCGCTGACGGTGAACCGTGCCATGATCGTAACTGCATCTCAATTAGCATCGTATGATCAAATCAAGGAAACAATCTTAGATAAAGGTATAATGAAAGATGGATTGGGTACGCACGTAACTGCAAGTTTTGCAGCTGGATTTGTTGCATCAGTGGCTTCGAATCCCGTGGATGTGATTAAAACCAGGGTGATGAATATGAAGTATGAACGTGGAGGTGTTCCACCATATTCTGGTGCGTTGGATTGTGCCATGAAAACTATCAAGGCTGAGGGTCCTATGGCTCTTTACAAAGGATTTATTCCTACTATCTCTAGGCAAGGTCCTTTTACTGTTGTTTTGTTTGTTACTCTCGAACAGGTTAGAAAACTTCTCAAAGATTTCTAATCTCAATCTTGACGATAAAGAATGAAGAAACAGAGGTGTTCAAGATAAGAGTATGATGATGATGATGAAAAAATCAATAATAGGAACTATTAATTAATTTATTTAAAAATATATGTTTTAGGAGATTTATATATTTATATGAACTGATAATTATTTATAAATGTTGTTGATTTTAGCTAACAAGAGCACGGCAACCGTGATGATGTCGTCGTTGGTGTTGTGGCTTTTGTTTTAAATTTTTTAATAAATTGCATAATTTCGCTCCGTTGATATTGGAAAATAATTTTTTTTATTAGTGGAAATTAGCTGTGTGTGGGTCCAAGGAGGACGGTTTCAAGGTCTTCCATGTGATGTGAAAGATATTTGGAAACATGGTTGTGTTGTCGTGTATATACCATGTCGACGGAAATATATTTGCACTGTGCAGCTATGTGCAAAGCTACTCCATTAATTTGAAAAGCTGAGAAACCGTGTCAGGGTATTCAGTGATGCGAGACTATTGTTCTGCTTGATTGGTGGCATTTAATTTGCAACCTGGTCCGGTAAGATCTGTTTTATTCAGCGTTCACTATTGCATGAAATAGAAGGCAGAGCAGAGGCGTAGACTTTAAATGGCCAATGGATGCACATGGACTATGGTAGTTGGCGTCGAGTGAATGCTGATCAAACTAAATAAAAGAGGTTAACGCTGTTTTTTACTCTTTTTTCTTGCCAAGTTATCGGTCTATTAATAGAGGGACTATTGGTGGGGAGAAAATGGAAACGGCTCTCCCCTCTATCGTCTTTAAATTCCATTGCTGATTTATGTGTTTTATAGTTTTTAGTGAATGGTGATCAAAGAAAAATTCAGAGAAACTATTGGTGGAGGAAAAGTAAAAAGGGGCTTAATGAAAACGGTAAGTGAGGAGTCTATTTTAGAAACTGGAAATCAATGTGCAAGTTAAAAACCGGAAATCAATGTCCAAAAATTCAACTTAGCTATGATAGTTAAAATGCGGTGGAGGTCTAAGAAGGATCTTGATTAACTTTGCACTTCTGTTTTCAAAGCTAAATACTACCCAAAAACATATATGTTACATATTAATGACATTCCAAATAGAACTGATAGTTGTATATGGAGGGGTATGCTTACAGGCATAAAACAATTAAAAAAAAATGTTTTTGGGAAATTGGAAATAGAGCTAGTATAAAAATCCAGAATGATTTCTGGATTCCTTGATACGTCGACTTCGATGGACAGACCTCAAAAAGATAATGAAGGTCTACATAAGGTAAGTGATTTGATTACTACTAACAATGCATGGGATTTAGGAAAATTGACTAGATTTTTTGATGAACATGCCATTGAGAAAATAAAGAAAATTCAATCGACTGATACCAATCATGAAGATACACCCCATTGGACTCTAAATGCAACAAGTAAATTCTTGGTGAAATCTCTTTATAATCAAATCAACACAAATGGAAATGCAGATAAAAAACGGAATCTTATTTGGAAGATGGATACCGCTCCTGCTGTGAAAATCTTCATCTGGAAAGCAACCCATTTCATACTGTCAAATAGTATGCGAATGGCAGCCATTTTGCCAGAAATTAACATAAAATGTAACTTGTGTAATGAAGAGCAAGAAACCTTAACCCATCTGTTTCTAGATTGTACTTTTGCTAGACAAATGTGGATGCATTTCAACTTTGATATGCAATTCATAAAAAATGGGACTAACAACTTTCATGATGGTTATATAAATGTTTTCAAAACACCAACATAGGTGGATATGACGTAGACTGGTAATTTCTGTACAGTGTTATCATATGGCAAATCTGGAAGGCATGATGAAACATAACATTCAAAAAAGAAACTCGAAATAGGCATGATGAAATAGCTGCAATCTGGAAAGATGATACGATTCCATAAATATTTATTTTTTAACGTTAGCATTATTAAAACATTATGAGCATTTTTTTTTGAGAATAAGAGATATATTAAGCCAAAGACCAAACCAAAAACAAGAAACGAAACTATTATCAAGCTATCGGATAAGGACATGCCCTGTTCTGAGATGTAGACAACAATCTATTGGTAGTACTACTACCTTCATTCTGAATACCTAATTTATCTAAAGTAAGGAACATATTTAAGTAGGCTGGAAAAACCTCCTTCCAAGAGCAAAAAATGGAGGATTTTCTTTCCTCCGTCGCCAGCTTATCTGCCACCGAGTTGCCAGTTCTGTGAACAAAATTGAAACCCAAAAAGTTGTTGCAGTCTGTTAAAGTTTGCACTGCTTCCTTCACTATTGTTTGATTCTTCCAATCCATCATAGTCACCTTTCCTTGAATGAACCCTATTATCCTTTCACAGTCTCCCTCCATCCAGAAATTAGAGAAACCTTCCTCTCTGGCCCATCTTGCTCCTTGCAGAAGAGCTAGAGCTTTTTCCTTTTCTGCACTTGAGGCATTGAAGATTCCTGCCTTTGCTGTTCTCCCATTACCTGTATCATCTCTTAACATTAGCCCATAACCAGCGTAAACTGTGTCAGATATCCAAGATGCATCAAAGTTAAGCTTAAAGCAGTTAGTTTCCGGTAAATTCCATGGGACCTTGATAGTTATTTTCTTAGGTATAGAAGCAATTGGATTTACTAGATTCCTTCCATTATAGTTCCAGTAATTAAGATGTCTTTGAATTATAATGGATGTCTGTAAAGAGGAGGTGATTTTGTCTTCAAAAATTCTATTACACCTCTCTTTCCATATAAACCAACGTTTGGTAGCATTGATTTCAATTACTCCCTCGCCCTGCGACTGCCACCATTTAAAATGATCAAGGAAAGAATTTCTTACACTGTCATACCTACCTCCACCTTCCAGCGGTGGTTGCATCCATATGGATTTAGCAAACCAACAGTCAAATAGTAGATGTTATATTGATTCTATATTCATTTTACAGAAAACACATTTATTTTCTACATCGTGCATATGTCTACTGAGGATATCTATGACAGGTAAAGCGTTATTTATGCATTTCCATAAGAAAAGTTTAACTCTTTGAGGCAATTTTGCTTTCCAGAACTTCTTCCAGAAAGTTTCTCTAACAATGTTGTTATCTTGTTTTCCACATAATCTATCATACAAAGATCTTACTGTGAATATTCCATTCCTAGTGAGTTTCCATCTAGGTTTGTCCTTATCTAAGGTACCATTCCTATCTGAAAACAAATGAATATTCAAGATAGAATGCGCAATTATATGAGGAAAAGAAGCTACAATGATTTCTTGGTTCCACCTATTAGTATCAGGATTAATCAAATCCGATACAAGTGTTAACTGAGTGTTCCTTTCAGAACATATTTGATCTAGAGTAGTGTTTAGATCGGGTATCCATTGATCTGTCCAAATGTTAATGGACTGCCCATCTCCTACCTCCCAGTATGTATACTTATGAATTAAATTAGCCCCCTGCACAATACAGTTCCACATCCAAGATGATCTTTGAGCTTTCTTTATAGCTAAAAAGGATTTTTTTTTGAAATATTTTTTTTTGAACATCTTAACCCACCATGAGTTTGGTTCAGAGATGATTCTCCAGGAAATCTTAGCCAGCATTGCCTGGTTCATCTTATCAGCATCCCTGAAACCTAAACTTCCCATGGAAATAGGCTTACACATAAATGGCCAGGATTTTATATGATAACCTTTCTCATTTGATTCTTTTCCCCACCAAAATTCACTTTGGATTGTATTAATTTTTGATGTAATCTTTTTGGTAGTTTAAAACAACCCATTTGGTATATTGGCATACTAGAGAGGACTGATTTGTTAAGAATCAGTTTACTAGGTTGGCTAAGTATCTTACTTTTCCAACCTTTTATCCTTTCTTCCATTCTGTTTACAATGAAGTCAAAGGTTTTAATCTTAGACTTATCTATAAACATGGGTACCCCTAGATAAGAATCCTTCATATCTATTTTTTGATTTTTAGCAGCTTAGACATCATTTTTTTTCAATTTATGATGGATCTTTTTACTAAAAAAAATACCCGATTTTTCAAAGTTGACCATATGCCCTGATACTAAACTAAATTCATGAATAGCATTTAGAAGATTTTTGCAACTTTGCAGGTTCGCCTTTGTAAAAATCAGACAATCGTCTGCGAAAAACATATGGGAAATAGGCGTATTAGTTAAACTGATTTTTAGTCCCTGGATTTCTTTTGTGTTTTCTTTAGAAATCAAGAATCTAGAGAAAACCTCCATACAAATGAGGAAGAGATAGGGGGATAAAGGATCCCCCTGTATTAAACCTCTAGAGGGTTTAAAAAACTCGCCTGCAGTGCCATTTAAAAACACTGCTATTGAAGCAGTGGAGATACATTGACTAATTAGAGTGCACCACTCCGAGCAAAAACCCAGTTTACCCATTGCTTTTATTAGAAAATCCCAACTGACCCTGTCGAATGCCTTCGACATGTCAATTTTAACCCCTAACCCTTTTTCTTTGGTTTTCCTATGGTTCATTGCGTAGATTAGCTCATGTGCTACAATTACGTTATCTGAGACTTGTCTACTAGATAGGAATGCCGACTGATAAGGAGAAATGATCTTATCTAATAAAAAATTCATTCTGTTTGCTAAAAGTTTCGAAATTACCTTATAAGGGGTATTACAAAGACCAATTGGTCGAAAATCAGAAGCGTATTTGGGTTCCTTGCATTTTAGGATTAAAAAAAGAAAAGTTTTATTTAATTCAGGGTTTAACTCTTTTGTTTCCCAGAACTGCTGAATTAAACCTACCAACTGATCTCCCACCAAAGACCAGTTGTGTTTGAAAAAAGACACCGGGAATCCATCTGGTCCTGGTGATTTATTGGGTTTCATGCTTCTGACCACCTCCCAAATTTCCTCATAAGAGGGAGAAGCCATCAAGGTTTTGTTATCTTCTGTTGTAATGCCTTGAGAAAGATAAGAAAAAATATCTTCATTCGGCTCAGTTTGAGTTGCCTTAAAAAGATTTTCGAAATAGTTTTTTAGTTCTAAAGTTATTTCCTGTTTATCTTTCAACTCTTTGGCATCATAGTTTATGAGACAATCTATTTTGTTTCTTTTTCTTCTTTTCATTGTTTTTAAGTGAAAATGCCTTGTATTTCTTTCCCCAAGGTTAACTATATTGTCTCTCGAGAGTTGTTTTGCTATTTCTTCTTCAGTATCGTAAAGTTTTTCCAAATTTAGAAATTTAGAGTTAATCAGCTGTTACGAAGCTGCAGTAACTTTTGCCTTATTCAAATTTTCTAATTCCTTAAGAAGTTTCCTAATTCTATTAGTTGGTAGCCCAAAAAAAAATTCCTATAAAAGGACAGTTGATTTCCTAGATTATTTATATTAAAAATTAAAGAATCAGTTGGGTTAGAACTCTCTTTGATCCAACATTGGTGTATTAGATCAATACATGATTGATCTTTCAACCATGTATCAAAAAAATTAAAATAAAATTCCGATTTTGTTTTATCAAGCCCCTCCATATTGACCAGTAAAGGGCAGTGATCAGATCCAACTGATACAAGAACATTTAGGGTGGATTTTAAGAATTGGTTTTGCCATTCTACATTGACAAAGCCCTTATCCAATCTTTCCTGTATATTTTCACTGCCTTCTCTATGGTTATTCAAAGTGTATTTAGCTCCTTGGAAACCAAAATCCTCAAGAGCGGCTCTAACAAGGAGTCTTTTGAAAGGTTCTACTTCACTTTCAACAAATGGTACACCTACTTGTTTGTCCTCTTTGTTTAGGATTTGGTTCCAATCTCCTATAACCATCCAAGCCAATTTACTATAGTTGACTCTAATTGAGATCTCTTCTAAA
The DNA here is from genome assembly GCA_023531105.1 of Papaver atlanticum. Taxonomy (NCBI): domain Eukaryota; kingdom Viridiplantae; phylum Streptophyta; class Magnoliopsida; order Ranunculales; family Papaveraceae; genus Papaver; species Papaver atlanticum. The sequence continues at coordinate 448,785 of JAJJMB010009125.1, read as the reverse complement.
AATTTCCAAGACTCTAGCTTGGATTGCTTATAGGGAGAGCCGTAAAATCCTGTTAACAACCATTATTTATCAGAGAAGTTTGTTTTAACTAGGACATTGATCATGTTAACACTAGAGTGGACTATATCAAAATTAAAACCGTCTACCCATGCCATAGCTAAACCTCCTGCTATGCCCACTGGGTCTACAATAAACACATTTGGAAAATGAGACAGAAATTGTCTTACAACTGATCTTTTCTTTTTTGTTTCAGATAAAAAGACCACATCAGGGTTCTCAGATTTCATAAAAAAAAATCAAAATGTTGTTTTGTTTTCTTAGAACCACAGCCTTGGGCATTCCAAGCTAGGATTTTCATAGTGAAGATTGGCCTAAAGCAAAAAAAATCAATCAAAACTTATTTTTAATATTATGTATTTCTCTTGCTAACAGATAACTCAGTTTTCTAATAAGCCTAGTGATGAAGAAAAACCAAAAACAAAATTGAAACGAAGGTCTTCAGAATTAGGTTTTAGACTAAATCCTAACAAAGGACAATTGAATATTAATCCTAACAATTCCTACTGGAATTTAAATTAACACATTGGAATTTCTTGTCATACTAAAAAGGATTTTGAATTTGAAAGATTAATAGTTGAAAGTTACCTGGATCCCCTTCTTATTGTGATCAGCATCCCCATTTGAGGCAGCAACTATTGGTTCTTTGTTTAGATTTGATTCATCGAGCACTGGATTAAATGTTGATTCCCATTCTTCTGTGATGTCCGATCCCATGAAAGAACCAAACTGATCTATCTTAGTCTTAGATTGAGCATCCTCTACGATTCTACTGAGTTAGAACCTGGAGAGCTAATGGATTCACTTGGATCTGGTGAATTAAGGAACATTCTAAAGGCCGCATGACTGTTATCAATCTCTAGTTCCCTATATGGTGTGAAATACTCTTCTTCTTCTTCCGACAGATCTTTAGAGAAAGAGTAGTGAGCATCAGCCGTTTCGAAATTGAACTCAGGTCTTTCCTGGTAAGATGATAATCTTTGGTTCACCATCACTTGGAGAAGACCCGATTCCGGAGGGAAGTTAGTATGATCATGAGAAATTTCAGAGAACAACCTTTTCCTGATAGCCACATTTTCTTGTGAATCAGATACATAATCTTCATTCCCATTTTCTGTAGTGTTAAGATGAGAGTTTCCTGATGAAATCGCATCCAAAAAAATATCCTCCCTATTTAGTACAGTTATAGGCGAGATATTTACGGGTGATGCCATTCTAGCATGAGAAACTAACTCCTCATCAATTTGGTTCCCAAACAACACTTTATATTCATGTTCCCAACTTTGAGACTCGGTCACGTCTGGCTCAGTATTTTCATTGACATCATAAATCCCTTCTAGTTCTCTATTGTTCAGTAATGCACATGCTTCTACTAAATGACCTAATCTGAAACAGTTGTTGCAGATTCTAAAAGGGATGTTTTGATAGTATAGGTAAATCATAGATTCAGGATTAGATCCCACTTTGACTCTCAAAACAAATTTTAATGGTCTTTCTATGTTTAAGTAAATTTCAGCCAAAATAGGTGCATCTCCAACCGGCATTGCGTAAGCAGGCCTAATTGCTAAAACCATGCCTAAATGATGAGCTATTTGCCCCATTACAACCTAATTATGATGAAAAGTTTTGAGATTTAGAAATTGCACCCAAACCTTAATATGTTTTAGTGCACCACTCTCTATTTTCATGGCAGGATAACACTCAGCTAAGGGGAAAGCATTACCAAAAATATGCCATGGATCCATTACTAAGAGGTCAGTCATGATCTCATGGTCAATCAATGTTAGTTGAAAAACGTTTTCAGCAATATTTTTGATGGTAAAGGATACCCTTTTACCCCAGAACCATTTTAAAGCTTTGTAAATACTCGTCTTGTCGAAAACTTCTATTGAAAAAATTCTCCCTACCAATGTAACATCATGTTTTCCATGAAAAGTGTCAATGGTAAAGGGAACTAACGGTGCCGATGTAAAATTTCTAGTAGATGCTCTGCTCACAATAGGATTAGAGTTATTGTTTCTTATCCTTGCATTGAAGCGCCAATAGGAATAACGCATGATTCCCAAAAAAAAATTTTAAGGAAAAACAGATGCAAGAGAAGTTAAGAATGAAAGAGACCACTCAAGCTATTTTTAGAATGAGAACAAATAAAGGGAAAGGCAGGAAAAGAAATGAATGCAATTTGTTTCCTTAAAAAGCTAAAAACTTTTAGGCATGTTTACTCAATGGTTTACTGCCATAGCTTTTTCATCCACACAAATCTGAACACCTTAATAGCACACAAATCAAGATTAGAGAAACTTATGGCTGATAATTGTATTCAAAAGACACTGATTGCAGATATTTTTTTGACAGCTGGCTTCTCCATCCCAGCTAAGACAATTCAAATTTACTCATCAATTTACCGTTGAAAAAACGATTTGAAGTCAGTTAGACTCAGTCGAGATAGAACTCTCAAAAAATGAAGCACTTGCATCATTAATACACCATTTTTAAAAAAAAAACTTATGTATGAAGATTAAGGGTAGGAGATAATATTTATCCCTACAGATTCCGAAGAAACATTAAATTTTCTAAAACCACAAGAAAAGATGTTTGATTGCTTCCCTAATTCGAACTATCCACTGTATTACAAAACTCAGTTATGTAAGTGCATTCCAATTCATAGATCTTTCCCCTCTTATTTCCCTTTTAAAAAATAAAATAAAATAGATTGATCACAGTCACCCAATGTTGTTTTCAAATTGTATTGTTTCCTTTGTTTTCATGGGCGTTTGCATTTCATTTTGATGCACAACCCCTTCCATCTCTCGTCTCATTAGATGGCTCTTATCCCTTTGGAACAAAAACCAATGCAGACACAGCTATAAACAAACCAGTCAGATAAAGTTGCAGGTATTCAAGAGTTTTCATTAAAATTGAGCAAAGTTATGCTTTCTCAACCCTAAACTGTTCAGGAGGATTGAGCAAAGCCGAAGCTTAAGATTAAAAATTACCCCCAGTAAGTTAGTTTTGAAAAAACCATGTTAGAAAAGTGAGAAAGCATATGCAGGAATTTACCATGAATGTATGATTGCTAAGTAGAATTCCCCTATTCTAAGAATCTATCCTTTGACACTTATGAAAGAAACCATTATATGCATCACTTATTGCCTCTAATCCTGATAATCCAGTGCTCTCCCTTATTTTGAAACAAAGTTGTTTATAATCCTTTATAGTTGCTGCCATGGTAGATGCTGTTTCAGAAGTTTACTTGAAGGAGATCCAAGGATGAGTAGTTACTCCATAATCAAAAGTTTTTGAAAATCAAAAATTACTGTTTCAGAGACTCTCTCTCTCTTTTGAAAAAAAAATTGATCTATCTTATGAGCATTAAAACATATACAATGGACCAAGGGGACACATGAAACAAAACGTGGTACATATATTATACTTAAAAGAATACACACCAATTGGCTAGTTTGATTGATATGATTTGATACTGAATTGATCAAGAGAACTTCATGAGCTAATTCGCTAAAACAAAAGAAAGAAAGAAAAAAGAAATGACAAATACTATAATCGGCTAAGATGTTTCTTTTGAGGAAATAGCTAAAGATGGACCAAAACTGATGGAGCAATAAAATCTAACCGTTGATTGATGTTTTGAGTTCCCACTATGGTTTTCACTTTAAAAAACCCACCCTATAGATCTTAATGGTTAAGGGGATTGGTCCACATTTGGACCATGTTTTTAGTCCATAAAGTGACCAGCTTCAAACCATATATAATTAATAAACTGGCCAGTCCATTCCGTTAGTTTTCACACCCAGACCCACTATATAGGTCAATCATATTGATTAAGTCAGATCTTCATAGTAAAATTACTATCGTATCCTTACAAGTATGTAACAATAAAAGAACGCACGATATATTTTGCTCCTTCTTCGTTTAGATCTTCTGTTCTTGCCATTAAAACAAAAAAACAAAGAAGAAAAACCAGCGACAGAAAGATAAGATACCATTAAAAAGTAAAGTTGTTGTTTGATCGTTTAGAAGTTTTAATGGTATACCATGAGTATTACCAGAGTTTGTTGTTCGACTACAGTACATAACAATTGAAATTAAATGGAGACGAAGAAGGAGAACTTTTAAATCGAAGCAATACGGGTCTCCAAACAGAGTAAGTTCATCAAACCCAATGTTTAGTTATCTTTGGTTTTCCATATTAGATGGACAATTGTTTTAATTTGTTACATGCAGTAAAAATTGAGTTTAGGGTTCTTCGAATTTGGGGTTTTACTGATTTATGTTTTTTTTTTAATGTTTTTGTCCAATCTTGGTTTTGTGGCGATGGTTTGGTGGTTGCTCTTCGAATTGTTATTGATGATTTTTGAATCTAAGAATATTATTTCCTTGTAATTTTAATCTCTGATCTTCAAGATCAATCTCAAGCTAATAACATTCTTAGCTTCAGTTGTGCTTTTAATTGGTTGATCTGTATTTCTTCAAATTAGAATTAACTTATTTCGTTTGATTCCTGGTCGGATTAAGGTGTCACGCATCATGGTAAGAAGATTATGAAATGGTAAGAATTGATGTGAATTAGGTCGCTTTCAATTCATTTAAATGATAAAGTTGTATTGGTTTAATTTTTAAAATGGTGATTTTGAAAGTGTGTATTTGATGTTGTACATCTGATTGGTGTTAAGTTAATACAAAAAAGAGAGGAACTTTTTAAGTTAATTGGTTTTGAAGTAATGGGTTTAATCGAAAAGAAATTAGCTATGTTGGCGGAGGTGGAAGTGGATATGGTGGTTATGGGTATGAAAGTGATGCACATGGTGGAGCTGGTGCTAACTCTGGTTGTTATGTTGAGCCTGCAATTATTATGGTTATAGGTAGCAAGAATCTATTGTCCCAAGTGGTTGGGATTAAAAAAAGTGTTCACTATCTCTTGCTAGTTACCATTCTACTCTATTAAAGCATGTTGTCTGTGCGTAACTCAACTACTGTTTTTAGCAATTACTAGTGCTAATTCTGCTTTTGGAATCCATTAATTAAAGCATTCAATTTATCCATTAACTCCTGGTGTTCATTTCTGTTGCTATGAGTTTTGTTTCATTTTGAAGATGTTTTATGTAACCAGGTGTTGGTGGTGTAGTTGTCCAAAGCCCATGTTTGTGCATTTGGACATCCAATGAAGATTGATAAAGACCATTTGAGTCATGGAGTTGGCTCAATAACGATTCAGGTCGCTAACTCGGACCTGCTCAGTCTGCTAAGGGGTTTAAACGTCTTTTCCTGAGTGGAAAAAGTCAAATTCGGCCATTTTATATAATGATTCAAAAAAAAAACGGCCACAAGTTGGCCACTTTATTAAAAAACTCTTCTTTTTATTATTACTTCTGGATTTATGACCTTAACAGAGCTTAGCTTGAACTTCTTTTATCACTTTCTACTGTTGCCGCAACTCTCTTGTAAGTTGTATAGACTCCCATTCCACATTCCTAACTAGAATTTAGTAAAGAATAGAAATACTACTCCTAAACTATGCTGAACAAGATACTCATGCAAACATAAACACCTGCTATCACTTGTAAACTTTGCAGAAATGAGGAGGATAGTGAGCACATCTTCTATCACTGCAGTTATTCTGCTTAGTATGCCATTACTTTATTAAAGAGTTCAAGGTTTTTTGGCGTTTCAATCTCAGTTTACAACAGAATTTGGAAGCCTGTAGGTCTAAATGAAAGAAATTCGAAAATTTGGGAATTGTTACCTTATGGTGTGATATGGTTATCATGGAAAGATAGAAAGAGATAAGGGTATTCACTAACAAGTCTAGACCCATTACAGACTTAATATTAGAGGTAAAAAAGCATTGTTAGTTCTATTGGCCTCTGAAACAGATCTATTTTAGTTCATTTTCTGTAAACAGCATCCTCTATAATTGAGAAGCTGTAATTGCATAATCTGGATCTGGATTTGGCCGATGTTTGATTACAAGGCTGTGCAGCTCAGTTGGTGGAGATCATGGCTCCAAAGTCCAAACTACGTGGCCGTGGGTTAAAAGTTTAAGCTATAGAGTATGTATGGAAAAATAAAGTAAAATAATAATCTGGATCTGGATTTGGCCGCCTATGAGTGCCCTGAACACCTGCACTACGCCCTTAAAAAAACAATCAAGTACCCTAAAACTAGTTTGCAATCCCTGTACACTTAAATAAAATGTAAATTGGTAGATATGCAAATTTTTTTAGATACAAATCAAAAACACCAATGTTACATCCCTGTGAGACACGAAATATAATCATAACATACTGGTCTACATTAATCTGGCCTTCTCTTTGTTATCATCTGGAGTTGGTCCTTCGAGGTGGAGTGTTGGGGGATTGACTATTAGAACTATCAGTTCCCCTGCTGGTTTCTATGTTATGTAGCTCATTTACAATCTGGGTTCTCCGTTCCTTCAAAAAATTGAGTCTGGTCGTCAGCTTTGAAAGAGCTGAAGATGTGGAAGCGGCTGCCTGTTGTTTGATGCAGGTGAAGTGTCAACTAGGTATTCTCACATTCCGATCAAATCAACCATCACAGAGATACTGACTACACTACTTGAAATACTAAAAAAAAATAAACTTCCTCATATCAATATAATGGATTACCATAAGAAAAGGCAAAAAAGAAATTCGATCCACGGTCATTTTTGGGGGCAGTGGCAATGAATGAGAAGTGGCACCAAAGTAAATTGCTAGACGGGAAGACTTACTTCAATCTTTGAACCTGCTTTCTTGGAATTAAGAGTTGATACCCGTGTTTCCCCAGAAGATGATGAAGCAGACCCTGGTTTATTATTGTCTTGACTTGATGAGTCTGTCTGTTGCTTTTGAGCAGACTGCTTCTTAGATGCAGATGATGTTTCCTGTGTTCTCAGTTTCTCACTATCTCCTTCAGAAGCATCCTGTTGTGCATAGACAGCATTAATATCCGAGAAGTATCATGAACAAATAAAGCCTATAGTTGAAGAAAAAGTAGGTTAAACTACAAAACTCAGGTTAAGAAAGAGCAGAGTTAAGTAGGAAGATTTCTGACAAGGATATATTACGAGGACAAAAGTCTTTACTATCACTCAATGTTAGACTATGTTCATGATGTAGGGTGTTGGTGACAATGAAAGAGGTACAATGTTGGGTTCTGTGGCTCTAAGAAGCCATGCGAATAGTCCCATCCTAACAGATAACATTGTTTCTTTTTCATCTTTGTATACACAAGTGTATATATCTCAAGGGAGAGTCATACCTCGCTTTGTGCAACCAATTTATTCGAATTAGAAGTAATAGGTGCCTCTGCTGGAGGCTCCACGGAAGAAGAACCAGAACCTACAGATATGTTACTGTCTTTACGAGCCGAGTCCTTAGGTTGCTTCTTGCTCGAGATTTTCTTGGATGAAGGAGTTGTTTTATGTGTTCTCATTTTATCATTTTCTTCACTGGATGAACTATCCTGTTTTACATAGTAAGATAGATTAATTTAAGCATGGCAGAGAATCATAACCTAATTAAATTATGCTTTCCAATAGTTTCAACAGAAAAAAAAAAGAAGGGAGAACCTCAGGCAAGAAAAGAAATTTCTAATTTCCACTTTAAGCTTTTACTATAGTGAAATTAGTCATAAAAGCAAATAGGAATTCTACGATAGGAACGCGTCTAGGACATAGTTGATAAACGGGAGTCATATTAAATTTTTCTAACCAATGTGAATCCAAAATCTGCATATTAACTAACAATGCTCGAAGGAGGGCATTACTGATTTGAAAAAAGTTAAGATAAGCTATGAAATTTATGTTCTTTTCTCTACGCACATCAATTCAATTCAGCTTCCTAGCAAGTGAAAGTATAAAAGCTCTATGCAAGACATACCTCTCTCTGCTGAGATGATTCATGAAGAGGTAAAGCAGGCTTAGCTTCATCAATTTTTCGTTGATCTTTCCTGTATTAAGCAAGTACTGCATGAGCTTTCAGAGAAGAGAAAACACAGAATAATGGAAGGAAAAGAAAGCCAGTACTTCAAAAAGATTAGAGGGACTTACTGTCCTGCTTGGAAGTTTGGTTTTTGTTGTTGCTGGCCGCAAGATTCACATATAGATGTTTCTCGTTGTTTATTTAGTTGTTCATGGAGATCAGAAACCTTCTGCTTCAGATTATTGACATCTGCTTCTGCTAGTGAAATTGCCTCAAGCTCTGCCTTTGTCTAGAGCACATTTACAAAATATCTATATTGTGAAAAGAACAACTCCAATTCAACATGAAAAACTTGCCAAGTCTATGCCGTACCTTTTTATCAATATTAGAAGAGATAGGCAAGCGCCCTGATGACATGTTCAGCCCAGCTTCCATAGCTGCCCTTAATTCTCTCTCCTTCTGAAACTGCTCTTGAAGTCTTTTCACCTGATTAAAGAACTATCATTATTACCTACAGTCTACTCATGAAATAAGTAATAATCTCTAGTATATGATGAATCAGGTTACCAGGTAAAGAATGAAACAATGATTGGTGAGAGGATATGTGACATGACGTAATATGATATGGTAGCTAAGCCACCCATAAACAAGATTTAATTTCAATGCATAAACAGACTTGTAAAAGATAAAAGAATATCTTGGTAGTTGGTGGATAAAAACTGGAGTACATCCAAGAGTTGGAATGACTAAGACAAGGGGGGCTATTTTGTAATAATAATAAACTGGGTAAATATGTAAACAAAGTAACACAGGCAAGTCCATTTTCAGTTTCCTAGGGTGTACCATGTTCTCAAGTCCTCTCATTTCTTTTTGATATTTTGACATGCATAATTAAGCTACTATAGATATGCATATATTCAGATGCCTTAACTATTTTGATGTTGATTTACTAGGACATACATCTTGTTCGAGGGCTATACGACGCTCACGCAAAACCTCCTTTCTTCTTTCCAAACTCACATGTAGACTAGCATTTTCTTTTGCCTGCCATGAAAAGCAAGCAACCATTAGAGATTATTAGTCTTGTTTTGACAAATAAACACAATAACAATACCTAGACATACATAAGGGGCTCATGCCCATACCTCTTTTGCAATTTTATTTTGCAACTCTGTTTTTGCATCCTCAAGCCGCTGAATTTCAGCCCTGGATATCAATGTGACAAAGAATTAGTCATGCAAGAACTTCACATAAGTTAGGAGGACTGCTGGCAGCCAATTTCAGCAACAGAAAAATATATCTTCTGGGTACTGAAAATCAAAATATGCAATTTCATCCACATTGAGATCGAAGTGTAGCAATTCACTTCTCCGATTATTATTCAATAACTGTGAATTGTAACAATGAAATTAATATAACATGTAACCTAAATACATGCAATTCTTGACGTATTATCTTTTATACTATAGCCGAAGAAAAAAGAGCCCAAAAATGTCAGCGCATTACACAAGAAAGACTAAGATTTGAGAATGTTCCAGTCCTACAAAAAATTTAAAAACTATAACAATTACAGCTATCAAATAAAAGGCAAACAAAATACATCACAGTAAGCAGAGAACTAGAGATTAAGAAAAGATGCTCGACACTAACTATACTTGAAACAGAAAAAGAGGAAGACATGGATTCAAGAAGGGATTATAGTTGTGACTTACTCTTCTTCAATTGGAAAATCAATGGATTCCATAGACAGATTCTTTTTTGCCTGCAAATCAGATGGTAAAGAATTCAGCTGAACCATTAAATGTGATTAGAAAACCAAAGCGAAGAAAAATGAACATAACCAAGTACTAAAACAATGGTATGATAACTCAGCCATGATATATACTCACAGGAGTACGTCCCAAAACAGTTGGGCGTCTGGAAATAACCACGGATTCATAAGATTTGCTGACAGAGTTCGTGTTGGGTGAATGAGGTGGCAGGCCTGGTGAAACTGGGGGATCTCCCAGTTTCTTTGGAGAATCGCGAGGACGAGGTCCTGAACAAGTACTATTCGCACTGGGCAGTATGCCTGGTGAAGGAGGGGGGTCTCCTACTGATTTAGGAGACCCTCGCCCATGAACCGCTGAACTATTATTATTCTTCTGAATTTGCAAACTACTATTGCCTTGTGCATTAGCACTCTGAGAAAGTGAATCTTGAGTCTGATTTGAGGAGGTTTTCCGACTCTGGTTATCTTGCAAACTTATTTGTTCTTCAGGAGACGCAACATCCAAATTAGAACCTTCAGAAACCTGCATCACCAAAAGTGGAGTATGAAATCAGAAAATATAAAAATGGAACAAGAGTATCTCATTCTGCAGAATAGATAAACCATCCAATAGTTGCATACTTCTCTATCTAAATCTATTTTATTAATGCAGTCCCAATTCCCAGAAGACATAAGCAAACAAATATTAGAACATGCACGCCATGTGAGAGAGCAGAATTGACAGCCGCAATCTCCATGCACAAAGCCAAGTCTGGCCTGTAAGATCGACTTGCCCTACTTTACCTCGTAATTCATCCAAAGAAGACGAAACAAATACACTGAGATTGAACAACGCGCATCCTATCTTAAAATCTAGATAGATCTTCAATGAGATCACTTCCCAAAGAGGTTCAACAAAATCAGCTTGTAAACTTATGGCTAGTAATTAAACGTAATTCCTGGTGTAAAGTTTCAAGACTCAATCGTTTTATGTTCTACCATTCAGTGTATGCAAGTTATACATGAAGACAAAGGGTACAAACCTTATTGTCGTACAAATCCTCCTCATCGCCACTGCTTTCACTGGCTGTTCTACTTGCATCTTCAAGATCTTCTTCTGATTCAGCATCGGGGTCGAATTCTGAATCATGATCACTACCATCATCCTCATCCCCATCCTCATCTTCATCAGAAGCTTCACCATCTTCTGTGCCGCTCTCGTCTGTCCCGGAGTATAATTCAGGAGATGAACCGTCTTGTATATCAGCATCCTGAAAATGCTTTCATAAGTTACACCAGTAACTATATTGAACAGAAAAGGAACAATAAAACTGTTGTACCATAAATAAAACAGAATTGTAACAATGTGCATTAGTCTACCCCAGAGAATTTAACACTAATAAAACAGCAAAGATACCAGTGAAAAGGCAAAGTTTCTGGATATAATTGCAGCCTTGCTATCCTTTATAATTGACCTAGTTCTATTTACTACCAGCCTACTGCTCACTTAACTGAACTGAAGCACTAAACTTGACAGTTTAAACAAGTAAAAAAAACCAAATCAACCATACGGTAATTCCATCATAAATGTGATGATGAATGGAGTTACCCGCCAAGATATCTATAGCAAGAGTAAAAACCATTGTCCAAAATAAGTCCTTCAACACTAGATTCTCTGCAATTTTTGTATTCATTGACATAAGAAACCCCTAAGCCAGTACAGTTTCTGCCCGAACACTTCAAAGTCACATTTATGTATAGAGTAGACACATTTTAATTTAGAATTTTCAGTTTCGAGTGTGAAAAGTGTACCTAAGAATGCAAACTTCTAAAAATCTATCAACATAAATCAATGACTATACCGAACTTGTGGAAGCATACTAGATTACTATGTCGTTGAGAAAATAATCACACTTACTAACATGCCTCTTCCAGAAAGTTATTAGTGAATTGATTAGGAAGGGGATAAGCAGGATGACAATAATACATATCCATCTGACTCGTAATTTGCGTGCTGTAATACCACCAGAATATATGTTTGTCATCCGTCAACAAAAAGTCCAACAAAAGAATAAAAAATGTTTTCGCATGAATATATGCAATTAACTGCACAACATGCTTTTTGCGCATTCCACTATTACGTTATAGCTCTTCAAGATTAGAGCCTGTTTCTGGCTACCCAGACTAATTCGGAATTTTAAGTGAGTTAACAAAGAAACTGATTATGTCCAGCTAGTGACCATCTCCGTGGAAATGAGCATTGAATAATGAACACCACACGATCTTCTACAAACACAAGGAGCCAGTGGTGGATCCAATGTGCAACAAGGGTGCGCAGTTGCGACCCCTCCCCATTGGGCTTCCAAGCCTACTTTTGCTTTCTTGCTACCCCTAATAGAATTTTGCTTCCCCTTAGTCTAGTTTCTAGCTCCGCCGCTGCAAGGAGCCCAGCCATCCAATCAAAGGGGAACTTGAATTTGAAGATTCGTCATGCATCTCTAGACGACTCTACGACACAGACGTGAAAGAAAAGAAATACCTAATCTATTAAGATGTAAGTGGTACATGGAAAGCAGCTGTCAGAAGAAAAGATTCACCTTGCAAAACTTCAAACCGATGCTTACATTTCTCATAAAAAGGAGGTCACTAATAAAGCCACCCCAGTCCTTTTCTGTTTTGATTTCTTTTATCTAATAAATCACTCCCTTGGAATTTTGCCAAAAAAATAAATAAATAAAGCTTACCCCAAATATGTTGTTGCACTCCTCCAATAAAGTTATACAAATGGCCTGCGCATGGTTAGCTGCAGCAGCAGCTTGCAGAAGTTGAACAGAACCATCCCCGCCAAGAGTAAAATCATTCTCAAGCTCACAATCGCCTGCCAGAAGGGGGCGTAGAAGTAGGGGTGCCATGCAAGCCGCTACAGCTGATGTGCTCATCCGATTCTCAGCTTTGTGAGAAGCAACAACTTGCATCATTTTTAGTATTCTAAAATTGAAATAACAATAGATAAGAAAGTTATATCCTGATATAAGCAACTTAACTGATGAACCGACGCAAGCCGGGCAGAATCCGAATAAGGTGCAATAAACATTTGTTTTGATCATTCTGGCCAAACTTGGTAAATACTAAGGTGCAATCTCATGAACATGGTGTAACTAGGTAAAATGTAGCACAACTAAATGTCACTACAACAACCATTTGCTGTACAATTACTTTTCAAAATTAAGCCATTTTTAGCTGTAGATGTGGAATTCCGGACATTCTAAGAAAACTTGTGACGCAATGAGATGACTCTACTTTCTAACAACCCGATTGACCAAAGCCTTGAAAGCAACTCTTGCACCAAACAACATGTACTGACCAGAAAGAGGATGTATTTTTTTCAACCATAGGTTGATAGTTTAAGGCTAGGCACTCTGATTTTTTAGCAGTGAGAAACGAAACTTATTAGGTAATCCCTTCTTTGGCATTGGAGAAATATGATATGTATACATGTTGAATTGTAAGTTGATACAAAATTGAAGTCCAAATGTTTTAGCTCCACTAGCACCAATTTGTTAAAATACTGAATACGAGAAGTTAAAGAACATAAGGAGCCATAAATCATCATGATAAACAATCATCTCAGCAGTAATATAAGCGATGAGATGATAAATACCTGTGCAGTAAAAGTCTATTTGGCTCTGGGAATGTCTGAGATATAGCAGCACGCATAGCCTTGACTCTACCTCCGCGATCAGTTTCTAATGGCCAACAATAAAAAATGAGTATATCATATTTGAAGAGAAAAAGGCTAACTGGTCGAGCATCACAAAAGTAAATAAGTTTGAGGGGCTTAAAGAGACTTAAAAATAGATATTGGACTAGGTGAACACCAAGCATAAATCTCTCTTGTGCATACTCTCTGAACCCAGTGCAGCCAAGTTTGACCTCAACTACACCCTTTTAGTTAATGGATGTACTTCCCAAATCATATCATTACAAACACACACTGCTAATAAGTGAATGTATCTATGGTTCCAAGGGAATTTTATGGTAGGCAAACGCTATGAAAGTTCAAAGCAGAATGAAAGAAGAAACATCTCAATCAAATACTTCTTTTTGTTCCTTATCCATTCATATGTTTCCTTTCTTTTCCCCCCGTGAAGGTCTACTACTACGGCAAGATCCATAAGGCACTCAAATATGCCAACACGTCAACCATGTAATGCTAAAACCTCCAAGAAACTGTTACATAGTTCAGTTTTCTTTTTTTCCTTTTCACAATGAATACCTGGGGTTTATTATTTAACTCAAGACTTGATGAGTCTCAAACAATGCATGCGTAAGATGCTCATGCAGCTACCATCAAGTATACCAATAGGAATATGCAGCATGACATCATCAGTAAATAAATATTCCAACGCAGATACTTACTACATGCTTCTACCAGTGCATTACAACAAGCTGCAGGAACTGGGGATGATGGTAACTCCCGGAGGACATACTGGAACAGAAAAGCAAGAACAAGGCGTTAAACTTTAGGATATTCAGGACCGTAACACTCAAAGAAAAAAAGAAACATCGGATCACACATAAATAGTGGTCATTTGTCTGATCCCGGAAAAATTAACCTTGATGCAATCAGCGATGATATGTGCATCTTCCTCTGGAGAGAACTCATCTTTCCCTGAAATAATGCAACATGTCTGAGATATAGTATGGACCCAAAGGTACAAAAGGACAAAATATTATGAAAGCACAAAATGTATAATGGCTACATTCGTCTTACTAACAAATTATCTACAAAAAAAATGCAATGAGTACAAAAGGACCCAAAGGTAACACACCCTGCTCATATTCCTTGATCCGGCGCTCAACGTCATCAACATCAGCAGCTTGCCGCAAGATACCTTCTACTCTAAATCCTGTTTGGCAACACCTTAAAGGTTAGACCCTCAAATGAATATAGTGCAATTTTACAACAGTAATTAATAAGTCAAAAGAAAAATCTTTGTGATGATATTACCATCATGGACAAGGTTGGCATATTACCATACCTAACAACTATTATTAAGTATTTACTCCATAATCCATTAAAGTTACCTTATTTATGTTTATCAAACTTTCTTTTGATTCCCAATGCTCATAATGAATGCACACTCAATTTAGACATTTAGTTAGTACAAGTGGCAGAATTAGTGATTCAGCCTATAGCTACAATTTCCACATATGCAATCCTAGGTTTATGCACTTCATACATTACTGGTTATAGTGAGTTAAGAATCAACTTAAAGGCTATAGGAACTCAATCAGTAATCACATACTAATATACTGATACATGCCTCTAAATAAGAGAAGGGGGATTAGGATCACTTTATGGGAGGAACGGAAAAGCAAGGGTCCCTAATATGTTATTTACTGCTACTCATTATCCAAGTTCCCATCCAATTTTCTCAGGCAATACTCTACTTCAAATAACGTATTTCAAGACTGCAGCTTTAACCCTTGACCATAAGAGATAAGATAACTCGGTACCTAAGTTCGAAAAACTTAGTAGTAAAGAGCCATACCATACTCCTCCATGAACTTGAGCGCTTTCTCCAAAAACGATGGAGTTCCATCAATATCCTCCAGAGCAAGTAGTATTGGCCTACCAACAACCATGGACCTCGCAGCTTGCTTATCCTTACCCCCTACAGCATAGGTATAACACTAGATCAATTGACTGAATAACTAACCTCAGTAACGACCATATAACATATACACCAGAAATAAATCATATATGGAATTCTGGAAAAGGGAAATGACATCAAAATAGAACTGCTTTTCCAAGTGAGATTACATACCAAGATGACCAAAGTGAAAAGCAAAACCAGTAAGATTAAAGAAGAATAAAAATAACTCCATATCAACAGAACCCAATCATCAAGAAAAAGACTTGAGGTAATCCCTAGTTCAGACTTATATTATGAAATCTTCCAATCAGCTTCCCAGATCATGGCTAGTAACGCCAAGGTAACTTATTTATGACCACTTCATGAGTTTTTCTAACATGATTATTATGTTCTGGTCAATCCATATCACCCAAAGTCTACATCACTTTGCAAAATCTATAAGGAACCTAAAAAGTTTTTCAAAGGAAGTTATTCTGCTTTCTATGGTAAGGAAAATAATATAAGAAAAGCTGACAGCAGAATCAGACTAGGTGCCCAGATATATATTACATGCAAAGAAGAAAAGCAAAAGGAACTCACATTGATCGAAACCTCCTTCAACTGTTTCAGCTTGGTCATTGCGAAAGATGGCATTCTGCCCCATTACAAGAGTCGCACTAGGGGCCTGTGCCAGAGCAGTCTCAAGTGCAGTCTTCCATTCGGAGAGATCCTCTGAAGTCTCAGCCTGAAAAAATAGTACAAGACAAGGATAAACCACCAGCAGTGGGAAAATTTCGAACTTAAATAAGTAAAGTAGAAAAACCGTCAGGAAATAATGAAAAAAAATGGGTTGCTGGGTTCTCCCTACTCCTGCTGCAATGCCAAAGAAAATCATCTTTCCTTAACCCTTTTGACCACTTGTTAGAGTAAAAAATATATCAAAATCCTATATAGCAGTGAGTGAATAACCACCAAGAGGTGCCGCCTGGTGAAGGCCAACAAGGAAGTACCTTAAGAGTGAAAGCTCGCCCATCACGACCATCGGGAAAGAGCACTGTTATGAGCTTTTTATCTTCTCTGACAACAACGCTACAATATCCAAACAGTGAAACTTTAATAGCTTACTGGCACTTTGCTTTCAGTTCATCTTCATATAATAAGCCAACAATAAAATTCAATAAAGCCTGCCAACCTGCCTGAGTTGTTAAGGTCTATCCCACCCAGGGTCAAGTTCACCTCACCTCCTCTTTGAGTAATACTCTGGAAAATGAAACAGCAGTCAGTACAACCTTCCTTGACAAAAAAATCAAGGATACTATATTGAAAGACAACAAATAAAATTAGATCTGGTGAAGCTTAAGTTATGTGCATCTCAGCCAATTGAGATAAGGAAATCGTTTAAGGTATTGCAAATAGAGAGTAGTAAAAAAGAAGAAGAACAACAAAGAAAATCTGGCGTCATGTGTCCATGTTGCTGATATATAACATTGTAAATTTAGTGCTAAGCCACCACAAGTAGAAGAAGCATCTTGTGAAACGGTCAGTTAATAGCTTATGAGCTACCAATTTAATCAGGGAATATTTGAGATGGCAAATTGTATACTACCATGTGAGACAACCAAATTCAAAAGAATTCAAAAACATTCAGAGGAAAATCAAAAGAAGTTGCTTACCGGATCACTTCTAAAGAAGACCAATGAAGTGCGTGTCAAAATAAACCACCTCTTTTTCCATGTAATCCATCCTCCTAACCCTGTACATTGATGGGTTGTAAAGTATTAATTTCAATGCAAATTCAGATAATGAAGTTGAGAAGATTTAAACATTTGCATTCCAGTAATGCAGAGTCCAAACAACCTGAAATTTGTCAATCACTTTCATTAACTATAAACACTAGCACATGCTCTTGCAGCATTAGGATTACACAGAACACCATCCTGTACATTTGATGAGATTCAGGAAAAAGTGTGACTGCATTGCAGATTATCCAATGTGTACATTTGAAGGGGAAAAAGTGTGACTGCAGTACATGGAGAAACATATAATGTAACACCAAAGAAAAAGAGTTACAAATTTGTTCTGTCGTGAAGTCTTAACTATCCAGAATATGGAAAAGTCAAACAGCATGAGTACATGATTATCTAACAAGTAAATGATATTCAAAATGAGAGAAAAGCATGGGAGTCCTTATTTTTACATTTATAACAGACTCAAAGATGAGTGACCACATCAAAGACGCTCCAAGATTCCCAATCTTGTTGCCACCCAAACAAATTGCATCAGATAGCCACGTCCGTGAACAGTTTTAACTAAAATAGGCTTTCCCAAAGACTGTATAACAACTATAAAGTAAATTTTGCCTAATTTTGTATCTAATACGAACAATATATCACAAACACACCAAAGCACGTCAAAAATAGCAGAAGAAACCAATATCTGTTGCTCAAGCTAAATTACTCAATGAGCAAGTAATACACACCTTTTGACGAAAGGAGAAGTGGTCCACTCTTATAAACCTGCAATTATAATATCATTAGGATACAAGCTTTGAGTGTTTTATAAAGTAAATTACAGGAAAAAGGAAAAGAAGAAGAAAATGAAGGTGCAACAAAGTCATTGATATCAATCACAGGGAAACACATACTGATGCCAGTACTATCAGTCTAAAACTGCAAGAAGAATTGTTAAACCCTAGATAAGTGAAGCCGAACATCTATCCAGTAAATAAAGATTTTATGACATCCACAGTAACCAAGGAAATCATCTTGGCCAAATGGAAGGAACTGAAGAAATAAGATTCTTATACAAAATTGAATGTATCAACAAACTGTATAATGGGCAAAAAATGTGAGGGCGATCATAGGAGTACATACCTCAGTTACTTAAATATCTATACAACGGGTTTTCTTAGTCTATTGAAGCTCAGGGGTAAATGATACAGGTCAGTAACGAATTTTCTACCTAAACCCAACCCCTAACCTCAATCTATTCCATATCACAAAGAAAAATCGATCAAATCATGTTTCTATAGACCTAGTAGATTTTGTGCATTCACCCATTTACAGAGCTGTAATTTATATAACAGAATAACCAGAAAATTACAAATTCCATGAAAGACAAAATGACCAAATGCAGACAACACAACAACGATAATTTGCAGATCAATTACCGTATTTGTGGGACGCGGCCGTTGTTGTTGCTGATCCCCAGTTGTAGGAGGTGTATTTGTGGTGGTGGTGGTGCTGGTGGTGGTGGTGCTACCATCTCCCTGAATTTTACGATTTTCAGACCAAATCACACCAAAAAATTTATGCATAATCAGCACCATACACAAAATGAACAAATTGTTCCATTTTCCTTACCTGGTTATTATTAGCTTCTGTGTTATTTCGTTGTACCATAACTGATACTGAATCACATCCCGGAATTTCCCAAACAAGTCTCAAACTACAAACATATCAAGATCTCAAACGAAAATATACAAAATGCTTCACCGATCAAACGAATTAAGCACCAAATACAACCTGCATTTACGATTTAATGGTACTCAAATCAAACAATGGCAACAAAATCTGGAAAACTAGGGTTTGTGGGTTTCTGAGAAATCGGAAAAAAGGAAATGTCTGAACATTACAAACCTTTAAAAGGGAAGAATATCAGAGAATCAGTATTTTCGCAATCAGAGAAGGGGGAGAGAGAGAGAGAGAATGCGTAAAGTGAGATTTCTCTGTCGGACACTTTCCTTGGGCCCAGATTTTTCCGTTTGTCAAGCAACCGATTTTTAACGGGTCCGACAAATGCGGTATAATAAATTACCGCTAAATTTTTGGTGGGAAAAAAGCGAAGGTTGTTTTAGTAATTTGTAAAAAAGAGAGGATATCCTCCACTTATGGGGACCGAAAAACATTCTCTTTCTAACACGGGACTCGGGGGTTATTGGGAACCGTTGCTGGTTGTTGGACTTTTAAATTGGCTCCTAATGTTTTCGAGTGTTTGGTTTCACCAATCTCAAATAACACAAGGCGTTTCACCAAGTTACAACGTGCGTGTTACAGAGGATTATCAAATTTTACCTGAGTTATAGATACGAAGCAAAAATTATAAATAGGAAGTGTATGATTTGGATTGGTTTGAGAACCAAACATTGTCACGTTATCTTCATGTTGTTCTACTAGGGGGTGTTTTCTTCTATATGAATCACACCAGATTCCCTTCAATCTCCCGTACGCCACGATCACCGTTTGGAGCAGCACTAGTATTAATGAAGTTGGTGACTAATGATTAGCCACACCAGATTCTTAATTTTCAAAGTTTATTAGTTTATTTAACAAGTATTATGAGTCAAGCGACATTAAATTTTGGCATGGTATAGAATATGCTAATTGGCCGTGTCGTGCAACATAATGTAGATATGTTAGTTCATGATTCAGTATCCTGTATCCACTCTGCACGTACTAATTCGTTGTGTACGCGAATGCGACCCACCAAAATAAAGAAAATGGTATTAGCTAAGCAATACATCGTTGTTAGAAAGAAAATGATATATTATCTAAGAATGTGACATCATTTTTGTACTTGACTTTATTTATATATAGATATAAAAATCAAAACTAAGATAAGATTGAGATTAGTTAAATATATAAATGCTAGCAGTTCATATATTTAACACACCTAATGGATATCAAACGAACAGTGAGTTTGGATCAGCCATATCTTCTCCTCATACGACTCATCTCAGTCATTGCTAGGGGCAGTTATCTTAATTTATATGCGCATACAGTCATACTTTTTAATGGGTTAGTTGCTTTAATAATGACTTGTTGTCGGAGTACATGTGACATCCGCTTTGAATTTGCTCACCTATGTATTTTCAATTTCGTCTGTGTCTGTCGGGCATTTCCGGCAACTTTTTCTTTTGTAGTAGCATCTGTCACCCTTTTAAAACTAAACAGTAGTAAAACAACAGTGTCTTACAGTACAAGTACATTCTTTGTTATGGTCATAAGTCTCCGGCATGAACTATGTACATTATCAAGTTCACACGCACACTTATTTCTCCATGAATATCCAAACTTCGATCTCGTTGGAACAGTAAACTTGTGCTTATGTACAAGTCTTTGCATATAGCCTTTTTTTTTTAATCGATAAAACAGGGATAACCCTAGAAGTTACAGGACTTCAGTTCTATTACAATGCAGATTCTGCAATTTAATCAAAAGATGGGCAATTGCATTGTCATCCCAATAGTTACATACCTGCTGGCTTAAGCATAAAGAAGCTAGCTTAACCGGATAAAAGTTTTCTGATCTAGGGATCAAACTTAGAGTGTTTAAACCTTTAATACATAGATTATAGTTATTGTTGTTGCCTTCATGCAACTTTTGTTGGTCTTTTTTTTTTTGCTGAAATCAGTTTTCTTTTGATAGCTTCGATGACTTTCACGTTGTCACTCTTCAACTGAACTGCTGGGTGCTTTAGTTGGTGTAACCAATGTATCGTCATTGAAGCTGCCTCTTCCTCTACATCTTCTCGTGAGTTGCCTGAGATGTAGTTGCATCGTGCTCCAAAGTATCCTTTTGCATAGTTCGATAACATTTAGAGCCACTCCTCCGTTCAAATGATCAGTACTTACTATTGTAGGTATTGGAAACTTTATTGTTAAACAGTCTATCCTGATAGGTCTGAGTCTACTTTTCACCAGTACATCTTCTTCCTGTATGTTCTTATTTAAAGACCTCCTTACACTACTTATTATGATTGTTATGCTATATCCTGTCTTAATTGGATCCTGTTTTATTTTTCGAAACACCAAATTGCATCTAGCCTTCCATATTCCCCACAAAATAATTGCTAAGACCTCATGCCAAACGAGAAATCATATATTAGGTTTTTACGTCCTATCATACCAAATTGCTATCTAACTATGGAAATTCTCATAACCATCTAACAACATGATATCATTTATTCCCATAGCAATATAGACAGAATTAGCAAAAGAACAGAACATAAAAAGATGTGATAGAGTTTCTTCCTGTTCTCCACACTTGGGGCACGCCTTGTTCACATGGGGGAGAATCCTTGTTATTCTCTCATTAAGGGGTAGAATCGAGTGGGCACACTTCCAGATGAATGTCTTTATCTTAGGAGGTATCTTCATACTCCATGCACCTTTCCAAAAACTTTGTTGAGCTGCATTCTCAGAGCTACCTTTTCTGATCAACTTCCCATATAGAAACTTGGTTGTAAACTTCCCACTTTTTTCCAGCTTCCATACCATATGGTCCTCTGAGTCTTTATGTATTTTAATTTTTTTCACAATGTCCACTACCCTATCTTCAAGATACATCTGAAGCCTACTAATATTCCAGGACCAATTATCTTCATTACGATTCATTAACTCATTTAGATGAGATATCTTTTGAATTTGTGAATTTGGCTCTACCAACAGCCCTTGTTTCCCTGCACACCATCTATCCACCCAAATCCTAATTGTAGCTCCATTTCTTACCACCCATTCTACATTTTCAGCAATTTTCCAATTTCTCTATTGAGATTTTTCCAGACCCAAGAGGCTTTAGGAGAACATGTGTTCGTCGTATCTAGGATATCCGTGTCTGGGTAGTATGTGTTTGTAGATTTTGGCCCATAGCGAGTCAGGTTTTTTCATCAATCTCCAGCTTACCTTAGCCAACATAACTGAGTTAAAAATCTGAGTGTTCAGGAAACCCATACCTCCCATGATTTTTGGTTTGCACACCCCAATCCACGCCTTCAATAACACCCATTTTCTGCCATTTTCATCCTTCCCCCAAAAGAAATCACGCTGCAGCTTATCAATCATGTTTGTTACTGCCATAGGAACTCTAAAACAGTTCATTTGGTACATAGCCACCGTGGAGGAAGAAGCATGAATAAGTACAGATTTACCTGCTGTCGAGGAAGTTTTACACCTCCAATCATGTAACCTAGTCTCAACCCTTTCGCTAATTTTTTCAAAAGACTTAATTTTAGATCTATGGGTAAACAATGGTGAACCTAAGTATTTATCATTAAGGGATATTTTGTTCACTCCTAGAATTCTAGTGACATTATCTATGGTACTCTGATGAGTGTTAGGGCTGAAAATACCAGACTTATCTAGATTAACTAATTGCCCCGGAGCTTTGCTGAAATCTGTTAGGACCTCTAAGATTTTCCTATCCTCATCACCATTAACTTTACTAAAGACTAGCAAATCATTTGCAAATAACAACATTTCCCAAACTAAAGGTTCGTTAATATAGATTTTCCGATCAGGTCACATAGAAGAGTCACAATGGAAAGCTAATATTCATTTGGAGACTAATAAGTAATGTTTGCTACCTGCACTTCTAAATCCAATTATGGACACCTTATAGATCGTTGTAGACTTTAGTTTTTTTTTCCATGCAGGTGTATTGGTCCATCCTGGGTCGTTATTTGAATGATCATTTTAACGAAAAGGTTAATATATTAACCTCCAAAATACAATCGAGTCATCCCTAACGTTATCGAGTATTTGTTTTCACCAATCTCAAATGACACAAACCGTTTCGTCAATTCATAAGAGCATCTCCACTACTAGGGGTCAAGATCATCCTATGTGGGGGACTTATTACACAAAATAGAATAAAGAAAAAACTCTCTACCTAAATTTTATCTCCAAGGTATTATCTAATGTTTTTTGTTTAAATTTAGAGACAAAAGATGATGTGGACTTCAGACCCAGGATCATGAAGAAAATCTTATTTAGACTTTCTCATTTACTCCCACTTAATCATGTCATCTTTGTTTATGACCTCCACCCTTGCATTAAAGATGAAAATTTGGTGGATAAGGTCTTAAATCCTAGGTGTCATGCAATTTTAAGACCTTAATAACCCCTTGTATTGGAGATGCTCTAAGCATTACTAGAGGGTTATTTCTACCAGGTATTACCAGTAAGAAACAAAAACCACCCTTCAATCCTATGAAATTTGGTAGCTAATTCTCTAAAATTTGGTAACTCATGTGGCAGCTTTACAACTTTCCATCCTCTATTAAGTCTGCAGCAGATTTGCAGTTCGCACGAGGTGGAAAATCTGGTCATAATCCTATGAACGTGCCCCTTTTGAAACTGGCTGGATTGGGATATATCCAGATTAATTGGGGTATATAAATTTTGTTCCCAACCATAATAGTGAGATAAAGGGTGCCCAATATGTATAAAGTTACATAAATACCCTTCCCTTATAATAACTAAAACTAGTCCTCTTCTGGTTTTAGATCCAAATCTTTATTCTCCTTCTTCTTCAACCTAATGATCAATCTTTATTCTTTTCCTATATTTCATCATTTTTAAACAAAAACATCATCGATTTTTCATGCGGTCGTCCTGGTATCTCTTCATCGAGCATGACGGATTTTGATATTTATCCAGTCGTCAAGGTTGTAGGATGAATAGCGTGACGACTTTTCAAAGAGTTTTATTTCTAAAAGTAACATTCACGGATCGTCATGGTCTTCATCCCAAAACGTTGACGATTAATAACTCCCCATAACAAAATTTTATGTTTCCAACTTTGTTATTGGTCGTCATGGTTTTGTAAAAAAAGATGTCGACTAGTAGACAGTCGTCAGTGTGATGCATTTTTGACCGTGACGACTGCAAATGAGAAAAACCAATGCTTGGTCGGCATGTTTTGTTTCAGTCGAGCACGCCAACAAAATTTGATCGGTGTGTTTTGTTTCGGTCGAGCATGCCTACTAATTTGGTCGGCATGCTTTGTTTTAGTGGAGCATGCCAACTTTGTAGAGACTGAATTCTGAAAGTGCTTCGTCGACATGTTGTTTTTTTTCAGTCGAGCATGCCAACTTTTCATATTGTGATTTCTGAAAGTGTTAATTTCTTATGTAATTTGGAGAATGAAACCATTAAACAGCTGTGCAATCCCATTATTATAAGTGTTTGGCTAGTGTCGTCTCATTTCTGTTACGAGAAAAATTCTCGAAACGAATTTTTTTCTGAAAAACCTTCCAACAAAAAAGTTTAATCTAACTAAAACAAGACTTCATATTAATTCAGCTAATTAATCGAACTAGAATAATTAAACTAAATAGGAAAATTAGTGCTAATGAAATAAATGAAGTTTAGTTATTTTCAAAAATATATGGCTAAGGGGCTTTGGGTTATACTTCATAATGACCCTATTTTGTCTTATATTATATATCCCAATTGATATGGGTATTACCCAATCTCGCATGTCTTTTGAGTCAAAGTGAAATCCTTGGGCAGACAATAAAATAGGGAGTATATGATTTGGATAGGTTGAGGAACCAAATTTGTCATGGTATCTTCATGCTATTCTACTATGTGGTGTGTTCTTCTATGCACCACAATCACCTTTTCGAGCAGCATAAATATATATTACTAGTATTTGTTATTAATGAAGTTGGTGACTAATGCATAAGCTACACCAAAGAAAAATTATTTCAAAGTTTATTGGTTTATTTAATAAATATTATGAGTCAAGCAGCATTAAACTTTGGCCTGATATAAATTATATTAAATAATTGGTTGTGTCGTGCAACGTAATGTGGATATGGCAGTTCATTATTTGGTATCCACTATCCGCGTAGTAATCTCTTCCATAAAAAAAAATGGTATCGACAGATAAGGCTTCACCTAATCTTTACCCATCGTCTGATCGAGAACAGATAAGTGGGGTGTTAAAGCACTGCTCGGTCATACTCACAAGCGTTGCTATCTCAAGCTTGTTTGTCAAGTTTAGTTGATCAAAACTATATACTTGATTTCTAGTCTACTTATAGCTATGTCTCGGATTAGGTTAGAAGTGTGTAGTTGAGCATTAGACTTCACGGCGTTCACCAATTGAAGAAGAATAAGATCTACTGAAGATCTTGGAGGAACTTCATCAACAAAAGGTATGTGGAGACTAAAACTTATCTATCACTCAGAAGTCTATTCAATTTTATCTTCTAACGAGACTAAGTCTTATAGCTATATAAACTTTGTGGTATACACATTTGAAATTTCGAGTCGAGTTTATCTCATTTATATAATTCTTGAAATACGAGTTGGAAGCATTATTTAGCTATGGCTTAACTTCATCATCCACTTGACAAGTTTTGTTGGAAACTAAATATTAAGTCAAGATGATCATGTGAAAATTACATTGAACATCTTACATGATTTGTGTGAGACAATCATTTGATGTTAACTTGGGAAGTTTCGTATTGATAAATTAATCATTTTAAAATCACTTGAAGCAAGTGGTATGTGTATGATTACCATTGTTATCTTCTAAGGATGTTTCAATGATTGAATGAGAGTTTTAGAACTACTACCAATTTCTGGACACAACACAGTAGGTGTACCTAGTATGCGAACTGTGAAGTACTAGTTCAGGTCCGGAACTCTTGTTTGAGAACGAGTTTACCTGTGAAAGATCCGGAACTATGGTTTGCGAACAGTGTTTGCGAACATCAAGACTAGGAAAGGTCTGGAACTGTGGTTCGCGTACTCAGTTTGCGAACACAGTGGGTAGGTTCTAAAATCGTTAAGTATGACATCTCACACTCATGAACTCAGGTTTGTTTGCGAACTAAAGTCCCTGGAACTTTAATGAATTAAGGTATGCGAACTTGTATTGCAAACCATGGCATTATGTTCATGAATTGGTTCTTATATAAGTACTTTGTACACTTACAAACCAAACCGAATATGTTTCAAATTTTTAATGGATATTTCTATGAGATAGTGAACATTTGAACAACTCTCTTAAAGCACATTTTGATTCATTTGATTATCTATCATGATTGATTGATTATCATATTTGATCTAGAAGTGTTAGATGAATATGGCTAAGCTAAAAGTGTTCATATGGCTAACTTGAGCTAATTGTTATTGAGTCAACTTGTTATACACGTTTAGGTACGTTCACCCACATTTAAATATAGGTATATTTCATTTGTGTGTATCAAGCTAATACCATCTAACGGTGGAGATTAATTGCATATTTTCTAAGAAAACTTAGCTTGAATCTTAAATCATAAGTTCATCTTATGGTGGATATCAATTTCTTTGTTGTTAAGCTATCTTAGCTTTGATTGTAAGCAACCCTGATTTGAAAGACTATATAAGCTAGGTTAACGACTGGGTAGTTGCAACCATCTGGGAAACCTAATCCCGACATGCTCGTGTATCCTAGTTGCAAACTAGATTCGATTCTCCATTAAGCTAGGTTTTTCCAATACCATTATTAGGTTAACGACTGAAGACTTCATTTGGGATTCGTAAAGCTAGATCCAACTATTTTCTCTGTAGTTGTGTATTCTGATCTTACTTTTTCTATCGTATTGAGTTTTATCTTCTCTAAGATTTACTCGAGATTTTTCTCCGATAGGTCAGATATAAAAAGTAATCACAACAGTTCTTCGTCTCAGACTCTTGTAATTCCAAAATAACTTTTTTTGTTAATCAGTTGGGTTATTATAAGGTGACTAATATTTCTAGGCTGCTCTTCGGGTGTATAAGACCAGATTATTAGTTGAGTTTTCTATTCACCTTGATTTATCTAAAGACGGAAAAAAAACCATAATAGACTTATCTGTGGGAGACAGATTTGTTTATAAGTCTTCGACTTTGGGTCGTAGCAACTCTTAGTTGTGGGTCAGATAAGCTAAGGAAATCAAGTGCACAGAGTCTTGTGAGATTCAAGAGGTGTAAGGAATGCGACTGTACCTTAATTGGTGTGAGACTTGGTTAGGGCTCAACTATATTCCAGTCCGAAGTTAACTTGTAGTAGGCTAAAGTCTGTGGCGGCTGGCACTAGTAGCAGACAATGAACCTCAATTCAAGTCCATTGAGATGGGGAAGTTCTACATAGAAATGAATATACAACAAAAGTATATCCCTAAACTCACCTGTAAAATTTATCTGCTTAAGATATGCTATATCTTTGAGATGTTATCTAGTTTGAAAACTTGTATTTATGTGATCATAACAAAGCTTGAGAATTCGAGAAACTCAGATTTTGGCTTGACCATTGACCTGCGGGTAATATAGCATGCTGAACCTATTCATTTCAGACATTCGATTGTCTTTATCAGTGAGTCTCCACTCTTTTAGGAACAAGACTCTGCTATCAAATATAAAAAAGAAGCTAGACGCAGCTGAAGGAATTGGACTGACATCCTACATGAAGTGTAATGGGCTTACAGGTCGACGATAAGAATATATACACTTGAGTAGTATTCTCCCTAGCCTTTGGTATGGAAGCAGTACTTGTTAGAGCACTGTTCGGTCGAACTCGCAAACGTTGCTATCTCAAGCTTGTTTGTCAAGTTTAGTTGATCAAAACTATATATTTGATTTCTAGTCTACTGATAGCTATGTCTCGAATTAGGATATATGTGTGTAGTTGAGATTTAGGCTTCACGGCGTTCACCAATTGAACTTGTGGATACAAAAACTTGGAGGAACTTCATCAACAAAAGGTATGTGGAGACTAAAACTTATCTATCACCCAGAAATCTATTCAATTCTATCTTCTAATGAGGCTAAGTCGTATAGCTATATATACTTTTTGGTATACACATTTGAAATTTCGAGTCGAGTTTATCTCGTTTATATAATTCTCGAAGTACGAGTTGGAAGCATTCTTTAGCTATGGATTAACTTCATCATCTACTTGACAAGTTTAGTAGTAAACAATTCATTTGTTGGAAACTTAATATTAAGTCAAGATGATCATGTGAAAATTACCTTGAACATCTTACATGTTTTGTGTGAGACAATCATTTGATGTTGACTTGGGAAGTTTCGTATTGATCGATTAATCATTTGAAAATTACTTGAAGCAAGTGGTATGTGTATGATTACCATTGTTATTTTCTAAGGATGTTTCAATGATTGAATGAGAGTTTTAGAACTACTACCAATGTCTGGATACATCATAGTATGCGTACCTAGTATGCGAACTGTGAAGTACTAGTTCAGGTCCGGAACTCTTGTTTGCGAACGAGTTTACCTGTGAAAGATATGGAACTGTGGTTTGCGAACAGTGTTTGCGAACGGCAAGACTAGGCAAGGTCTTTTCCGAATTTGCGGTTTCCTCGTTAACAAAATTTCTGTTGTCTGTGTTATTTCTTTTGCGCATTATATTTGTTTATATAATTGACATATCACAGGTTGTGCGTAGTTCAATCACAGTTGATAAATCCGACCTTGCTTGTTGGATAGAAATTGATTGACACTCGGACATTGGTCTTTGGTACCATCCAAGTTATTCTCATATCAATCAGTCTCACGGATTTCTATCTAGTTAATTTACTGATTGTATTGAGAAAGAGATAAAGCTCTTTGATATCTTTCCTGATTGAGTCTCACTTTTAAAGTTGGTGCTCTCGGAATTATATTGGAGTTTAGTCCATACAGAACGCTGAACTAAATATTGGGTGTGGTTGTTATACCCCCGCATTTTTAATTGGTATCAGAGAAGGCAAACACGCTAAAACCTCATAAGTCTGTGTTTGTAGCAATCTGATTATTATGGACGAGTTTATCTCTAATAACATACCAGTTCAGAAATTACCAGATGATTTTCAAAGCTTGGATTTACCTGAGATAACTGTCACATTAAAGTCAATATCTAAACACTCTCTTGATGTAGAAACTTTTGATAACTGGGAAACACGCCTAAAAGAACAGTTGGATGAATTTTCTGACGAAGGTGACTCAGATATTGATAGAGATGTTGATGAGGAAGTCTCAGAGTATGTTAAGCTATTAGATCGGTTGGAAAAGAAGAAGATGACAATTTCTCATGTCACACCTTTTCGGACTAATCTCTGTCGCAAAAACAAGAAATTGAGAAGAATTTATTAAGGTCTTTACACACGGAATTTCAGTAACGATTCGATCCTCAAAGATCGTGAGAATGACCTAAGTAAAAAATCACTTGAATGTGATAATCTTCGTAGAGATTTCTTCAAGTTGGAAGAGAAACTTGCAGCAACTGAAGCAAGGATTAACTCCCGGCAAACAAGTTTTGATGACAAAGAATGCGCTTATCTCGCTCGAGAAAAATGCCTTGAAGTTGATTTAACTGCTGCTCTTGATAAAATTAAGATGTTAGAAGATGAGTTGAAAAAGTTCAATACTAGTTCAAGCAAATTAACCACAATGCTAGGAGCAAGTAAATAAATCATCGTGATACACGAGGATTGGGCAATAAGGGAATAGATGCTCCAAGTATTAGCAAAGAGGTAAAAAAATTCAAGGCTAGCGGTTCTTTTGAACAAAAGATTTCTACTGATGGGAAAAGTGAAATACCTTCGCCGATAGTTAAGTTTCGAAAGAGAAAAGTATATTAACCTCCAAAACCAGCACACATGAATCCGGGTAAGAACGTTCCTTATATTTGTCATTATTGCGGAAAAAAATGTCACATGGAAAGGAGATGTCGTTTTCGTATAAGGAATGAAAAACTTCATGATATTCTTATTTGGGTGTCAAAAAAAGTGATTAAACCTAGATCATATGCTACGGATAACACCCTTGACATTACGGGTTGTGGAGTCCAACCTTTAGGCAAAGGAATCAGTGCTGTGATAAACCTAGATTTGCATATAAATGTCATACGAAGCCTTTTCACAATCGTAATAATTATCAAAAGGATAACTTTGTAAATACGAAGACGAGATCCAATGCTCCCAATTGGAAAAGACTAACTTGCAAAAGAATAGTCAATCCAATTCTCTTTCGAGAATTATAGAAGAGAGTAATGGGAAGAAGGTTCTGGTTATTCCTAAACGCACTCAGAAGTGGGTACCAAAGAAAGTCAATGATGCCTTGAGTGTGAAAACGAATGATCTCCCAGAAAATTCCATGACTATGCAGAAGGCAGCATCCATGATGTTGGAAGTTAAAAATTTCTTTGGAAAGATGGATTTGGATATGAAAGGTTCTAAAAGCGATCTCTTTCATGATAATCCAAAAGTGAAACACAAGAATTGGTGGAAGAAGAAACGGAATAAGCCAAAAACTATAGATGGTAAAAAATCCATAGTTGCGGAAAAGTATGTTTCAGTAACTTGTGGTGAGCAAGATATTGTTCACCTCAACACAACTTGATTGTGTTGGAAGTGCATCCTCACCAACAATTGCCCTGTTATGTATACGGTAAGGGAAGCACAAGAATTGGGACGCACATATTGTAAAGCCGTAGGATTCACGATTGGATTCTTATAAAAGGTATGTCTATAAACTTGAGCAAGTTTTATGATTTCATTTTTTATTTGCTTGATGTCATGATCTCTTTATATCAAAAACATCTTTATTTTTGTCATTCGTACTCTTATTTTTCACCAAGTGTTTTGGTGGAAACAGGAGTATCGTCTTGATTGGTTGACATATATACTCCTTGAAGTTCAATACCCAATGTTTTGTAAGACAAGTATTTTTATCTCTACCTTGTGGAGCCCACGCTCAAAAGAGATGATATATTGTTAAGAAAGACGTAAAAAGAGTTCGTGAATTTTTGTCCTCATGGTTCACATACCGGGTATGCATACCATGCTTTAAAATAAAATTCAGGGATTTTTGTTTGCGAACCCAGTTTGCAAACTCCTACAATTCACGAAATTTACAGTTACGCCAGTTTGCGAACTGGCCTGTAGACGTCGATATTCGGTGAACTTGTTTTTGCCGTAACTTCTTCGTCCGAACTTGGAATGACCTAATTCTTTTTGCATTCTATTTGTATTTAAATTATCTTCAAGATGGTGATGAAAAATCCTTAATTTGAATGAGTTAAGTTTTGTATTTGTCCCATCACTTGATTTTGAGCACTTTTGCTCTGTTTCGTCATGCTTCTTTCACCCATTTGTGAGTCCAAGTTGTAATGACCTAAGGATATGGATAAAACTCTCAAGACATGATATTCATAATGATTTTGGGCACATCATTCACCATTATCTAAGAGATAATAGATTTTTGGTGAAGTACTTATGATAGACATACCAATGTGGCTAATAATCCATGTACCTTGTGTGTCGTTCATGTGTGCCTAACTTGATTTGTGTTTAAGATTCTTAAATGATCAGGTTTGAAGAAACAATGTCGTTGTTTAAGAAACTTCTTATGAGAATTTATATTTGTGTTCAAGAAGGATAACTATGGTTTGGTATATCATATATATTGTGATTACACAAGCTATTTCCAACATTTTTCATCTTGCATGTTTTTAGATTTATGTATTGAAATTCTAAGTTTTTGGAGGATGAACTTGCAAGTATTTAATCTTATTGGTTTTTTATATTGCAAATGTCTTATGAGGTATATATGTGTTTACATTCTTGAACTATGTTATTGTCTCATATATGCTCAAAAGTTAAGTCTATTATGTCTTTATACAAATATTGATAATAAATAAAATGAATTTTTTGAGAAAATTCCGCAGTATTGATCTTTCCCTGATCCACTTTTATGTGAAAATACTGTATTTACTCCGTAAGTTTTCTTATGTTGAGTGATTTCCGGCTAAATTAATCAATAATATTTTCTTATGGTTAATTTACTCGAGTTTACTGGATACAAACCCATGTGATTTGTTAACGTCCAAAGAAATCCTTATTTTCTCGTAAAAGTAAGGTCGCTTATGTTGTTCTCTTGGGAATGACATCAAATGGGGAGAGTTCTTAAATGAACTTGTGCTTAATTACCATATCTTTGTGGGGAGAGTGGTTGTGGAATTTGAAGGGTTAACTTGTATCTTAAATAAAATCCTTGATGAATACACTAAGTTTCTACTATGTGAAATCATCGAAACAAAGTTGATATATTTCTTTTTAGTCATGAATTATCTTTTGAGAATTCATTATGATCCCATAGTTTTCGTACCTTTTCCAATTTATATTGACAAAAAGGGGGAGAATTATTTGGTAGTTCAAACTAAATACATATGGTTTACGAATCATTATGTAAGGGGGAGTGGTTTTCATTCTAAGATGGAAGTATTTGACTAAGGGGGAGTGATACATATCACCGTAGTATTATTTCAAAGTTGTGATGCAATTGGACTTTGATTCTATATAATATTATAACATTGAATAACAATGATTGAGAACTTTCGTTTTCATATTGTAATTGCTACGGATCTTCAAAAACAATGATGCTGAGTTGAACACATTCAAAATCGATGAAGAGCTTGAAGTAAAGAAGAATTCAAGGAAGTTGAAGAGCCAAGGAAATCAAGCATGATGGATCAGAAGCTACAAAGTTTATTTATTTTGTAATCCATATGTATTGATAGTTTTGTCACTAAAATTGACAAAGGGGGAGATTGTTAGAGCACTGCTCAGCCGAACTCGCAAGCGTCGCTATCTCAAGCTTGTTTGTCAAGTTTAGTTGATCAAAACTATATACTTGATTTCTAGTCTACTTATGGCTATGTCTCGGATTAGGATAGAAGTGTGTAGTTGATCTTTAGACTTCACGACGTTCACCAATTGAAGAAGAAGATCTACTGAAGAGCTTTGAGAAACTTCATCAACAAAAGGTATGTGGAGACTAAAACTTATCTATCACTCAGAAGTATATTCTGTTCTATCTTTTAAAGAGACTAAGTCGTATAGCTATATATACTTTTCCATTATACACATTTGAAATTTTGAGCCGAGTTTATCTCGCTTATATATTTCTCGAAATACGTGTTAGAAGCTTTTAGCTTTAGCTTAAACTTCATCATCTACTTGAAGAGTTTAGTTGTAGACAATTTATTTGTTGGAAACTAAATCTTAAGTCAAGATGATCATGTGAAAATTACCTTGAACATCTTACATGATTTATGTGAGACAATCATTTGATGTTAACTTGGGAAGTTTCGTATTGATCGATTAATCACTTGAAAATTACTTGAAGCTAGTGGTATGTGTAAGATTACCATTGTTGTCTTTTAAGGATTTTTCAATGATTAAATGAGAGTTTTAGAACTACTACCAATGTCTGGATATATCAAAGTGTGTATACTTTGTATGCAAACTGTGAAGTTCTAGTTCAGGTCCGGAACTCTTGTTTGCGAACGGGTTTAACTGTCAAAGGTCCGAAACTCTGGTTGCGAACGGATAGACAAGTCTAAGTCCGGAACTGCGGTTCGCGTTCTCTGTTTGCGAAATGGAAAGACAAACCCAAAGTTCAAAACTGTGGTTCGCGTACTCTGTTTGCGAATACAGTGGTTAGGTTCTAAAATCAGTAAGTATGACTTTTCATACTCATGAACTTAGGTTCGTTTGCGAACTAAAGTCCCTGGAACTTTAATGAAATAAGGTATGCGAACTTGTTTTGCAAACCATGGTATTATGTTCATCAATTGGTTCTTGTATATACTTTGTACAATTACAAACCAACCCGAATATGTTTCAAATGGTTTATTTATATATATTTCCATGAGATGATGAACATTTGAACAACTCTCTTAAAACACATTTAGATTCATTTGATTATCTATCATGATTGATTGATCATCATATTTGATCTAGAAGTGTTAGATGAATGTGGCTAAATTGTAAGTGTCCATATGGTTAACTTTGATTAACTATTATTGAGCTAACAAGGTATACACATTTGGGTACGGTTCATACATATCTAAATATAGGTATATTTCATTTGTGTGTATGAAGTTAATACCATATAACGGTGGAGATTGATTGCTTCATTTCTAAGCAGACTTAGCTTGAATCTTAAATCAGGAGTTCACCTAACGGTGAATATGAATTGCTTTGTTACTAAGCTATCTTAGCTTTGATTGTAGCAACCCTAATTTGAAAGACTATATAAGGGAGAACTCTAGCATCTGGGAAACCTAATCCCAACATCTCATGTGTCCTAGTTGCAAACTAGATTCGATTCTCCATTAACCTAGGTTTTTCCAAAACCATTATTAGGTTAACGACTGAAGACTTCATTTGGGATTCGTGAAGCCAGATCCAACTATTTTCTCTGTAAATGTGTATTCTGAGCTTACTTTTTCTATCGTATTGATTTTTATCTTCTCTAAGATTTACTCGAGATTTATCTCCGATAGCTAATATATGAAAATTAATCACAACAGTTCTCCGTCTCAGACTCTTGTGATTCTGCAATAACTTTTTTTGTTAATCAGTTGAGTTATTGTGAGGTGACTAATATTTTTAGGATGTTCTTCGGAAGTATAAGACCGAATTATTAGTTGAGTTTCATGTTCATCTTGATTTATCTAAAGACGAAAACAAAACCAGAATAGACTTATCTGTGGGAGACATATTTTTCTATAAGTCTTCGACTTTGGATCATAACAACTCTTAGTTGTGGGTGAGATCAGCTAAGGAAATCACGTGCGCAGAGTCCTGTTGGGATTCAAGAGGCGTAAGGAATGCGACTGTACCTTAATCGGTTTGAGACTTGGTCAGGGCTCAACTACATTCCAGTCCGAAGTTAACTTGTAATAGGCTAGAGTCTGTAGCGGCTTAATATAGTATGGTGTTCAAATCTGGACTAGGTCTGGGGGGTTTTATGCATTTGCAGTTTCTTCGTTAAATAAATTTATGGTGTCTGTGTTATTTCTTTTTCGCATTATATTTGTTTATATAATTGAAATATCACAGGTTGTGCGTTGTTCAATCATAGTTGATAAATCCAACCTTATTTGTTGGATATGACTTGATTGACACTCGGATATTGGTCTTTGGTACCATCTGAGTTATTCTTATATCAATCAGTCTCACGTATTTCTATCTTGTTGAGTTACTGATTGTATTGAGAAAGAGATAAAGATCGTTGATATCTTTCTTGATTGAGTCTCACTTTTAAAGTTAGTGCTCTTGGAATTATATTGGAGTTTAGTCCATACAGATTGTCGAACGAAATATTGGGTGTGGTTGTTATACCCCCGCGTTTTCAGTACTCCCAACGGAATTGAAGTTTCCAACTGCACGAACTTTAACAGTGGACTCGAATCAGATTGATGAAATAAACCTTAAAAGGGAAAGAGTCTTGATTCAGCTTGAAAAGCACCAAAGGCATATGAGAAAAAACCGGCAGAATGTAAAACAAGAGAGTTTCATCCTGGTGACCTTATACTCAGAGAAGTATTAACAAGTAGCCCAGAGTACAAACTCAGAAAGTTGGTAGTAACTTGGGAAGGACCATATGTCATTTATGACAAAATAGGTTGAGGATCATATATATTAAAAAACTTATTGGGGGAATAACTGGGATTCCCATACAATGTATCTCACCTAAAAAAGTATTACCAGTAAACCTAACTGCCAGAGTGCAGAGAAATAGAAAGTATCAGGACTCCAGGATTGTAATAACCACTTCCAATAATCAGAAATGAAAGCACTACTTTCAAAAGCTAGATTCACAACTTGAACCAGCAAGATTGGAAGAACTGGTGAAGTAATTAAACAGTCACCGCGATCGTGAAAATGCTAACAAAGAACTGGTGAAGTAAAGAGCATAGCTTGGTTGAACCCACCAAGCGTTGGTATGTCAAGTTTGGTTGTCATATTTTAGTGAATCAAAACTCATTTAAAGAGTCGCTTGATTATGTACTAGAGACAACTTCGTATAGGTTAGACTAGAAAGTTTAGGATTATGAGACATACAAGTATTACTCGAAGACTCGAAGAATGTGAAGAAGTAACAAGCTACAACGACGACATCATCCTTCCTCTTGAGGTTAGTAATATTTTGACTTGAACTGTTTCATTCCTAACGTATCTTTCAAGTCGTGCTATATTGAAAACATAACTGCGAAGCTGTGAATGATTATACTCTAGTAGTGAGACATGATCACATGATCATAGTGTTAATGAATTAGGATAAAAAGTATAACGCTTATCTTTTGAACTTCGTATATAAGACATCGACATAATCGTATGAATGTTATTGTGATTATGTGTATGGGTAAAGGTGGAGATTTCATTCTAGGAAACAATGTTTACATTTGTTTAAAGGAAGTACATTCATGAACTTGTTTTATGAATCGAAAGGGAAATCGCAAGGCTTATTGGTATTGTTATTCATTGCATATCTTTGGATTACCAATATGTGTGAGTTAGTAGAACCGATCATAACTTGTTATGTATCTTGGTAAAACTAGTCACGTGCCTGACTTATGATTTGGTATGACTTTTATTAGTGTAACCGATCCTAAGTAATCACCTGAGATGGTATAATCGATATTTGTAATTGGTATGACCGATCCTAGTAATTGGTGTGACCGATCACAAAAGAGTTGTGTAATCGATCATGGTAACTGATGTAACCGGTCCCAGTAACCATATTGAGGTAGAACCGATGCTTGTGTTTGGTAAAACCGTAAACCCATGATTAGTGATTTGATATTTCATCAATCACATATGAAAAAGTGGGGGTACAACAACCTCACCCAATAATTCGCTTAGCAATTTGTATGGACTAACTCCAATATACTTTTAAGAGAATCAACTAGAAAGTCAGACTCAATCTTAATAAAAAGTATATCAAAGAGTTATATCTCAATTTCTGGATTTAATCCTTACTCAAGCAAATATAAATCTGCGAGTTTAATTGAATACAAGAGAAATTAACTTGAACGGTACCAAAGACCAATGTTCAAGTATCAATCAATTTCAACAAACAACCAAAGGTCGGATTTCCCAATTGATTGATTCAACGCACAACCTGTGATATTTCAATTATATAACAAAATATAATGCGTAAAAGAAATAACACAGACACCATAAGTTTTGTTAACAAGAAAGCCGCAAATGCAGAAAACCCCCGGGACCTAATCCAGATTGAACACACTGTATTAAGCCGCTACAGACACTAGCCTACTACAAACTAACTTCGGTCTGGACTGTAGTTGAACCCCAATCAATCTCACACTGATCCAAGGTATAGTTCCGCTCCTTACGTCTCTGATCCCAGTAGGATACTACGCACTTGATTCCCTTAGCTGATCTCACCCATAACTAAGAGTTGCTACGACCCAAATTCGAAGACTTTAATAAACAAATCTGTCTCACACAGAAAAGTCTATAGGATTGAATAAATCTGTCTCCCACAGAAATACCAAAGAGTTTTTGTTCCGTCTTTTGATAAATCAAGGTGAACAGGAACCAATCGATAACCCGGACTTATATTCCCGAAGAACAACCTAGAATTATCAATCACCTCACAATAATCTAAATCGTATGATGGCGAAACTAGATATTGTGGAATCACAAACGATGAGACGAAGATTTTTGTGATTTCTTTTATCTTGCTTATCGGAGAAATTAATCTCGAGTCAATTATTTCAATTGTACTCAATACGATAGAATCGGGCAAGATCAGATCACGAAACTTCAGAGAAAATAGTTGGGTCTGGCTTCACAATCCCAATGAAGTCTTCAAGTCGTTAACCTACAGGGTATCGGTAGAAACCTAAGGTTAAAGGAGAATCGACTCTAGCTTATACAACTAGTATCACATAGGAGGTGTGGGGATTACCTTTCCAAGTTGCTAGAGTTCTCCCTTATATAGTCTCCAAATCAGGGTTTGCAATCTAAGTTACCTTGGTAACAAAGCATTCAATATTCACCGTTAGATGAAAACCTGATTAGATTCAAGCTAATATCTTTCAACCGTTAGATCGAACTTAGCTTGTTATACACAAATGAAATATACGTCATTTAGGTTTGTGTAATCGTACCTGAACGTGTACAAGTCGTTGGTTCAACAGTAGTTAACCAAATGGTTGGCCATATGAGCACTTTCATATCAACCTTATTCATCTTCACCATAACTAGTTCAAATGACTCAAATGAACTAGTTCAAGAGTTGTTCAATTGCTTAGATCTCATAGAAGTATACAAGACACAATCAAAGCAAAATTGGTTTTGATTCACTCGAATCGATTCATGAACTTTATAGCCACGGTTTGCAAATATGCATTCTTTAGTTTATATAAATTGAAGTTCACGAATAAAACAATTTTAGAAAGTAACACACTTAAGTATGCGTACGGGTATGCGTACTTAAGTAACCGTATTTGAGTTTGTTTTAGATTCCAAACTCAGCAGAAATTCACGGACGTGAACTTTCCGCCAGTATGCGTACGGGTACGCGTACTTAGGTAACCGGATGAGTTGGTTTTGATTTCCAAACTCAGCAGAAATTCACGGACGTGAACTTCCGCAAGTATGCGTATGGGTACGCATACTTACCCAGTCTCCATCAACCATTTTGTATACACACAAGTATGCATACATTTGGTTCCCGGTTTTAGACTTATACACTAATGTGCGAACACACTATATATGCTTATATCCAAAGATGGTTACATATTCTAAACTCTTTATTTCAATCATTGAAACATTCATAGAGGATGTTATATATAGAGGTTAGTCACGCTCTATTTTTCATCAAAGCAATTTTTAAGAAATTGAAACAATCAACATGACTTTCGTCACTTGTAAAGATGAACTTAGCCAAAGCGAAAGCTTACCAACACATATTTCGAGAGCGAGATAAACTCATCTTGAAACAGCAAATGTGTACAATCAAAGTTTATATAGTAATACGACTTTTGTCTGAAGATAAGAGATAGAGTAGATAGACTTTTTGAGTGATAGATAGGTTCAAGTCTCCACATACCTTTTAGTCGATGAAGTTCCACCAGTTCCTTGAGTAGTTCTTCGTCTTTGTATGATGAACGTCGTGGAGTCTAGAGCTCAACTACACTTTATATCCTAGTCCGAGACTTAGCTATAAGTAGACTAGAAATCATGACTTATAGTTTTGGCAACTAAACTTGACAACAAGCTTGAGATAGCAACGCTTGCGAGTTCGACCGAGCAGTGCCTTAACAATCTCCCCCTTTGTCAATTTTAGTGACAAAACTATCAATACACATGGAATACAAAAAATAAACTTTGCAGCTTCTCTTCCACATGCTTGATCTCCGGCAAAATAATCAAGCCGAGGAAATATGGTCGAAAACTGGATGACCTGAAAATATCAAAAGCCAAAAAGGCCAAAAATGTCTAAGACTTGAAAAGTCGAAAAATAGAAACAAAAAATACGACCTCGAGGAAACAGATCGAGGACGAAACTCAAAATTAATAAAATTAAAAATAAAACTGAGTCAAGCAGCATAGACTGAAAGACTGATCTCTACCCTTCAATTGTTAGGGATGAGATTCGAGGTCAAAGGACCATAAAGCCAAACATCATAGACTGGAAAGCTAAAAAAAAAAAGATTCCGAGACATGTCGATGTACCTAAGGAATAAAATAAAACATGAGCTCGAATAAACTCAAAAATCAATAAATTTGACTTAAAATAAAATAAGAGCTCAAATAAGCTCATAAGTCGAACAAAGTATACTAAAGGTCAAACAGACCGAAAAATAGCTCGAGATCAAGAATGAATATTCAAATCGAGAAAGTATAGTCAAAGTCAAACATAAGACTAAGACTGGAAAAATCACGCATGACTAAAGTCAAGGATGACAACTAAAAGGAATGCAAAGAGTTTCTCAGACTATAAGAGACCCAACAGAGCTCGCAAAGAGAGAAAGCTCGAAGAGCCCAAGATCTAGAAGTCAAGGTCAAAGCCATAAGGGAAAACCGTGGCTAGGATGACTATACAGATCAATGGAATATTATTCGAACATAAGACTAAGTTCTTGGCTCGGCATGAAAAAAGGAAAGTCGAAAGTCATAAATAAAGCTCGACCGAGATGACTATACAGTCAGTGAGCTATCCTATTGCCATAAAGCAAAGGATGAAAAACTAAGTCAAAGAGGTTGAACATAAGACTAAAGTCTTGGCTCGACATACAAAAATGAAAGTCGAAAGTCATAGACAAAGCTCGACCGAGATGACTACACAGTCAATGAGCTATCATATTGCCATGAAACAAATGATGAAAGACTAATTCAAAGGGGTTGAACAAAAAAAGCCAAGAGCCAACACAAAAGTAGATAGTTAAAATATGCAGACAGTTAATTTTTTGTAAAAAAATAATTTCAAAATTAGTTTAACCCAGAAAACTGAGTCAAGTTGAAAATAAGACCTCGAACTCAGAAAAAGAAAAGCCAAAATCATGGCAAAGCAATATATCTAGCCTAGCTTATTACAGGTAAAGGCCAAGGCATAAAAGACCAAAGTCATATTACATTGATATATAAAATAAGGTCAAGCAAGTCAAAACTCCGATCATGGTCTCGAACAGAGAATAATTGGTCGAGAAATTATCATACAAGCACAAAACTCCTCCAAAATTATAAATAGTGGTATTAGCAAAAAGAGTGCAAAACGTTATTACAAAATATTCGCATCAATGAAATTTTCATTAAAGTTTAAAAGAAAAGCTTTACAAAGAGAGATCACGTTAAAAAATAACAGGATAAACGCTAAATTACATCCTGAAGAGAATAAAAAAATATGAAAAAGGGGGTCGTCATTCGATTTCAGCTCTTCATGGGAGAAGATCGCTCTGAGAAGATAGTCAAACGACCAAAGAAAAGAGATGGAGTTGAGGCTTCGCGATATCAAGCAAAGGGAAATAGAAACCCTATCATCTGAACCCCCAAACGCTGTGTTTCAGCTTTCTCAAACTCCAGAAAGAGGAAGCACGATCAAGCGCTAAGAATCTCGGTTGTGAGACAAGCTAGCCCCAGAAAGCTCATCAGCAGCGGGGGACCCATATGGCGTTCCCTGACGGTAGCTCGAAAAGAAAAAAAAGAGTTTGTGAACTTGCCCAAAAACTAAAAAAGAAATAGGACAAGTAAGGAATGAAGCATAAAGAGATCGGTTAGATCCGACAAAAAAAAAGAATTACCAGGAGTAACTCCAGAGCAAACTCGGCTCCAGAAGGTGAAAATGTTGGCAATCTTGTGTATAACTGCAAAAAGAATAAAATAAGGAAGAAGGATGCAAACCCAATTAGACAAACCAAAGTCGAGGCAAGGATTATATCCTCTAGCCTTAAGACAGATTCACCCCGCTGGTGCTTACGGATTATCGATGTCTGTCTCCCAGGATACAACGAATAACTTCTCGATGTAGTAGCACTCCAAACTTCGAGAAACGGCGAACCAAAGCTTAAAGTGATGAACTCTCTCTTTAACACAAACTTGAAGGATGATTTTAGAATGCAGTAGAATGATAATTAGGTTTCTAATTGATATTCTTTTCTAAGTGTGTGCAGGGTATTTATAGAAATCACTAGTACCTCTTCAATAAAGAGTCATGATGCTTCAAGTACCTCTTCAATGAAGAATCATGATGCTAAAGGATTTTTCCAAGGGTTGCGTCTTTTGAATTCCTAATTGAATTCCCTTCACATTTTCGGTTTTAGGTTTCGTTTAGTTTTCAGTTTGAAACTAAAACAAACTTAACTTAACTTACAGGCTAAATTAAGATTAAGCCCAAACCATTATGTGCAACCCGGAAACCAAATCCAAATCGGTACTAGACTAGATTTTCCATTCATATATATATATACGGAATTGTATTCAATTTTCCAATAGAAAATTACTTCAAAACAAGCGATTTGGCGTCTGATGCTCGAGCAATAATGAAAGAGGGAATTAGAGCTCAAACTCCGCCTCTTTCTATCAATACATCAAGATGACAATGGCTTGACCAAGACCGAAAGTCACATGTGATGACGGTCATAAAAGCAAACAGAGGAAAGCAGCGTGATGTCGCTCCTCCCGATCTCATCATCGATCGAGTAAAAGGATGAACTTCGTCGACTTTTCCATTCCATGGGATAAACTTCCTCCATTTTGAAAACAAAAATATAGGCAAAAGTGTTAGAAAAAGAAAGGGGGAAAAAGGTAGTAAAAAAATGACTATCGCCATACTAATTGAAAAAGGTATGAGCCTCAGAACTAAGAGAAAAAATTCTCTCGCCATCCGAAAGGAAAATGGGAAACCCAGGAACTTATAAGCATCATCAAAAAGATGGAACGAAAAATAGATAGAAACACAACTATCCGACACCAGAAATTGATGGATGGTAGTCGTGATAAAAACTATAATTTGTAGTGTGAATATCAGGAAGAGCAGATCAGCGAATACAAACTAAGTCTACGCCCATCAGATGAAAAATCACGGGGAAAAGATGACACAAATAGAAATTGAAAAGCGGAGGAAAAATTGGCAGCCTCTAAACTGTGAAACTCTCTAAGGTTTCCTAAAAAGCTTCTGAGAATGCAGAGACGAAAATAAGATTGTAAAGAATTTTTTTACAGGTATGAAAAGCCTATATATATATATATATATAAGAAGAAGGAAATGGAAAGTGGAAAGACGTAACCGCATTAGCTGGTACACTACCTCCACTAACCTAACTATAAACTTAAAAGACACCTGTAATGATGACCGGCAAACACGGGTCTTCCACCATTAACTCATTTAAATAAGAGGAAACCCATCGACTTCCAAAAAGAGGTGTACAACACCCACTGGAAAAAAAAATCTTCGATCTCTGAGAAGAGGTGAAAATACACTCCATGTGAAAAATTGTGCACATAATGAGCGATAGTGACTTTTTTAGCACTCTATAAATTAACGACTAATATTCCTCAAGAGAATATTATTAAAATCCAAAAGTCGACGCATTTCAGATGATCAAAGAAGGTAGAGAAAAAATCACCTAGATCACTAGCTGACAATCTAGAATCTTCATTAAAAGATACTCCTCTTTTTAGGGGAAGAGAGAAGAATATTCGATCTTCTTAGAGATATCCTCGATCCAAGCTAAGGCTCAAGATCTGATACTCAGGTCATATCTCCTAACTAAATAATATAATAAGACACCATCTGGATGTGTTTTTAAGCAATCAGAAAGATGAGCTTTCAAAAAAGCTTTTTCAAAGCTAAGTTGGCAAAAAATTAAATCTTTTAGATGAGTTGAAAAAGTCTAAAAAATAAAAAGGAACCAAAGTTTAAATAAAATATAGTATAAAGACTATATTTTAAATAAACTGGGGAAAAATATGCAGATGAAAAAATATAGTATCTACCAGCAACTGACAGCTGGAACGTTTTGGAGCTCAGAGCTAAAGAGGAGCTCACTTGGAGATCAAGTTATAAGTTCTTATAATTGAGCACGATCTAAAGACGAAGACTTAACAGAAGACCAGACATGCCACATAACATCATGACACATGGAAGACGCGAGTTTTGGAGCAAGAAGTGAAGATTAGGTCAAGGCTGTCAGGATTACGA
Source organism: Papaver atlanticum (assembly GCA_023531105.1). Taxonomy (NCBI): domain Eukaryota; kingdom Viridiplantae; phylum Streptophyta; class Magnoliopsida; order Ranunculales; family Papaveraceae; genus Papaver; species Papaver atlanticum. The sequence goes on along the minus strand of JAJJMB010009125.1, from coordinate 405,123 downwards.
CCTTGAAGATCAAGGTACTCTGAAAATCAAAGGCGAGAGATTAACCAACTAACAAATTAAAATCTGATTGGATCATGATGTTACCTCCATCTAGGCATAAGTGGTCCCCCTGTATTAACACGTTTAGCGTGAGTCACATGCTAAACCAACTGTATATAAGCCCTCAAAGGCTCATTTTGTAAAATAAGATATAAGATTCAGTCTAACTAAATCAATAAGAGTTATCTTTCTATGATTCTCTCTCCAGCTTAGTTGTGATCACCGACCTAGAAATACTTCGGTATTCACTGACTGAACAAAGATAATCATATCTAGACGAAGATTAAGAACGGATCGATTATGAAGATTGGACTAAAAACAGTAATCAAACCATAACATTGTATAGGTAAGCATTTTTGTAAGATCGATGCGGTGATACGAAAAATATGCATCTTCAACACATCTTAGTAGATATCCCACGTAAGTTTTTTTGTACATATCATCCTCTACTAGCCAATACCTTGCAGATTTTGTTACAGTTTTCCTTGCTTCTTGAGGATCAGTGGAAGCACTTGGGATTTCATATATTTGAAGACGTCTCTCATCCATGATTCATTTATTTCAATTTGAGTTAGATTCGACCTTTGTATTCGAGTTTCATTATTTTCCATTTTAGAGATCGCTGGTAACTGTTCTCTTGCAAGTTTTAGGTGTCACAGATCCCAGGAGAGCTAGGGCATCTACATGCCTTAATTTGTTTCTGGTTACCTGTCTAATGCTGACGTTATCAAAGCTTTCAAGCAGCTTATTTACCAGATCTTCGTATTTTATCATAAAAATATTTTTAGCTTCGAACTGTCCTCTCACTTGTCTTGAAGTTAGCTGGGAATCAATATAGTGAATAAATTCTGCTAAATTTAGATTTTTTGCAGCTACAAGTCCGTGCAGCAGTGCTAAAAGTCCTGCAGCTAAAACTTTGATTTCTTCTAATTTTCCATCTGCATAAAAATCAAACCTTGCAAGGTCGACAAAGGAAAAACCTTTTTTCTTTGTATTTTGACCTTCAGTTACAATCCATTTATTGATGTGCTCACGTTACTTACTATGTTATTTAATGGAAAGTGCGAATTTTAATGTCTTTACTATTAGAGGTCATTGATTTGGGAACATTATTTAAATACCCCTCAAAATTCGCCCCTTAAAATGTACCCTTATTCAATTTTTGAAAATACCTTCTGAAAAGTGGAAGCAACTAGCACAAGTTGCTTTCAGAAGTGGACGCAACTAGCACAAGTTGCTTCCATAAGTGGCCGCAACTTTATACAATTTGCTTCCATAAGTGGAAGCAATTTTCTCAAGTTGACTCCAAAATTATTATTTTTTTACCCCTGGGGTGTATTTGTGCAAAGTCAACAAAAAATGAAGGGTATTTATAACATTTCCCACCATTGATTTTGATACATTTGATGCCACAAGAATTGCAATTCCACGGTAATCAGCCTTTGGTGTTTTATTCCACAGTTAACCATTGTTAGGAATTGTTCTAAAACAACTTTGAACTCATCTTCCAACTCTCTCATTCTTCTTTATTATTCACATTTCACATATAAAAGACCAAAACACAAGACTAGATCAGAAACATATTTTTGTTGGTAAGAAGACTAATTATACAAAATCCTCTGGCTCACCAGATATTTAAATAGATTTGATTTCAGGTACCTTAACTGACTTCATTGACTTCCGTGTTTCCTGGAAATCTAAACCACCTTATAAACCTACCTATTATGCATTCAACTCTATGCCATTTAGCATTATTTATTCTTATTTCTTTCGCCATCTATCTGAAGAACTCTTCCTTCTTCAACTTTCACTTCTTCTTTTTAACATCGGGAAGATCTGCTCACAAGTAATTGGTTCTCTTTCTTCTAGTAAGTTTACAATATTGGGTCTTTAAGTCAAACCCATGCTATTATTTTATTTTGTTTTAGTTGAGTAGAATGAACTCGTGGTGGGAATAAAATAGGTGAGATTTTTAGAGGGTTTTGAGGTAACTGAAAAGAATGAGTTTTGGATGTTTGAAGATTGAGAATAATATGAATAAATTTTGATTGTAAATGATAGATTTTGAAGTTATAACCGATAACACCATCGAAGAGGTTTTTTTTTCCACAAGAAAAAAATTGATGTTTGGAGTATTCGTTCACTTACCTAGTTATATCTAAGTAATAAACCTCAGCGATTGAAAACCTATTTCTCTCTCCCAACCTCTGCGATTGAAAACCCCTCAACACTAAAAAATCCCATCTGCTCAGATCTACCACTTGAGGACGATCTGAGAAGATCCAAACACCTCTTTAACTCCTCGAGTTCTAATCTCTAATCTCCCCACCATCTTCAAATATTTGTAGGTATAAAGCATTTCGTGTTTTTTTTAAAAAGATCTGTTAGGTTTTCGTCTTAGGGATTGATTCTATTAAAGTGTTGATTCACTTAAATCTAGATTAATTTTCTAGTGTTGATGGCGATTGAGATTAAGGTTTTTGTTCTTGTTTCAAGAACTAAACTTGCAGCTACAAAAAGAACAACATTAGTTACAACAATAAAGTCACACAGAACAACTCCAAAATCAAGATCATCATCAGCAACAAAATCTCCAAAGATACCAGCAGTAACAATAACACCAAAGACACCAACAACAAAAAAATTCAGAAGACCGATGAAGATAGAGACTGATTCCGTTATATGAAGACCAATTTAGGTTATGTTTTTTACCCATGTCATTGTACCTTTGATAAAATCATTGGCACTAGGTTGGATCTATGGATCTTTTTATACTTATGTCATATGTTCTACTTTGATTTTATAAAAACACTTGAGAAATGGTTGGATATTTAGACCCTAATGTCACTGCTTGTAGATTTGTTATGTTGTGTGGAAGTGATAATTTTTATCCAAACTAGGTCATTTAAACTAGTTCTATTACTTAGGAATCAACATGAATATGTTAGGTTTTTTCTTCATTTGTCTTGTTACTATGTTGTTGACTGGAATGTGTATGATGTATGTTCAGTAAATCAATGTTTGTTGAAAGTCCACTGGAGAGTCTCGAAACTTCTATAATGGCGAGTCTTGAAATCACTATATCCGTTCCCGATATCGAGTCGGAAGATTTTTATGAATGGATTCGAAGCTTGCCACTTTTTTGAGAAAGAAAAAAATTAGTTATATGGGTTAACAAAAATATCAGTTATATTGATATCATGTAGCAACCATACTATTACTGCATTACTGCATTGAATTTGCAGTAATTTGTCGCGATAAACCAAAATTCTAAAAGAAAAAAAAATAAAATAAAAATCATACTATTTACCTTAATTGACACTTGGGATTTAGTAACATCCGACTCAGATTCAGATGATGAATCAGACGCTAACAACCCATCATACTATTTACTTTAATTTATTTTTTTGCTAGGAAAAATAAGTAGATTAAATAAAAAAAGGAGTTTACAACTGAACTAGGAATGGAGGCACAGTGTCCTTCCATTCTTAAGATCTTCTAAACTGCCTACAATGTTTGGCAGCAAAATCAGCTAATGCTAAAAATTCGGAATTTCTACTAACATGTCTGACTTCATGTAAAGGAAAATTGTTCAGAATAAAAAGACTATCATCTAACATAGAACTACTAAACCAGCTAACCTGGTTAGTTTTATTTCGTAAATAAGAGACTGGATTTTTAGCATCACTGTAGATGCAGATCTTATCTAAATTCAGACTTCTTGCCCACTTAGCAGCTTCAAGGATTGCACAACACTCAGCTTCTTCTGGATCTCTAGCTACCCCTGCAACTGTTTTGCAGCCTCCATAGTTCCCTGTGCCATCAATAAGATAAATGCCAATGCCAATATCAGAGAAGTTTTTCCTGTAAGAAGCATCACAATATAACATCACACAATTATCTGGAAAATTCACATATGTTTGCCGAGGAGATAATGCTTGTGTTGTAGGAGAAAGCATGTTACTATTTCTTGACTGGATTGTCTCTTTTGCAAGCTTCAGTGCATAAGTTGCTATAGAGGCAGCATTCAACACTTTTCCTTGAAAGACTTTGAAACACTTATCTCTCCAGATAGTCCAAACAGTAGTAAGAATTTGACACATCATTGTCATGTCATTACTTGCATAAATCCATTTACTTAAACATGCATCTATATTCAAACCAGCATTAACATCTTGTAGCACTAGATGACCATAAGGGATTAAGGCCCATACAGCTTTGGAGAAAGAGCATTGGAGAAGCAGATGATCTGAAGTTTCTACCATATTGTCCTCACAGAGGGGACAGATAACATCCTGGTAAGAAGAATATCTACATATTCTAGACTTTGTTGGTGGAATATTCCTAACACATTTCCAAAGAAAAATATGCACTTTAGGTAGTACCGGGGTATTCCAAAGATCTTTGTAAGTCTTAACCTGTTGCTGGTTTAGAGGTGACATATTTTGGGAAGAAATCACTTTATATGAAGATTTGACAGAAAAGTCTCCTGACTTAGTGTGTGGCCAAACTAGTCTATCATTTCCAGACAATGGTAATCTAATATTCTTAATTTTCTGACAATTCTCTTGGGTGAAGAAAGACTCAATCAGATCAGTGTTCCATTATCTAGTTTCAGCTATGATTAAATCTGACACTTTAAGGTCTGGGTTGGGATAAGCAAGACACAAAGGAGTGCTAGCTTGTACAATCCAAGTGTCACTAAAAGCACTTATGTCATCACCTTTCTTCACTTCCCAAATACAATGATTACGAATAAATTCTAGACCTTTACAGATACATTTCCAGACCCATGAAGAATCTTTAGTCTTAGGATGAAGCAGAGCATTCACATGTCTAAAATATTTGCATTTTAGAATAATAGCCCACAAATCTGTGGAATGGTGGATTAGGTTCCAGGCAGTTTTGGCTAAGAAGGCCATGTAAAAATGTTTTAGGTTTTCAAACCCAAGACCTCCTTGAAGTTTGTGACAACAGACATTGTCCCAAGCTAGAGGGTAACTACCACCTGGCTGATTCTTTCCCCACCAAAAGTCTCTCTGAGACTTCTCCATTTTGTAAATAATATCATCAGGAAGTAAGAAAGTGTTCATTTGATAAGTTGGAGAAGATTTTAAAACATGATTAACCATAACAGACTTACCAGATTGTGTCATATGTTTCCCCTTCCACTTGGAAGCTCTTTTATCAAAGTGATCTGTTAGGTGAACAAAGGCCTCATTCTTTGATCTCCCAATAAAAAGAGGAATACCAAGGTATTTTTCTTTAAGATCAATCTTTTTAATTTTGAGTTGTCTAATAAGGGAAACAAAATAATCTGGTTTGCAATTCTTACTGAAGAAGCAACCAGATTTTTGTAAATTAATGACCTGGCCAGAGCAAGAGTTAAAATTATTGATTAAAGACATTAAGTTATTAGCTTCTTCATGGGAAGCATTACTGAATATGAGGCAGTCATCTGCGAAAAACAGATGAGAGATGCTCGGGGCATCTTTAGTAACCTTAATCTCATGAATGAGCTTAGTCGCTTTAGCATGTAATAGATATCTAGATAGGGACTCCATGCAAATGATAAAAAGGTAAGGAGACAGGTGGTCTCCTTGCCTTAAACCTCTAGTAGGTTTAAAAGAGGAACATGAAGTACCATTGAGCATTATGGAAATATTGGTTGTACTAATGCATTGAGAGATTAGATCACACCAGTCATTAGAAATAAACCCAAATCTCCTACGGATGCTTAACAGAAAAGACCACTCAACCCTATCGAAAGCTTTCGACATATCTAATTTAAGACCCATATACCCACCTTTTCCTTTTTTCCTTTTCATAGTATGAACCAGCTCATGGGCAATCACCACATTGTCATGAATATGCCTGTTTGGGACATACGCAGCTTGAAATGGTGAAATAATTTTGCCTAGCTATGGTTTCATCCTATTTACAATGATTTTAGAGATAATTTTTTAACTAGTATTACAAAGAGAGATAGGTCTAAAATCAGATGGAGAACAAGGATTATTAATTTTTGGGATTAAGCTGAGGAAAGTATGATTCATCTCTTTGAGAATATGTTTTGTCTCTAAGAAGTTCTTAACCATGAACCAGACATCATGAATCAGAAGTTCCATGTTTTGCTTATAGAAACCTGGTGGGAATCCATCAGGTCCTGGAACATTCAATGAAGCCATCTGATTTATGGTAGCTCTAACTTCCTCAATAGTGATAGGACTCAATAACTTATCATTGTCCATATCACTAATACAAGGGGAAATACAGTTAAGAACATTAATATTAGGCAGAGGATTAGTTGTAGTGCCAATACCACTGAAATGGGAAATTAAATGGTCTTCGAGATTGTTTCTGTCACTAGACCACTGCCCATTACTAAGCTTAAGAGCGGAAATATGATTAAAATGTTTCCTTCTATTAGCATAGGAATGATAATAGTTGGTGTTTTTATCATGGCTCTTAATATAATCCTGCCTAGATTTTTGGGCATAAAAATCCTCTTGAATCTTTTGCCAATGTTCAAGAGAAATTTCCACATTTTTAATGTTCTCAGAATTTTGAGCACTTATTGGTTGATAGTTGAGATTGTGAAGTTCTAACTCTAACTCTCTAACCTTATGATCAATATTACCAAAGTGTTCTATGTTGTATTTTTTCAGGCCAAACTTGACATTTCTTAACTTATTTGTGAATTGATAAGCAGGTGAGCCCCTAACTTCTAACTCATATGAGTTTTTAATCACCTCATGAGAAGTTGGTCTCTACACCAACACTTATAATATCTATAGGGTCTTTTCCCTTGGTTAGAATTGGGGTCTGTAACCAAGAGGATTGGCAGATGATCAGAGCCTATTGAATCAATATGGAAAACTTTTGAATTTCCGTAATGATTCAGCCAATAACCATTTACTAATGCCCTGTCAAGTCCATCTTTAATAAAATTAGGAGGAGATTGTCTATTAGACCACGTATATTGACAACCAATAAAACCAAGATCAGATAAATCAGCACCATCAATAATAGTTTTAATTTCAGGAATGGGAAGAAGTTGTAGGACCAAAGAAGCTAGATCTTTCATGAGGAGCCATAGTAATGTTTAAATCACCAATGATTACCCATGGGTGGTCGGCTCTGTTTCCTATTTCTCTAATATAGTTCCATTGTTACATCTTTTCTTCATAGTATGTGGAACCATAAAAAAAAGTGCATATGAACTCTGGTTTGGATGGATCAAAAGAGATAATGGCATTAACCATTTTATCAGTGCTTTGGACAATTTCAAAATTAAAACCACTCTTCCACATTAGGGCAATACTCCCTGAGAGACCAACAGATGGAGAAACCCAATTGTTAGGGTAGTTGAATCTTCTCATATATTTACCCATTTTTTTAGAATCATTTTTGGTTTCACACAAAAAGACAATGTATGGATTTTGTGCTCTAATAACATTCCACAAAGCAGTTCTAGTGGAGGGGTTGCCAAAACCCTGGCAATTCCACGACAAAATAAGCAGTTCTATTTACTTTAATTGACACTTGGAATTGAGTTTCTATCATCCGACGAGACAGATCCAGATGATGAATCAGACGCTAACAAACCACCTACCCTCTTAACATTTTCATGTCAGCCAATATCATTATTACCCCATGTTATGTCATTATTCTTTCCCCTTCATTACTATTACTCTAGACGCACAGACGATGCCCCTGTGCCCTGCCATTCAGCTGCGCAATAACAGATTTCATATGCATTGATCCATACTGAGAGAACCCAATATTATAGTGAATGATTGTAGACATGTGTAGTAAATTATTATATGAAAACCCCTAGCTCTAGTGCTTATTTTACAATAATACAGTGAATGATTGAAGCCTTGTAGTAAATTATAATATGAACAAACTCTAGCTTTAGTATTTATTTCACGGTGAAAATCTCATCTACAGATTACAATTAAGTTAAAGTGCTAAAACACCAAAAGTCTCGGCTTGCAATGACCTAAGATTGGCTGGTTATTCAGTGAATACATCAATTACATCGGCCGTGCCTTCAGGAGAAATAGTGCAACAACAGCAACATAGAAACTAACCACGACACTTATCCAGAAGCCCAAACTCAAACTAATCCCTCTCCATCATCCCCTTCATTTTTTGACAACCATCCTCATAAACCACTTCCACACATAAGTTTGGACCTCGGTAATAGCTCCGTGGAGCCTCCAAAAGAAAGAGACTACAGAAGATCAATACTTGAAGTAAAATGAAATTTCTTCTTGAGAGAAAAAACCTCGGGTACATTATTTATATGTCCCTATTTATAACACCCAATAAATAATATATCCTTATACAACAATAAATATATCCCTTCTTTTTAATAACCTTATCCATTTTAAATTAGATTACCTTAATACCCTCACCCATATAATATTTTTCTTTATTTCAAAATGGGTCAAATATCTTACTCTACCACTAGCACCACCACCACTAGCACCACCACCACCAACATTCAACTACCATTCCACCACCACCACCTACCAACCGCCACCAGTCCTTCACCACCACCAGTCCTCCACCACCACTAGTCCGTCGCCGCCATCACCACTAGTCCGTCGCCGTCACCGTCACCACTGGTTCAGATTTTTTTTTGTATCAACAACAATAGTTGATCCAAATAAAAATAGAACCAACAGTAGAAGTTGATCCAATTAAGGGGATCAACAATGGCAGTTGATCCCAAAAAAACATATCAACAGTAGAAGTTTATCCAATTTAGGGGATCAACAATGGTAGTTGATCCCCTAAATTGGATCAACAATGAAAGTTGATCCATGTAAATGGAGTGAACTTGGCGTGAGTCGAACTCGCATCATCTGACATGGAGTCAGTCATGCTACCATTGCACCACAAGTTCAACATTTGAAGAAATTTACATGATTTAAGCTACAAGCATGATTTAAAATACAAACATGATTATACTTATCCAAGGAAATATTGTCAATAATAGGAGTTGATAGGATCAACAATAGTAGTTGATCCCATAAAAAATTGGATCAACAACAAGAGTTGATCCAATAAATAGATCAACAACCGTAGTTGATCCCATAAAAAATTGGGTCAACAACAAGAATGGATCCCATAAATGGATCAACAACCGTAGTTGATCCCATAAAAAATTGGGTCAACAACAAATAACATACACATATATTTCCTTTTCAAGATTTACAATTTCTTTAATATTTCCTTTTCAAGATTTAGGACTTAATAACATACACATATATGTAAGGCTTGAAAACAAATGCCACGGTGAATGAAAACTTACTAACGATAAAAGTCCTGGAGAGAGTCCATTTTTGAGAACGACCAACAATAGAGAAAGGCAACCAATGAGTCGGAATGAAGGAGTGAAGAAGAGAAACAGTTGCTATACCACCGATCGTTGATACAACTTTTGCACTGAAACTCTCCATTTCATTTAAATTTAACCCCCTCATGCTTGCTTATTCAGATCTAAGAAACTTTAATTTAATGAAAGGAAATTGGATTTTTTAGGAGTAGACAAAAATTGTACAATATGTGAAGAAGGTCAGTAACTTTTACCCAATGAGATCGAAAGAAAGGACCAAGAGACAATTCAACTATAATTGAGGGTTCACTGGTACCCAGTTAGTTGAGACGTGAGAGAAGGACATAATTCCTATCAAGGGTTTTCGGTTGTGTGTAAAATAAAAATCAATTTATTGTGAAATCGAAAACCAAAAAAAAATCCGTCGATCCCTGAATCTGGAAAATCAATTTTTTTACCTAAGAAGATGAAGAACAATAATTAGCAGGTGGAAAATCGAACATAAACATATTGATAGATCAACTGATTATAGTGGAGGACGTGTTGGTGCGGCGACGGAGGAGTTGGTGGTGATGGTAGCTGCAGACGTTGAAAGGGAAGAAGAGAAAGAAGAAGAAATAAAACTATGATTCGATCTAAAAGAGGGAGGGATAAACGTGGAAAGGAGAAAAAACGTTAGTGGACCCTTGATGGGTTTATAGATGGAGAGGGATATATTTATTGTGTGATAAGGATAATTGTGAAACCCATCAAAACAGGGGATATTTATTCAATTACCACATGAAATATCCACAACTCATCCAAAATCCATGTCATAGTCTGCATAAACCCACATTGAATTTCGGAAATAAGGATGTGAAAACGGAACAAAAGGATCATAATTAAACTACGCATCAAATGGGTAGTTAACCAAGATGGGATATACCCAACTATGCATGAGTATCCATGTCAGGGGTTTGACAATGATGGATTTCAATGTAGGACTACGACGGAGCCGACCCTCCATTACCATCCACTCTTGCTTCAAATGAAACCCAAAACTGAACTAAAATTACCAAAACCATAAAAATCTCTGAAGCTTAAGCCTTGGAATATAATCTAGCTAGCTACCACTCACTGATGTCTCTATGTCCTGATACTCTACTTCAAGCTCACACTTCTATAACTAACCAAATGTTTCCATGTCCTGAGATTCTACTTCAATATTACACTTGCGCAACCAACCAAATGTTTCCATGTCCTGAGATTCCACTTCAAGCTTACCCTTCTGTAACTAAATTTTAGACTATTGAATCAAAGTTCATTTGCGAAATTAGTAACTGAAACTAAGGAAAATCAATTGGATATAACATAGTTCACAGAATTTAGGTTTCTTAAAATCCCAATGTCTGGGGAAAGCATTTTCTTATAAGAGAACAAAAATGAACCTGTCATATCTTAAATTGTGCGAATGAAGCTCTATTTGTCCAAGCACAATAGTGTCCACCTTTCCAAGGCGTCTTACCCTTGCTTCATTTCTCTGAACTGCAAATTTCCAACCTAAATGATTGAGAGAGTGTGAGGCACATGAAACCGTTAAATTAGATTAACAAAAAAAGTCATAAACCTTAAAAATAAAGCTCAACAGTTGAAGAAGGTAAAAGGTGCAAGTGATAAATGTAGTAGTAAAATCAAATGCAACATCAAGACATATACCTCTTAGTTGGAGAACTTTAATTTGGGGAGAACGAATGCTTAAAGGAGAAAGAATGCTTAATCTTGCAGATTTGATGGAGATTGGAATTCAAGGATTTGGGTCCCCAATTCAAATTAGGAAAAAAATTTTTTTTTTTTTTTTTTTTTGTTTGTTTGTGTGGAGGTCTGATAGAATGCTTGGTAGAATTTGTTGATTAATTTGAATGTGTAACTACATGGTTGATAATTAGGGCAGAAATTGGATGTAAATGGTAGAATGTTTCGATTAGTTTGAACGGGTAACTACATGTTTGATATAAATAGGGCACAAATTTGAAAACCAAATTTCGAATTAAAGATAAAAGAAGAACAACCTGTAGTCTAATTGAACCTGTCGTATGTTGTTTTTGTGCGAGAAAAAGAAGGTAAGTATTTTTGGGGTTCGATCTTGGCGGTGTCGCTAATCAGAGACGACATTATGAAGTCGGAAATTGGTGGTGAGGTAGAGGTGAACAAAAGAGGTTGAGAGAAAGAAGGATTAGAGAGAATAGGTTGGGGAGGAAGAACCGAGAGAAAAGAAGGAAATCCTAAATTTATCCTTTATTTTTATTGGCCTTGCATGATATAATAAAACTTACTAGTAGTAATTTAAATGAGGGTAATTTAGTCATTTAGGGGGTCCTTAGAAGGCATCTTTTCTTCTTTATATTAGTTAGACCTATATCTTCAACCCCACAGAACATGGTTTGAGAAACTCTGTGACGGCTGACTTCCAATCTGAAAAAAGCAAAATAACAACGTAATTTGACGAAGTGTCCTCTTGAATCTATTCTGAAAAGAGAATCAACATGCAGACAAGTTCACGTTTCTTTCTCAGGTAAACACTGCGAACACCGTATTTTCAATTAAGGTTCTGATGTGATGACGCTCTGTTTTGTTCTCTTATGCTTAGCTATTGTTCAGAATGTACTTCTGTTTTACCTTTTGCTCTGACATGTTCTCTCTGTGTTGGGTTGGGATAGTTATGATAGGTTTTTCTTTTTGGGTTATTAGGTCAATTTTAGTTTTTTTATTAGGTCTGAAAAATTACCCCTTTAGTGCAAGATATGGGAATCAGATACATAAATCAGTCAGTAATTTGGCGTTTTTGTTAGTATAGTCTGGCATCACTGAGTAACATTGGGGCTTAATGAATCTTGATATTGCAAAATTAATTCATGCACTAATCTGTGTCCGATTTTATAAGAATCTTGGTCATCCCGTGTTTTAAATACACACCCCTCCTCCTTATAATATTGGATTATGTGTATATGGTGTTTATGTGAACTGTAGATTATGCTTGATCAATTTATGGACCCAATATGATAAATAAAGAATAGCTAAACAAGTTGAATAAAAGAACAAACAGATTTCAATTGGAATCTTAGTTGTATTGCTCAAGTGAAAGAGAGTTTTACAACGTTTCCTTCAAGGTAATTTCAGCCCTAGGAGTTGTACCCTTCTTCTTCTTTTTCTTCTTCATTGTATTTTCTCTGCTCCCCTATAGGTACTCTCTTGAGTAGATGGAAGTTTCTGCTGCAAGAGCTGAAGGTTCATTGCACATATTAGACGCATCCAAGAAGTTGACACTTAGTAAAGATTTTTCTTGTATTGAATCATCTGAAGTATTAACTGGAGAGAGATGTTTATCACATCCTTTACTTCTTCTTACAGAATCCTTGATCTTTTCTGTTATCAGTGATTTATCAAAATCAACGTGATTTGAACAACATTCATCAGCCCAAGACAAGTTAGAAGATTCACTTGTGTTGGTCACAGCATTGAACGCAAATGTTCTGACTGTATTTTGATTAAGATCAAGAATCTTTAACTTTCCAATTAGAGTATTATTGGAAAGCTCATCAAGGTTATTTCCCTCAACGATGGCATGCTTCTTAGAATCGTATCTAGATGGCAGCGATCTGAGAATTTTCATCACAATGTCCTTTTCAGGAATAGTCTTACCCAATGCAAAAGATGCATTAACAATTTCAGACACTTTGTGATTAAACTCATCAAATGAATCTTCATCTGCCATACGAAGGTTTTCCCAAACGGAATTTAGGTTTTGAAGCCTAGCTTCCTTTTCACTGGTATTCCCTTCAAATACGGTTTCTAAGATATCCCAAGCATCTTTAGACCGAGTGCACGTAGTCACATGGTGGTGAATATCTAAGGTAATGGCATTCAAACCGTCAGAATTTTGCTTTGCAGCAAGTATCTCAGCAGCATCATATGCACCAATATCTTTCGGTACGGTTGCATCTCCTACTGCCACAACGGGAGCATCATATCCATTAACTACATAAACCCATGATCGAAAATCATGTGCTTGAAGAAAGGCACGCATAGCAATTTTCCACCATAAGTAATTTGAGTCATCGAAGACTGGTGGTACGTTTATAGAGATAGAACTTCTGTCCATAAAGCCATATCGCTACAAACACAGACTTATAAGGTCTTAAACGTGTTTGCCTGCTCTGATACCAATTGAAAAAGTGGGGGTACAACAACCTCACTCAATAATTCGCTTAGAAATTTGTATGGACTAACTCCAATATACGTTTAAGATAATCAACTAGACTGTCAGACTCAATCTTAATAAAAAGTATATCAAAGAGTTATATCTCAATTTCTCGATTCAATCCTTACTCAAGCAAATAGAAATCTGCGAGTCTAATTGAATACAAAAGAAATTAACTTGAATGGTACCAAAGACCAATGTTCAAGTATCTATCAATTCCAATCAACAACCAAAGGTCGAATTTCCCAAATTATTGATTCAACGCACAACCTGTGATATTTCAATTATATAACAAAATATAATGCGGAAAAGAAATAACACAGACACCAGAAGTTTTGTTAACGAGGAAACCGTAAATGTAGAAAAACCCCGGGACCTAGTCCAGATTGAACACACACTGTATTAAACCGCTACAGACACTAGCCTACTACAAACTAACTTCGGTCTGGACTGTAGTTGAACCCCAATCAATCTCACACAGATCCAAGGTACAGTTGCGCTCCTTACGTCTCTGATCCCAGCAGGATACTACGCACTTGATTCCCTTAGATGATCTCACCCACAACTAAGAGTTGCTATGACCAAAAGTCGAAGACTTTAATAAACAAATCTGTCTCACACAGAAAAGTCTAGAACAATAGATAAATCTGTCTCCCACAGAAATATCTACAAGTTTTGTTCCGTCTTTTGATAAATCAAGGTGAACAGGAACCAATCGATAACCCGGACTTATATTCCCGAAGAACAACCTAGAATTATCAATCACCTCACAATAATCTAAATCGTATGATGGCGAAACTAGATATTGTGGAATCACAAACGATGAGATGAAGATTTTTGTGATTTCTTTTATCTTGCTTATCGAAGAAATTAATCTCGAGTCAATTATTTCAATTGTACTCAATACGATAGAATCGGGCAAGATCAGATCACGTAACTACAGAGAAAATAGTTGGGTCTGGCTTCACAATCCCAATGAAGTCTTCAAGTCGTTAACCTACAGGGTATCGGTAGAAACCTAAGGTTAAAGGAGAATCGACTCTAGCTTATACAACTAGTATCACATAGGAGGTGTGGGGATTACCTTTCCAAGTTGCTAGAGTTCTCCCTTATATAGTCTCCAAATCAGGGTTTGCAATCTAAGTTACCTTGGTAACAAAGCATTCACTATTCACCTTTAGATGAAAACCTGATTAGAACTTAGCTTGTTATACACAAATGAACTATACGCCATTTAGGTTTGTGTAACCGTACCTAAACGTGTACAAGTCGTTGGTTCAACAGTAGTTAACCAAATGGTTAGCCATATGAGCACTTTCATATCAACCTTATTCATCTTCACCATAACTAGTTCAAATGACTCGAATGAACTAGTTCAAGAGTTGTTCAATTGCTTAGATCTCATAGAAATATACAAGAAACAATCGAAGCAAAATTGGTTTTGATTCACTCGAATCGATTCATGAACTTTATAGCCACGGTTTGCAAATATGCATTCCTTAGTTTATATAAATTTAAGTTCACGAATAAACCAATTTTAGAAAGTGACACACTTAAGTATGCGTATGGGTATGCGTACTTAAGTAACCGATTTTGAGTTTGATTTGGTTTTCAAACTCAACAGAAATTCACGGATGTGAACTTTTCGCCAGTATGCGTACGGGTACGCGTACTTAGGTAACCAGATTGAGTTAGTTTTGAAATCCAAACTCAGCAGAAATTCACGAACGTGAACTTTTGCCAGTATGCGTAAAGGTACGCATACTTACCCAGTCTCCATCAACCATTTTGTATACACACAAGTATGCATACATTTGGTTCCCGGTTTTGGACTTATACACTAATGAGCGAACACACTATATATGCTTATATACAAAGATGGTTACATATTCTAAACTCTTTATTTCAATCATTGAAACATTCTTAGAGGATGTTAAATAGAGGTTATTCACACACTATTTTTCATCAAAGCAATTTTCAAGATATTGAAATAATCAACATGACTTTCGTCACGAGTAAAGATGAACTTGGCCAAAGCGAAAGCTTACCAACACATTTTTGAGAGCGAGATAAACTCGACTTGAAATAGAAAATGTGTATAATCGAAGTCTATATAGTAATACGAATTTTGTCTCAAGATAGGAGATAGAGTAGATAGACTTTTTGAGTGATAGATTCAAGTCTCCACATACCTTTTAGTCGATGAAGTTCCACCAGTTCCTTGAGTAGTTATTCGTATTTGTATGATGAACGCCGTGGAGTCTAGAGCTCAACTACACTTTCTGTCCTAGTACGAGACTTAGCTATAAGTAGACTAGAAATCAAGACCTATAGCTTTGGAAACTAAACTTGACAACAAGCTTGAGATAGCAACGCTTGCGAGTTCGACCAAGCAGTGCTCTAACACAAACCAAATAAATCAACTTGCATAATTATTGACCTCAACCGGAAGCAATTGAAACAAACATAGACATTATAGTACCGCAATTGCACCGAAATTTCGTAAGCCTAAACAATTGATACCAAACCATAAAGAAAGATAACAATAGTTTTTCTTAACCGGAAACAATTGAATCACACACACATCCATACAATAATGGAATAAACATCAATTGTACCGAAATTTTGTTAAGCAAAAGCAATAAATATATGCAATAAAATCAGGCTTTTCTTAAACAGGAAAACGATTAACTAACAAATTCGTTACCTCAAGCTCCGCATCCTCTTCACCCCATAAAGATATATCATTAAGCGCAAGTTCATATAGAACTCTCCCCCGTTATGTTGTCATCCTCTCGCAAGACAAAAGAACAACAACAAAGACCAACCTTTACCAGAGAAAGGTTGAAAACCGGTTTTAACTAATGCGATGCAAAAGTTCAAAACCCCGAAACACATGTGCTTTTATGCTAAACCAAAAACGATTCAACATATTGTGACTTTTTCACATATTAGTTTCAATCGGAACCCCTTATGATCCTTTGATAAATCCTACCAACATGGGATAGAACTCAATCCCGCTAAATCAAAAAGTCACCCAAACCATAAGGGTTCACAACGTATGAGATCGAATATTAAGGTTATGAAAACCGAAAACATACATCTCATAAATCAATTTGTAATACACCATAAATATTCAACATAAAATCAAGTATTGCAATTACCTCAATCTTGTAGGAAATTGAATTACGAAACCAACGCAAAAAGAATGAGGTCATTCCGAGTTCGGACGAATAAGTTATGGGCAAAACAGTTTTACACTCCTTCGTATGGACCAATCACTAGGATCGGTTATAGTTCTCATAGTTCTCACTAGGATCGGTTACGGCATGAATCCATACACGAAACTGTTTTCAATATAACTTTTGCATACAATGTCCGAATTCAGTGATTTTTGTCTCGTTTTAACCGTAAAACACAAGATCTACACATATATGATCAGTAGATATAGACATCATAAACTCAAAATTACCGTTTCTATCAAAAGCTCAAATATAGATAGAGAAAGTATGAGTATAGAAGAAAATAAATCTCCCTAAAGATGTTAATTAGTCATATAATAACCGAGAGA
This sequence comes from Papaver atlanticum, assembly GCA_023531105.1. NCBI lineage: Eukaryota > Viridiplantae > Streptophyta > Magnoliopsida > Ranunculales > Papaveraceae > Papaver > Papaver atlanticum. The sequence continues at coordinate 387,927 of JAJJMB010009125.1, read as the reverse complement.
TCATGTGCTCAGTTTGACATGCTTCCTCACTCTTCATAAGATTGAGCACAAAGGTGAGCATGTACAATTTAACACAACTAGGTTGTGTTGAGTTGATCCTTGTCTTGTTCGTCACGAGTGACTAAGACAGAATCATCATTCTTGACCTCTTGCTTGGTTTGTTTTCTCTTGTTCCATCTCTTTTTTTTTTCTTTTACTTGTGATGAAGAGTGTCATTATCACAACGTTCACTAGTACAAGAGATTTCAAACATGATGTCTTTCTTTAGTCTTTCAAGAAAACTCTTGTAATTATTGTCACCAACAATTAACAACTGAGAGTCATTCTTGTGACTAACTTTTGGTCCCTTCTTGGCTATGGAGGACTTCGGGACCCATTTAGAGTTGGATTTCGCAGGAGCAGCTTTCTCCTTCATACCATTAGGACGATTGTCCTTTTGAATACTTTGCGAAACAACTTTTCTCCAATTTGGAACATCAGATCTTGTCTTTGCATTTAAAAAGTTATCTCTCTTTATATAATTAGGTCTTTTATGAGATGACCTTATCGAGTGATATGCAAAATTTGAACTATCATTATAATAATTTTTTTGCCTAAACTTAGGACAATAGCGATCTGAGTTCTTTCGGGGAGCAAACTTAGCCAATTCGTTTGATACAAAAGAAAGTGTATCTTTTATCTTACGAATATTGCATCCCCATTCCACATGCCATTTATTATCACAATAACAATAATGCTTAGTAACATACGAAGTCTGAGTTTTAATGTTACCTTTTTGTGGATCCTCTTGCATTGGAGCTTAACGATTTTTCCTCTTCTTCTTCTTATCTTTGTTCAACTTTGTTGCTTTCTTAACATTAGCAGAAGTGCTCTCTTTGATTGTCGTACTTGAAGAGTATGGTTGAACATCATTCTTAGGCTTGACTGATTTTACTTCTTTACAAGGAATAGGAGCATCTTTTATACCAGTGGAAACCTCTAGTTTAGAAGAATTTGTAGCTTTAATAAATTTTACCTCTTTGCTAATATTTGAAGCATCTATTCCCTTATAGCCCAATCCTCGTGTATCACGATGATTTCTACTTGCTTCTAACATTAAGGTTAGATTGTTTGAGCTAACATTGAACTTTTTAAGGTCCAAATTTTCTTCTTACAACATCTTGATTTTATCAAGAGCACTAGCTAGATCAGCCTCAAGGTGTTTTTCTCGTGAGAGATATACACCTTCTTTCTCTTCAAAACTCTTTTGTTGAGAGTTAATCCTTGCATTAGATTCAGCAAGTTTTTCTTCCAACAAATGAATTTTTTCAAGACCACCATCACACTCCCTTTTTAACAATTCTGCTTGAGATAGACTAGCGTTTGCTTTTTCTTCAAGACCCTGTATTTGTTGAGAAGTATCTTCCTTAAACTTTTTGTGATTTTGATGCATCCTTTCACATTCAATAGTAATTGCTTTAAAATCATCCCAATTTTTCTCAATTACCTTTTTGTAAGTAAGCAATTTCTTACACACGGATTCTGAGGGTGGTTCAATAACCTCTTGTGATACGTTAACTGAGTCTTTCTTTAGTTTTCGCTCTCGCTTAACTCTACTTTGACTCATGTCTTATAGGTTGGATCGCACCAAACACAGATTGTTAGATCTTTTCGTGTTTGCCTGCTCTGATACCAATTGAAAAGACGAGGGTACCCAAATATACCTCAATCTAAAACTTTTCAACCTATAAGTCCTTTCTCCGAAATTGATTGTCTATGGACTGAGTCGAGACAATACAACGAATTGGTTCACACTTCGTGTGATCGTCTATGGATACGAGATCGAGACAATACGATAACAAGATAACTTACGTGATTGACTATGGATACAAGATCGAGACAATACAACAACGAAGTATGATTACTTGATAATAGGTTCGGACTTAACCAAACACTATAGGATTTCTATCAAGTAATTAGGAATTAACGTTTGTGTATTTTACTTCTAATTATAATAAAAACAATTATGATTGCGGAAATAGAAAAGTAAAAGACACAGCAAGATTTTGTTAACGAGGAAACCACAAATGCAGAAAAACCCCGGGACCTTGTCCAGAATTGAATACTCTTAGAATTAAGCCGCTATACAAAATCAAACCAACTTCGTATAGTTGAGACCAAGCAACTAAACCTATAGTTCACCTAGTTCCCTCAGTATCCCTGCGCCTCCAACTTGTAATAAGTCACGCACTTGGAACAATTCCTTTGGTTCGTATTCCAAACAGTAAAGGAACAACAAATCTATTCGGTAACAACTTTTTTCAAACAACGTGATATGATTTTGACAAAAGGCTCTTTCGTTTATCCCAATAAACTCCTTTGTCGGGTTCTTAGATCTATCTATTCAACAACTACCAAAGTAATTGTTTAGACTATGCAATCAATAATAGGATCTGATCAAGATACTAAATACTGATGCCGATCTACACAACTAATCAATCTAATCTATCAAAAGATAAACCGATTATAGTTGGATCCCCAACCGATCAAGTTTTGAGCACACCAAAGATTATGAACTCAAATAAGAAATCTTCTTTGTCTTCAAATCTTCTTAGATCTTCAATAAACACCTGCACACAAACAACTTGAATCTCTTGTGATCAATCACATACAGAACGGAGTCTATTAACGATGGATTATCATAAGACGTCTTTAGATCTACAGACAGTCTAAAGATCCCCGTCGACACGTCGATCTAGTTTGAGTGAATCTTATATCAGAAGAGAAGATTCTCAAGCATAAACAAACTAGGAGCAATCAAAGTTCAACAACCGTTAGTCAATCAAATCAATCGAAAACTAATAATAAACTGCAATTATCTAGTTTCCCACTAACGATACTCGTAGAGCTTCTCAATCCCAAAGAAGTCTTTAAAACGAGTGGTCGTAAGAAATTTTGCCTAATTAGGGTACTTTCTTCTCCGAATAGACGGCTCCACCACTAACAACACAACTAGGTAGTTTTGCTGACTCTGAGGATTAGTTTGCTCGAAATGCAAATTTCAATATTTATAGACCAAGGAAGTTTGGACACCAAGGAATTTCCAAAACCGAATATTCTCAAAGATATGCAATAAATTCCAAATCGGTTTTTGTAATTCCTGGAAATGCTCTGTCCAAATATTGACCGAAATCTCAGTAGAAAATCTCCAATTAGAAAAATGCACATTACCAATTTTTATTTTCTAAAGATATGTATTTAATTGCTGGAAATTAATACATATAAAACTAAAAACCTTAATTAAAAGATTCTCAATTTACTTCGATCCGGGATTCTCCTTTAGTTATTATTAAGGAATATCTTTGAACAATAATGTCGACATCTTTACTTTGTAAATCCTTTTTCATATTTACAATCTTGGAACCGATTTGCCACACTTCCAAACAAGTTTAGAATTGGTTCATCTGACTTCCAAGAACTATGTGATTGATTATCCTATCAAATCACCAATCATGGGTTTAACGGTTCTACCAAAACAAGTTTCGGTTCTACCTCCATGTGGGTACTAGGATCAGTCACACTAGTTACCAAAAGTTGGTTGACTAGGTACTAGGATCGGTTACCACATATTTATGGTATTTAACTTGTAATCGATTGCACAAGTCATAGGATCGGTTACCAATTACTAAGACTTGTTGCACCTCTTACAAGGATCGATTCCACATACTTGTGATCGGTTGCACCTCTTACTAGGATCGGTTCCTCGATGTCTAGAGTTGGTCATACCATTTACAAAATATCGATCATACCATCTCAGGTGATTACTTAAGATCAGTTTCACTAATAAAAGTCATACCAATACAAAAGTCAGGCATTGTGAATAGTTTTACCAAGATACATAAACAATTTATGAGCGGTTATACCAAACACACATATTGGTAATCCAAATATTTGCAATGAATAACATTACCAATAAGCCTAGCGATTTCCCTTTCGATTCATAAAACAAGTTTATGAATTGTACTTCCTTTAAACGAATGTAAAACATTGTTTCCTAGGATGAAATCTTCACCCATACCCATACATAATCACAATAGCATTCATACGATTATGTCGATGTCTTATATACGAAGTTCAAAAGATAGACGTTATACTTCGTATTGTAATTCCTTAATACCATGTCTAACTAGAGTATAATCATTCACAGCTTCGCAGTTATGTTTTCAATATGCACGACTTGAAAGATACGTTAGGAATGAAAGAGTTCAAGTCAAATATTACTAACCTCAAGAGGAAGGATGATGTCATCGTTGTAGTTCTTTACTTCTTCACATTCTTCAAGTCTTCACGTAATACTTGTAAGTCTCATATCCTAGTAACTTTCTAGCTAACCTATACGAAGTTGACTCTAATAAATAATCAAACGACTCTTTAAATGAGTTTTAATTAACTAAAATATGACAACCAAACTTGACATACCAACGCTTGGTGGGTTCAACCGAGCTATGCTCTAACATAATTTTAACATCATTTTTCAGTATTTCATTGTTGCAGTTCTAACAGGTTATACACTTTGGCGGTTTCAGTGGATGTAGAGGCTTATGTTATACTTGGCGGTGGCAGTGGACGGAGAAATGTTGAAAAGTTTGAATCTAAAGTTTATAATAGTACTTATTGTTATTTAAAACTAAGTGTCTTTTTAAATGGAGCTCTTTATTGGTGGTACAATGGAACAAAGATGATTGTGGTCTTCCATTTAGCTGATGAAAACTTCCATGAACAGCTTTCACCGCCACCTGCTAATTGGCCACTATCGCATTATGATACGATTGGGGTTTTTGGTGTTGGTTCCATATCACGATATATCACAATTTTAACCTTGAACATCACATACAAAGAGTACGAGGGATCATATCGTACCAGTCTTCGGGTTGGATTAAAGAGTTTACACTTCCTCAAAGTAAACCATTAGCTTTAACAGAAAGTGGCGATACTTTTACGGTTCGAAGATCTCAATATATATAGTGAAAACTACGGTCAAACCCATTTTAAAGATTTTTTTCATTGAGAAACCCACCGTCCCAAAAGTTCACGCTCGCTCCCGTTTTTTAAGAAAAAATTAATCCCTAACCCATATTTTCTAAGTATTAAGGTGCCACGGAGTGCTTTTATTAAGCAAGCAAACTTAGTCAATAGTTACACAGGGCTTTTCTAAAACTATATTTTATTTTTATTTTATTTTATCTAAGAAGACGAGATTTCCTTTCAAAATCAAAAACCTCAGTATTGCGGAGCCGAGATTTCGCCTTAGACTTTCTTTTTTAGGTTTAGTCCGATCTCGATTTCGCTTTTATCCTTTTAAGGTTTTCGATCTGTGCTTTGAGCAGAGTCACGAACAGAGATAAACAGAGGCTGAGTTTTGAGCGGAGAATTGAGAGACTGAAGAACTTTGAGCAGAGTCACGAACATAATCGGGTACTAATTTTTCTCATCTCTCTGATATTTTTTCAAGAGTTAGTGGTGAAACCCTTGTTTGTTTTCTTGATTTCTTTGTTTATTAAGTTGTTCTAATTCTTGTCTGTACATAGATTGAGCATAATTACAGAGTTAATTTAATGTAATGGCCATTTCCCCTGACTTAGGTATGTATGGATTTTTCATACCAGATCTCTTTTATTTTTTTTGGCTATAATACAAGTCTTCAAGGTTTGATTTCTCATCAATTCAACCAACCCCTCCTCAAAATAGGTATGTATGAATTTCTGAACTCTATTTCCTTTTAATTTGTATTACATTTACAGGGCAATTGAAAAATACTCCCTCCCTAGATGACCAGGTCCTTACTGATTTTAATGACTTGTTCTTCCACCTATTTGTCTTACTAATAATACCAGATAACAAACACAAACATGGATGACTACTGATTCCCACTCGTCCTTATTCTCAAATCTGTTTATTTCTCGTGGAAAAATTCCCACCCACCCACCAGATAGAGAGAATCTTATTAATGACACTTTACTATGCAATTAATGAGTAAAAACCAAAATGACAATTTTTAGTTCACTGTTCTCATCTCTAGACTAGACTAGGATCACTGCTTATAGGCACTCATCCTACAACCTACTATAAGGATCGTACTAATTTTGATTTCAAATGGAACGTGTACAGGAAAAGAGTTACCATATGTTAACTTGGTGGCAAATGTCCAGCATGAGTAGTGTGTGAGTTGATTTGCTTAATTTTATACCATGGAGAAAATCTATGGGTTGATTAGTGGTGAAAAACGCGAATTAGCCCTCCCGGTTGTTTGTTGGTTTGTTATATGCTTTAGGCATTTATGAAGTTTGGACTGGTATTTGAGAATGAATGTGTTTGACATTTTAAAATCTTTTCACAGGGAAAGGATTGCAACTTGTGTAACGACTAAGACAACTTACTATTGAAGATGCCAACTTCAGAGATGAGTTCAGGGAAATGAAATAGGTTTTGGGGGTTTTGAGTTTTGTTTTTGTTGTGGTTAATATTTTGTCGGTAGACTGGGCTAGTGTAACTGTGTAAGTATATATTTTGTGTTTATAATTTTTTATAGGGTTCATGGTGAGATGGTGGATGGAGATGAGGGAAGGAATTAAAAGAAATTGAAAGTGAGTTTGGATTATTTTAATGAAGCATTGTTCATTTTTTTGTGTTTTGTAAAGAAGTTTTAGTTTGTAAGCGTTAATGCAAGGAACATCTTAGTAGATAACAATCACTCTTTTTTATTGTTGTTATTAGGCCTATTCCTATGGGTATGGCAACAAAATGTTGTTTGGCATACCAGGTGGCATGCCAAACGAGTTGCGCCACTATGGAAAACCACTGAGCGACAGAGTTTCTAGCGGTCGATATTCTTAATAACGCCAGCGATAAAGTCTTTATCGCTGGCAAAATTCATAATATCGCTCGATGTTAACTCTAGCGCCAACGACTAGTTCCTTATCCCTATAAATAGGTAATTTTCAAACTCAGAAGTTTACCCCAAAAAAATTTACACAAAATTTTTCTCTAATTCTCTTTTTCTTAATCTAAATTTCTCTCTTTCTCAATCTAATTTATTTTTTTGAAATTTCCCAAATGTCACAATTTCAAACCCAACTTGATTCGGCAACACAACTTGATTTTTCGGGAGTAGTGCTTGAAGGTGCCGTTAAGAAGATATGTGATAGTTATAAAGAAATAAGTAAGAAGCAAAGAAGTCTCCAAGTTTTGAATATCAACCAAGTCAAAACCGCAACTAAGAAACGGCAAAGAAAAGTTCAAGGCAAGGAAAATCAAGGCAAAACAAATTTGAAGCCAAAGAAGAAGATAAACAAAGGAGAATCCGTTCATGAGCGCATTGATTGGAAATTTGGTGAAATGAAGAAGATTAACAAGATGAAGAACATTGTCCCAAATTTTTATTTTTAAAGTCTATATTTCAAATTATTATTGTCTAGTTTTATGTTATGTAAAAAATGACTATTTAATGATTATATCGAAGTTTAATGAATTTGAAAATTTGACGAGTAATGTTGAAAATTAAGCTTAATTCTATTCTTAATCCAATCTTACATTTTAATTAGAGATACATTTAAACAAATATTAAAACCTAATACTTAGACAATTATGAAATTAAAACATAAGAACTTAAACTAATACTTACACAATTTAAATACTTAAGTGGACAATCGAGAAATTAAAACATAAATATTGGACAATATTTGGGCAAATATTTTAAAATCTCGAAACAATTTTCAAATTGGAAGTCTTTTTCGTAGATGCGACGATATTCCGCCCGACACCTACGTCGAAGTTCCATCATAGTTGCACCATCCGCACGACACCTTTGTTGAAATTCCATCATGGATTCACCATTCCTCAAATTTGGACCTTCTTGATGAAGTAAAGCAACAAACATAGTAACTTCCTTATTGATTATACTGAAGCGTTGAATCAACTCTGAAACATCACGATTGTTGAGATTCATTGTTTGTTCTTGAAATTTCCCATAAATCATTTGTCATAATGTTTCGAGATGTAATGCATTTCCGAATACAGTCTCTTCAATTGAAGAAATATAATTCCTGCAAATACATTCATCTCCCGCAACAGTGAATTTTGGTTTTCGCCTTATTTGACTTCTCCTAATTTCACTATCCACATTGGCACGATCAACAACTCTTCGATTTGCGGCATCACGTTGGTTTGCTACGAACTCAGCGAACTCAGCAATGTTCATATTATCAGCCATGCTCTCTGAGGAGTTGGAAGACTGATGAAAAGAATTGGAGATTGAGAAATTCTAGTGAGGTTTAGAAATTCTGGTGTGAGTTGAAATGAGATTGAAATTAGGTATTTATAGAGGGAAAAAATAGTAGTCGTTGGATGAAGATCTGATAAGCGATGATCAGAGAGCCAAGCGATAGCTTAACTAGCGCTGGCGACTTAAAGACCAGCGAGCGCTGACTTGACCATCGAGCGATGGACTCTATCGCTCGCTGGAAAGTCTGTCGTGTATGCCTATATGTTATTCCTGGCATACAGACATATGAGTTTGGCAGAGTGGCATACCCATAGTGGGTGCATATATGCCAAATATCAGTGTTTGGCATGTGCATAGGAATAGGCCTTAAGATGTCATCATTTCTGGTATTTGACGATAATGGTTGGATAAGCTGAGTTTGAGGAGTTGGTGTTGTTGGTTGGGAAGCTACGGATGTATTGGACATATTGGTGTTGGTGTTGGTTATAATGGTCGAATAATTTGTTATGCAGCAATAAACATGGTTGCATAACCTGTTATGCATCTACAAAAGTTGTTGCATAACTTGTTATGCAGTGCATAAAATGGTTGCATAACACGTTATGCAGCAATTTTTTTGTTATTATTGAAACCAACAAAAAAAAAAAGACTGCATAACTTGTCATGCATCTACAATAATATCTGCATAACATGTTATGTAGTAGAGATATGTTAGCTAATTCATTCTTCAAACATGTTTTTTTCTCTAATTTTATACCCAAAAAAACAAATTGTTTTCATATTCAACAATGTCCGCGACGTGTTGCCATATCTTGAAATCGCTGTCTAATCCTGTCAGTGCTAATCTTGCGAAAAAGTTCCCACTCAATGTAGGTTAGTAAACAATTGTTCAACCACTCATTCCAAATACTGTTTCGCAAACGATTCTTCACTATATGCATTGCTGAAAAAACTCGCTCAACAGTAGTTGTAGCAACCGGCAATATCAAAGATAATGTAATCAACAAGTAGACTAGAGGGTACACTATATTTCTTTTCGTTTCAACCATTTTCTGGGCAAGCGCACTAATACCACTTAATTCATAAAAATCATTACTAGAAAGAACATCAACAAGAAAGGTATCTAGTTGTCGGTCGAGAATCATGATATCCATTTGAGAAAAATCAGTTGGATATAGTTTAGCAAGACGAATTAACGCACCTTTATCGAAAGATGAAAACTTGTCGCTTGGATTCAAATATGACATACAAAGAAGTAGCTCGGTGTTCACTTCATCAAATCAGTCATTAAGCGCATCAATTTGCATATCAATGACCTCATAAAAATAACCAACTTGATAATGATGCAGATTTGTCACTTAGAATATTCCATGTTGTTTGTATTTTTTGTTTTGAAGAATGGTATTGAATTGTGTTGTTTTATAGGCCAAAAAAATGAAGAAAAAAAAATTGTTAATGTTAGGTGGTCGTGAATAGAGGTGTAAAACGTGCCGGCCCGGCACAACCCAGCCCACGAAGTCATGTGCTGCGTGTTGTGCTGGGTTGTGCCAGAAATTCAGACGTGTTGTGCTAAATGGCGTGACGTGTTGTGATGTGCCCGAAAAATAAACGTGTTGTGCCGTGCTGTGCTGTGCTAGCACACTTATTTTATGTTTTCCACAATAAATATTTTTGAGATATTTTAGTTAGTACATGTATTATTACATAAATAAATTAGCATAACGAAGATAAAATGTCAGAAATTGGCTAAAACAATGATTCTTTTGTGAAATATGTATCAAATGTGATGTATTGTGTAGTATTTTACGCATGACGTGGCGTGCTTTCTTCGCGTGCCGTGCTGTGTTGTGCCGCATGCTGTGCCATGCTGATGTGCCTATTTATCTGGCACAACACATAAAACAAACATGTTGCGCCCGTGATGTACCGTGTTGTGCTCGAATTTTTGCGTGTTGTGCCATAAACGTGCTGGCCCGTCCCAATTTACACCTCTAATCGTGAATATTTTACACAAAATAAGATTGCTAAACATGGAATTCACATTCCCCTGAGAGTCTTTCGTAAATAAGACCTTACATAGGATACATATCTCTTAACTTCTTTTTAAACGTAATAAATTCCTTTGAATATCAGTTACTATTTACCTTCCATGTTGCATTGCACTCGTTTCAAACTCGTGTCCAGAACTCTTTTGATGCCTGATCATTTCGTGTAATTGTATCCGAAGTAATCACTACGTACGTAAGCAGTGATTAGCGCTACATCTTGATTTCTTGAAAAGATAACCATTTTTTTTAAGGAGCAGAGATAATATTAATTAGAAGGAAGCAGAAAAAAATGATCATCAAAATATTTTAGTGTGTTCGTTGAAGGGGAATTGAAACCTTATTTATAACATTTTCAAAACTTATAGTTTTTGGAAAATCAAACAAATAAAGGATATGAGTCGCAGGATGGAGAGAGACGTTGGAGAACCGTTGGTGACCTAACCGTTGGGCGCAAGCCAGCTTAGCTATTGGATCATCAACAAATCTCCAGCCATCATGCGGCTCATATCTTTCTGCACCCAATCATTAGGTGTTTAAGCATTTCTACAAGGAAACTCAGTAGCTCTCCCTTTGAACACTTAATTTTTACTTAAATCCAAATTTCTATATAAAATCAATATTGAACATTATATCCCTTCACCTCAAACTTATGAAGTTTTATTGTTTTTTACTTAACTAAAATCAATTCAATGCCTTCATAATCAATTGCGGAAGACAACAACCTTGACAGAAATTACATGGTACGTTGTGGATCTCAGATCAAATGCAATTGGTGTTAATGTAACACACTACAATACTAGAGTATTATTCTTAAGGAGTTCACTAGTGTCAACACCAATGCTAATGAAAGAAACATGCTCACGAGTTCACGATCTACCCCGTTTTAGCCTGATTGTCTTGGCCCTGAATATCTTCTGCTGGTTCGGCTTTTACTTCATTTGCTCACTATCAGTAGTGAGATTCCATGCTTGTGCAGGCTTCAACACATTTCCATAATCTGCGTATATGTGGACTTTCATGTAACACAATAGGAAAATATCCAAGATGTTCCTTGTCATGATTGCGCATCATCTCCATGATGAATGTTCCAGTGTGATGCTCGATTTGGAGAGGAACCAGATTCAACCACTTGGTAAAATATTGTAATGGCGAAGCTACCCATTCATAACGTCTACGGAGGTGTTTCTATTAGCAACATTGAGTCCCCATATGCTGGAAAAGCGCGTGGGAAACTCAATGGTACAGATCCGGGTGGAATAAGACTTGCCTGGGTGCGGAATCTCTTGAGGTATGACATTACGTCTTCTCTAAGTTCCTGCTTTAATTCCATCAGTGTTCGAAGTTCCTGCAAATGTCATGGTGATAGAGCGTCTACCAAGTCTTCTGGATTAATATTTTATTCTTTTAAGAGATGTGTTGATGGAGATGCCTTGTCAGTGATTATCTTGTCAGGATGTAGACATGCTCTTCCGAGGATCATGTCATATCTTAGATCTTCCCTAATTATGTAAAACTTGGTTTATGTCCAGGTATGAAAATGCGGGGGTACCCAAATACACCACCGACTTTTTCTTAGGCAAACTGTATGGACTAAACTCAAATACAATTCCGAGAGTTATAACTTAATGAATCTCAATCAGGAATTATAAGAAGAGTTTATATTTCTTTCTCTCACAATCAATATGTAAACGGAGACAAGAATGTGAACCTGATTATATCGTGAGAGTACTTGGACGATTTCAAAGATCAATATTCAAGATCAATCAAGTTGTATCCAACAATTACGATGGACGTATCTACTTTGATTGATTTACGTACAACCTGTGATATTTCAATCATAAAGATAAACAATATAATACGGAAAAAGAAATAACACAGACACCATAAATTTTGTTAACGAGGAAACCGCAAGTGCAAAAAAACCCCAGAACCTAGTCCAGATTTGAACACCAAACTGTATTAAGCCGCTATAGACTCTAGCCTACTATCAATACTTCGGACTGGAATGTAGTTGAGACCGAATCCATCGTCATAGTAATTCAGTTATAGTTGCGCTACTTACGCCTCTTCCCTTAGCTGACATCACACTTACTAAGAGTTGCTTCAACTCAATGTAAGACTTTAAACCAATCTGTCTCCCACAGATAAGCCTACATGTGATTTCCATTTTGATCAAAGTGAGATGGGAAATCGTTTGCAATAGATAAAGTCTAGCAAACCTCAAAATCTGTTATGTACGACTCCTGAAGAGCAGTTTAGATTATTATTCACCTCACAAATTATACCTACTCCGATTTCAAACAAAAATCGTTATAGAGGAATATACATGTGGAATCACAAAGTCTGAGACGAATAAACTTTGCGAAGTCTATCTATCTTGCCTGATCGGGGTGAGACTCAACAATTAGTAGCAAGATCAGGATACACGAACTATTAAGATAAAGATAGTCGGACCTGGGTTCAAGAATCCCTAAGCGAAGTCTTTTTTTAGTCGCTAAACCTAAAAAGGTTTAAAGGGGAGGATGACTCTAGTTTACAACTAAGACACACAAGAATAGTGTCTGGTATTCAAAGACCCCAGTTGCTTGAGGTTCTCCTCATATAAATTTTTAAGATCAAGGTACATGCTTTAGATTTAAGCTAAGGTAGCTTTGGAATCAAGCAATCAATATCCACCGTTAGATGAATAACTTGACTTGAGACTAACATAACAAAATATACACTCTGGTTAAGATGAACCGTAACCGAACCGTGTATAATGACTTGTTCATTAAAGGTTAGATGAAACTAGCCAGACGAACTATAAGGTTAACCATTTTTATATAACACTTTAAAAATTTAATCTTGAGTCACAACCATAGGTTATAATGTTATCAAATATGTCTAGATGTGTTTTTTAGAGAGTTGTTCAAATGCCGATTATCTCATAGAAATAATTCTGATGCATCTGAAAATATTCGACAAGGTAAGTACGTGTACTTACTTCCAGTTCATGAGCTATTTCGTCATGGTACTGTACTGGATTTGTATACCCTTAAGACAAAACAAGTTCAGGAGTCCACATAACTTTTTCGGTATGCATACTAGGTATGTGTACCATCCTGAGTTCACGAGTCAACATAACTTTTTGGGTTTGCATACTAGGTATGCACGAAAAGTCGTTGCCGAACTATAGCTACACTGGTACGTGTACTGGGTACATGTACTACGGCTCCGGACCTATAACAGTTCTGCCAGTATGTGTACTATCCTATATCCAGATTTACAGTAGTTTTATATCTCTCTAATAATCAATTTGAAACATTCTCGAATAACATCAATGACACATACCACTGTTCTAGACTATTTTTAAATAATAATCTTGAATCACGATTTAGGTCATAAACAATAAATTGTTCCTAACCAAATTCATCAAGTATGAACAAATTTTCTTAAGCTTAGTCAACATATTTCGAGAATAATTAACAAGATAAACTTGACTCGAAATTTCTGTTATGCATGTAATATTCGACATAGTTTCATAGATAAAAAGGAGAAAACTTGAGTAATAGGTGGTCAAGTCTTCACTTACCTTTTGTTGATGAAGTTCTCCAAAAGCTTCAGTTGATCTTCGCCTTCAAACGGTAGAACGCAGTGATGTCTGGTACTCAACTACACATTTCTATCCTAATCCGAGACTTGTCTAAAAGTATACTAGAAATCAAGATATAGTTTTGACAACAAGCTTGAGATAGCAACACTTGTGAGTTCGATCGAGCAATGTTCTAACAATCTCCCCATTTGTCAATTTTAGTGACAAAACTATCAATACATAATAAAGCTTCAAAACTCTGGAATCCATCATGCTTGATTTCCTTGGTTCTCCAACTCCTTGAATTCTTCGTTACTTCAAGTTGCCAATGATTCTGAACGTGTTCAACTCCACATCGTTGTTGTTGAAGATCCGTAGCGATAAAAACTTTGAAAACAGATATTCTCAATCATTATTATACAAAAAGATAATATTATTATCTTGTCCAAAGTTCAATTGTATCACAACTTCGAAGTAATACGGCGGTGATATGTTTCTCCCCCTTAGTCAATACTTACATCTTTTGCATAATAGGTGAAACCTATAGACGCTGATTCACTCCTCCTTGTATAATGATCCGTAAACCATATGTATGTAGTGCAAAACTACTAATTAATTATCCCCCTTTTTGTTAAATAAAAATTGGCAAAGGTATGAAAACAATGGGATCGTAATGAATTCTAACAAAAGATACTTCAAGACTAAATAAACACATATCAACTTTAATTTGGATGATATCACAGAGTATAAATTACTTAGTGTCTTATCTAGGAGATTTAAGATACAAGCATCCCCTATATATTCCACATCCACTCTCTCCACAAAGATATAGCAATTAAGCACAAGTTCAAAAAGAACTCTCCCCCATTTGATGTCATTCCCAAGAGAACAACATGAGTGACCTTACTTTAATAAAAAAGAAGGATTTAGTTGGACATTAACAATTCACATGGATTTGTATCCTAAATATCGACATAAAATAATCTCAACGCCAGTTACGAATAAGGAGACAATTTAATCGATATGACTCAACATAATAAAATCTTACAACGTTTGATTATGCAGTAGTTACACAAGAATGTGACCACAAGTTGATCAATACTGCGAAAATTCTCACAATGTTTATTCCACTTTTAGTTCATAGAACTTAATAGATTTAACTTTTGAGCATATATGAGATATCAGCTCAATTCACAAAAAGTAAAGGACACATATATCTCATAAGACTTTGCAATACATATAACCAATAAAGATTTAATACTGCAAGTTCATCTTCCAAAAACTTTAGAATCTAAATAAATAAACCTAAAAACATGCAAGATCAAAATCGTTGGAAATAGCATGTGTACTCACAATCCTTCTTGAACACAAGAATAAATTCTCACAAGAAGTTTCCTGTGAGATTTTTATCTCACGATATATGAAATACCAGCATTAATCAACGTTCTCCCAAATTCATTTCCTTTGAGATTGACTGTAGTTGCAGTCCCTAGTTGTACACCTCATTGTCTGTGGGTGAAGGTTCAGGAGGTACTTCCGGGAAGGATAGGAGTCTTCCTGGAACGATGTGGTTATAGATATAATAATTCACATACATGCTCCATCAAGGATTGAACTGCTTCATTGGCAGGTTCTTAAGAGAGAATGAATGTACGGATTGGAAGAGTGTACTTGTGTACTCCTTCAGTCCCATATGAAGCTCTCTACATTCAACCTTCTCCTTGAAGATGTGTTTCAGATCATTGCAGCCACTCGTGGCACGAATGACGAATCGATAAAAGCGGCAATACTTAGCATTCTTCATCTCCCCTTCACTCGGTTTTTTTCTGATAGGTGGTAACTTGATCGCGCCATCTTGGATCCATACCTGTAGCAACTCAATTACTTATTCTATGGGAATATGGAAGTTTGAGTCTGTCTGGTCATCTCTTGCTTATTGTTAACGGCGTTGGGCTGGAGCAGGCGCAATTTGGGTTTGATAATCCCTTTGTCATACTTGCGGTGCTAGAGCTTGGGGTACTGGAGCTGCATGCTTGGGTTGTTGTACTTCTGGAGAGGCAGCTTCCCTCTTACTTCCTTCGCAATAACGTTCTTGGAAGGTTGGAAATTTTATTGTTCATTAACGAGGCTCTTGTTACCCCAAGTACCACGATGTTCCTCGGTATTTGTAAGTTTTTCCCTTTCCATCAGAGCAGGTGCAGTGGTTTCTAATCTCTTAGTTGCTTCATGAAGCTCCAAGAAGACTTGGAAACGAATGTTTTCTAATAAGGCCCTATAGACTGGAATCATTCAATTTATGCACAAGTTCACAAGTTTTTGTTCAGTGAAATTTGGATCATGATAATCCAAGAATTAGATTCTGAACCTTTTCGCATGATCATTGGGGTGTTCATTGTTCCTACGAAACATCCTTCCAAGATTAGAGAGGGTAACTTGTTCTGAAATGAAGAACTACTTTCTATAAAAGACGTTAACCATTTCACACCAACTGGTGATTCTCCTTACTGTGATATTTTTGTACCATGTATATGCTCTGTCTGTCAGAGACTTCGAAATTTCTTTCAGACGGACAACACGTTTATATTCAAATTCACCCAACAATTCCAAGAATCGTGAAACATGCTCTTAACCGTTGCGTGTTCCATTATAAAGCGTGAATAGTGGAGAAGTATAATTTGGGAATAGGAACTCTTTGCACTTCCTAAGAATATGGAGGCTGGTGGCAACGGACCTATGATGTCTTATCTTTTCCACAATTCTCCAAACAATGCTCCAAATCTTCACAAGTGATGAAACTTGATTAATCCTTCACTGGTGGATTATCTGCAACATTGCAGACTTCATCATCTTCCAAGACATGGATTGGGGAGATTTCAGGATCAGTGGCTGAGGGAATTTCTTTAGTTTTTCCTTTCTGATGTCGACGTTGATCAGACGTTTCTTATGTGTTGCAACCATATCTTCTTGATTCATGGCAAGGATTTTTTGTGTTTGTATAAGATCATCTATGGTAGGTGGATCATTCTTGACTTCTTTAGGAGTCGGCCGAAGAGAGGATCGTTGATCTGTTGGGGTTGGTGTTAGCATTAACACTGGTATTGTTGGTTGGAGGGGTGGTATCAGTAGCACCATTGTTAGAAATGAAGGAGTGACATGGTACCGCCATTGTTGCTATTGCTAGCATTATTTGTGTTATGATTGGGATTGGTAACTAAGCCTGACCTAAGATCAACCATTCTTGATGAATTGGGATTGCAATCGAGAGATTAATCTCCTACTGTCGTAGCCAATCTAGAGATGGGTAAAACAATTTACTGATTTTTGAATAAAAGTGGAAAGTTGTGGAGTAGACGGATTATCAATTAAGCGAATTGTCTAAAACCTTTAACAGATGTACTGCACGGAGTACTTGAATTCGAGAAATCAATTTGTAAGATTCCATCCTAAACCAAGAAAATAGTCACTGCAAAGTTAATTCAGTCACAAAGAGGGATGAGATTCGATATGTAGGAGGCAAGCTGAGAATATGTGAGGTCAATGGTAATTGATGGATTGTAGATAGGTTGAGTTCTCTGTGTTAGACCGAGAGAAAGGATTTTGTGTGTCATAATAATAAACTGTCGTAAGTTGGATTACGGTAGATTCTGATAAGTTAAGTTCGATTATCAAGTTATAGGTTTATAAACCCAACATTGAACTCCAGTAAGTGGTGACAGTTGAAGAAGACTGGGGAAGTGGGAAGTCGTGATTGAACAATATCTGCTTGCGAGGGAGACTTGGTTGATTTTTCATCCACTACTTCATTTACTATTTCAACTGCTAGCATGACTTACTCACTTTCTTATCGTGGATGTACTGTTATATTGCACATGATGTAGGCCGGCATACCAAAACCCTAGCGAATATCCCCTCATGTGACATGATTGATGTCTCATAAGAAATCTGCTTTGCAAACGAGTATTTAGTTGGTTAACTGTTGACTTGGATAGACCGTGAGTCTTAGCTTTTATGAATCGAGCATAATTCTTAATGACGAATGTGAGATGTTATGTGACATATGATGGATTAAACATAAGGTGTCTGCTGAGACAACAACGATGCCTAGACGTTGAGTCTGATAAATTGTGACATATCGTTGTGCCAGCCGATGCAACAACTGGATTCATGAACTCCGGTCTGATGAGATTGTTGGATCGATCATGGACTAATATGTGTTCTGATTTGTCAAGTATTTGAAAGGAATTCAGATTTTCCCGATTTATTATTATTCTCGACCCATCATGTCATGAGTAGTCGAATGACTAAGTAGAAAGATTAAAATATCAATAGATATTAGATGATTGACCAAGTGGACGGTCGTCCAATGAAATACTGTATGATCGACCAATGAAATATTTCTGCTTGGACGAGCAACAAAAAATGTTGGTAGCAAAACCGACCAATGGGTATGAGGACCGACCATTGGTGGTGGTGAGACCAGCTAGGCGGTCGTCCAGTTGGTGTAAAGAAGACTAATCAAAATATGGAGGATTAACCAAATGGATGATTAACCAAATAGATGATTTATAAAATTGTTAATTAAGGAATGGGTGGGACAAGACGGCCATGGTGGACAAGGGATCGACCGGCCATGGTGGTGCACGGGCCACCATGTCGACGACTGTCCATTCTTGAGAATTTTGGTATTTGTTGGTGGTTATTCAAACATTATTTTATAATTTCTAAAGAGTTTGATCTTGATTGAAACTCTTAATTTTACTTGAATGAGGAAGTAAAATTTTGCTTAAATGTCCAATGTTTGAAAATATTAAAATAATAATATTTTAATATATTATATAGTGTAAAGACCTAGTGGTTGCGAGGCCACTTGCTTTGTTAACCGTATGGTGAATTGAACAACATTTGACAAGATATGGAAAATCAATAGTTTGCTTGAATGAGAAAGTAATGATTTCAGAAAATACTAATAAAATAAAAATAAAGAGTAAAAAAGGGGGACCAGCCACGGCAACGGCAGCATGGCTGGTCGGTAGGTTCGGTCTCACGCCCCTCTCTCTCTCTTGGTGAATTTTCCATATGCTCGTTTGTCCATGCTATTGGGTGATCGTTTAAGCATTATTACTAAATACACCATCAAAAATTTCTCGGGGCCTACTCGGTGGTGGCGCATATGCTCGAAAGGTGAATATTCATTGGTAATCCCATGGAATTCAACTGGGAAAAACCGTGAAATGAAGTAATAAAATATTATGGTGGAATGGAATATTTTTTAGGAATTAAGTTGAAGAATATGGCACTAAGAATTAGTTAATTAGTGGCTTTATTCGAGAACATGGTACATGATGGCAGTAGTACTATACCGTTTCTGAATTTTTATTCCGCATAGTCAGGGAACACCGGTGGCATCGTGAAGACTTCATCGCTCCATACTAGAGGTCAATCCATCAAGGAGCCGTCCAATCATTAAGATTCTATACATATGTATTCTATGTAGTCATCGTAACAAGGGTTTTCATGTCTAAATTATAAAATATGAATTTCATATATTCGTCTAAAACCAAGTCTGAAATATACAAAACTATAATTTTATAATTTTAGCCTTCGTCAAAAATTCTCCATCAACAACACCACACACATATATGACACGCGATTAAAAAAGTGTGTGCAGCCACACTCGGCAGTCGCACTCGTACAACTCCAATCTGTTGCAAAACGTAACAAAATCAAACGATTGCGAGTTTTGTAACGAAGATTAACAGTGGCAAAAAGAAATTAACTGAAATTCACAACAGGGGCAAAGCTATTGCAAAATTTAGTTACTAATCAAGGAAAATGGTGTAGTGATTTTAAGAAGAACGACCTCTCAAGCTTATTTGACTTCCACAACTTCTCAAACTTCGCTGACTTCCACCACTAGGACTTGAACGTACATCACCAGGACTTGAACCTAGACCACCATGACTTACACCTGCACCACTAGGACTTTGACATGTACCATAATGACTGGAATATGCCGTGGTAATGATGTCAAACATCATGTTATCCCTGATTCTTTGCATCCCACTCAAGTGGAATCTCTGAATTCCATGTAGTACATCGTTAATCTTTCAACTGGTTATGATAGTACTCCGGTGTAACTTGTACCCCTGGTATAGATAAGTTCGTTCAATACCACTAGGAAACAATTGGAAAAGTAAGTTCTCCAGACGAATATATATATGTATATGTACATGTACATTCTAATAATATGTTGGTATAGCCGATGATGAACCCATTTGGCTACTGGGATAAAAAAATATGTTGCCTGTCTCTGGAAGAGGTTGGCAAATAAGATATTCATCAACATGTGGCATCCTACCTAAAGCTGAAAAAAATTGGAGAAATAAGAGAATGTATGAAAAGGAATGGTCAAAGGTGTGGGTATTTATAGACCCTATAAAGTCGACGCATTATATTAATTATATCAAGTGATATCAGTGGCGGAGCCATCTTTTTGAATCAACAATATATCCAGACGCATTTCTCCTCTTTGAATATAGGACATTGACTTTTTCATCCGGCTTGAGAAACCAAGATTGAGATAACAAGCAAGGTACAAAACTCCTTCATTTCATTTGTCTCGATTGATTGGGACTTGGTTTGTGAATCTAGGACATTTTCCTGTCCGACAAATGTAATTGAATCCCACCCCCTCCCCCCCCCCAAAAAAAAAAAAATTCTTATTAATCATCCAAACACCCTCCACTTTATCCAATATTTAGTCCTTAATCCACCAATATTTAGCATTTAACCCCCCATATTTTTATAGAACTATTTTTAGCCCCCCTGCATAAAATTTTCTGGCTTTGCCACTGAACGATATAGTCAAACCCGCTAGCAATAAATACTCTATCGCTGGTGTTATGCCAGTTATAGTCAAGATCGCTTGATAGCATCTCCCTTGCCAGGCCATTGGCATAGCAAATAGAAACTCTTTACACTCCATAGGAACCGGCCTTGGCCTGTAATCGGGCATAAGATTGAGAACTTAACCCGAAAAGATCAAATCACTCTACCACGAGGCACGGAGTTCTCTTCTTTTCAGTGATTGGTTGTCTCATAGTTAACCTGTGTTCGTTATTTTCTGTCTCGTAATTCCGTTTTCTATTTTAATTGTTTTTACGGAAACAATTGCAACACTAGACGTTAAAGTAAAGAGTGATAAACTAAACAAAAGAAAGAAAAGAAGAAGAAGGAATCGTGTCAAATAAGCGGATATACACAGAAGAACTTCAATTATTCCGTTGATTATAAAAACAAAAATCGGAATTAGGGTTTTTTTTGAAGATTGAATTATGAAGATTTAGTTTATTTCAGATATGGAACCTTCAAATTTACAAGAAGGTGTTATTGTCCTTGATGATAAGAAAGATGCACAACAGCAACTGCGTGTTAAGAGGAAAACTTTACAAGCTGTACTTGAACAGTGTCAAAGAGCTTTAGATTTGATTAATAGTGGTGAAGTTGATGATGATGATGATGAAGATGATGGTGATGAAAGTGAGGTGGAGATTGGTGAGGATTCGTTGAATCAGTTTGGTGATGATGATACTGTTCAGGTAATTTTGGGTTTTATTAGATCTTTGTTTATCGAAATTTTGTTCAATTTTAAGAAAATTTTAGTGTTGAATTGTGAGTTTTTGTTGATTTTTTTTTAATTGCGTAATCTATGAGTTTAAATTGATGAATTAGAAAGAATTGCTTAGGATTCTGTGGAATTCTGCAGTGAGTAATTAGATTTTAAACAGATTTAGACTGTCTGAGATGTGAAATTTATTGAATTCGAGAATATATCTAAATTGTCATGCAACCTGCTTCTAAAGCGTTGAATTGCGTATAAACAGTAGAAGGATGTGTTAAAATAGCTGCAGGAAATTGAGAATAGACCGTCCTTAGAATTGTAAAACTAGTGGGAAGGTAAACTGAGTTTAAGTATGGAACTTGAATTGAGCAAGTTCAGTTACATGTGGTGAGGGATTCACAAGAAACTGGTAGACTTTCGTTTTGGTGTCCCAATATTTAGGGGAATAGTGAACCCTTTACACTTTGACCGCTTTTGGAACGGAGCATGCAACCATCGCTTGATTCAATGGAAAACCTGGTTATATACATTTATGGATGGAAGAGTACAATTTGAACTGAACTCCTTGCAACATCCATAAGATTTCTTTACCTGTTGGTGGATGTTTGAGCGAGAATCTAAAATGTAAATACTAACCCAGGACCTGAACTGGTTTGTTATTTTTATGATGAGAGTATGTAAATTGCGGATGAGATCCGCTAATTACTACCTCAAGTTGCATGGTACTTTCTTATGTGGTAGGTAAGGTTGTAGTGATCGTCTGTTGACATCTTAGTCATTGAGATAGACCCAAGGAGGTTTTTGGCTTTATATGAGTTCTTGTAGCCTTACAGTTGCTACTACGGAGTCACATAAGATATTACAGGATGTATATAGTTTTCCGGTTGCTGCATGTCTCTGTCTTTATATTCCATTATCACAATGTAGATTCTGCACAACTGTGCTGATTTTGGTCTTTGTCTCAGTAGCCATCCAATAATCAATGCTCACTGTTTCTGAAATCATAGACTTGCTTTATTTTATTATCTGAAGCTATGTAACTTTCTAAAGTCTGGAGTCGACTCCCCCAACTTTCTTGAAAAGCTTGGGACCACCAGTGCTTCAGTTCCGCAAAATCCTGCTGGTACGTTTCCGACTATCGGTATTTCCTAACTGGTGATTATCTGCTACCTTAATGTAAAACAAAATAGTGGTTATCTTTTTATTGAACTTGTAGTGGTGTTACTCCCATTTCCATTAGCTTGCCCAAAACTTGTGACAGGAGAATGAGGTATATCTTTTGGGGGAATCTGGAACTCTTAACATCCTACCCTATTCTTAAAAACCACTTTATTACAGACCTTGTTTGAGCCAAACCATAGTATAAAGCGGTCTTGCAATTTTAAGAAAATTTTCTATCTGTTCAACAACAATAGATCAAAAATCCTATTTGGTCTGAGCATTCTGTTGGTTTTGGAAGTGGAAGTAATTGGTAGTAGCTAATAGTGTAAGGAAGTTTGTAAAAGATGGAATTCATCATGTTTTTCGGGATGGTGGGCCCCATAACCGCACCCTGTTTGGTGATATGAGGATTATTACAAAACCATTCAAAGGATAGAGAATTACTCAACAAATGAATTATTCACATTCAAGAACATTGCTCTAAGTACTCTCTTCTTCTGAACATGTATCTAAATAATACCTTAAACTTATTGCTTTAGAATTAACAGTATGCTCTAAGTACTCTCTTCTTCTGAGCATGTATCTAAATAATACCTTAAACTTATTGCTTTAGAATTAACAGTATATGCTGCTAAGACCCTTCTTTCCAAGCGCGGATTTGAAAACTAATATGTATCTAAATGGCAGCTGAAGAAGGTGGCTCCTGGGACATTGTTTGTGAAAATGATTTATGGGATGGAGAAGATATTGAATTGGACCAAGAAAGTTATGTTCTTGTTCGGCAAGAAGATATACTGGAGGGTATTGCTTCCTTCACGGCTGCCTATTTGTTGTCACTAAAGCAAACTAAAGTATGTGACCTTCTCCAGTGTGCCTCGACTTTTGTGCTTTAACCACACCAAGCACTTTTTTATCTCATCTGAAAAATTAGTCATTTAGGTTACCTGATTTATTATATTGCCTTGAGTTAGTATGCGTGGTCTCAAGGCAGTGAAGAGTTCAGTCGAGCATTTAGAAGTTCTCTATCACCTTATTCTTCTTTTTCATTCATGTTTCAGTGATTAAGAAGTTGCACCTTCGTTTTTCTCCTTTTGATGAAATTGTTTGTTTGGTATTTGGTTGTTCTTATCTGACAACCTTATTGATGGAAAAAGGTTATCTGAAGTTTGATTATTATTCATTTCTGTGTCCTCAGGAACTAACACCCAATCAACTCCAAGAAGGTAATAATCGATGAAGTTGGTTCCTTCTTTTACTAATTATAATTTCTGTTTAAGCGTGTTCGAATTCGGATAAACTTTCTGATGTTTTCAAGTTTTTCCCTTGCAGCCTTGAGCAAAACTTTCTGCACTAAAAAGAAAAAGGGTAAACTTCGAAAAGCATGGGATGGAAGCAAAGTTATCTACAATGTAGCATCATGGGGAGCCACTGCCATTGGGTAGGTCATTCCATACTGAAATTGAGAATTTGCATATCATTCTAGCTATATTTGTTTACTTAAATATTGAAGAACAGAGAAAAATGCATATTTTCGTTTTTCAGAGTTCATATCTATTTATGCTACTCCCTCACTTTTTCATTTTAGCCTAAAAATAGGCCAAATTGAAAAAGTGAAAGTATCTTTTTTCCAAAAACGGGGGTAGTATTATATTGCTGATCCAATAATTTGATGTTCTTTTGTTTCCAACAGGATATACCAAAATCCAGCTCTATTTAGGGTAGCTACTGTGGCCTTCTGGACTTCCTGCCGCGTTATATCGAAACTTTTCTGAATCTCTCCTGATAAATCTGGGAGACATTTTCATTGTTTGTGATGCTTCAAATATGGTGCTATGTTTGATTAGGGGCTCTCAAGTTTGAGATCCCCTGTGTAATATACTGTTTGTCTTTGATTTTTACAGATTAATTGGTTGTTTTTGTAGTCAGCTTGTATATATTTTTACTTCTCTTGGAAAAGGATCACCTTGTACAGTTGTTTTTGGACACTCCCGTGACTATTTATGCAGTATAAGATGTTTTTCCACATCTTTGTTCCGTTGAAATCCTCTCTCTTCTCTGAAATAGTGTTTTTCTTTTCCAAAAAAAAACTTTTTTTCTCTGATTTTCTCTCTCGTTTCTTCCGCCATGGAAGAGTAATTTCTAAGCAATGAGTAATTTCTAAGCAAACCTTTGGGTGATTGAGAAATCATGAGCTATGAAGAACGGATTATTGATTCTGATATGCTTAGTTTGGATGTGTTTTGTAGTCTTTTTGTTTATGTTTCTTTTTGAGTTTGAGAGAGAAAGTTGTTGTAGTTCTTCAAACACATGACTTTCTTTGGATCTTCTCTTTTGTTTCTGGATCTTCTTTTTTTTGTTTCTTCTTTTTTTTTTGATTTCTTACCTTGATTGAGGGAGAAATGTCGTTGTGGTTCTCTCAAACACAGGACTTTCCCTAGAACTGGGTTTTTTCTTTTTTCTTTTTGCTTTTTCTAATATAGATTGAGGGAGAAAGTTGTTGTGGTTCTCTCCGACACAAAACTTTCTCTGGATCTTGATTATTTTCTTCTTCTTTTTGTTTTTCCTTTCTTTCTCCCTTCTCCTCCTTTAGGTTGACGTTGTTAGAGGTATTTCTTTTTTTATTTAACATCAATAGGGGTTCTGATTTTAGTGCTTATGATTTTAGTGCTTAGCAGTGTGAATATATTTGGGTTTTTAACTTTTTAGTTATTTTTTTTTTGCTCATCGTTTTAGTCTTAGTCTGATTTCTTTTCCTTATTTTTGATGATGATGTCTCTTCGCTGTGATTTCCCCCTTTTTTTTTTTCCTTTTTCTTCTCTGATTTTCTATGTTTTTGTTATCATAATTAGAGAACAAATTTGGTTTTGGGTTTGATTATTTTGAGGTAACAGTCTTTTAAATTGGAAAGTGGTTTTCAAAATTTAATTGGATTTTTAAATTAATCAAAGTTTCGAAATGGGTTGCTTTCCATATGATGTGGTTGTTATAAAATGTAGTTAGAGAGGATTTTCCTATCTCTGTCTTCTTAAAATTGTTCTATCAAGCCTCTTCTAAGAGTTCACTACTGATATTGATCGTATTGGAGTTTCTTAATTTTTTTTGTTTCAAAAGGTTATAACAAATTCCATTATGGATCAATATTGATGCTGATCGTATTGGATTTCCATTTGGTGCTTTTCTATCAATATTGTTTTTAGAGCTCAATACTGATACTGATCGTATTTGAGTGTCTTTATCTTTCTAATGTTTCCAATGGGTTTTAAAAATTCTCCTATGACTCAATACTGATGCTGATCGTATTGATTTATCATTTTGTTTTTATTTATTTTTTTAAAAAGAAGAAGAAGAATTTTTTGGATTTAGGTCTCAATATTGATACTGATCATATTGATGTACCTTTTATATCCTTTTAAAGATGCTAGATTATTGAAACTCCCTTTCTTGTCCTGTTTTCCTTTTTTCTCTATTCATTTTTTCAAAATATGTATTTGGTAGGTTTTCAGCATAAATAGATTTGGTGGTGTTATATATTCCTTAGTTGCATTTTTCATAGATATAGTTTCAGAATTGTTTGGTTTTCTTTGTTTTGTGCATCTTTTCTGCTCATTCATGTTAGCTAGGTGGTTTATTAGAACTTTGTAGTTATTCATATTTTTAGGCTTTGACCATCACATTTTGGCCTAAAGAACTCAGATCTACACTTTGGCTCCGCTGTTTCTACAAACCCAAAGGCTTGCTGCTTTTAAATCATTTATTTGGATAATTTATTTATTTTTTCCTTCTTGTGCTCTAGATTTAAACTTTCTTCTGTTTTAGTCTGGTGATTCCTGTTAAAGAGTGTCTGGCAAAATTTCTGGTTTACGGTTGGAATCCAAAGAATATTTTTTTGTCTTCGGAAGTGCTAAGGAGGGACGAAGGAGTGTCTGAAAAAATTGTGTCTGGGCTGAACAGGGGCCAATTTCTTACTTTTCCTTGAATCTTTATTATTAAGTGTTTTTTTGCTGCTTTAACTTAGTGATGTATATTATACAGGTTCATTAGTTCTTTATCGTCTTAAAATCTTTAGTTCCTGCTTCATGTTGCGTATTTAGTGGTTTCAAGACTTCTAGGATATAGTTTTTTTTCTATTAGTTTCTGCATCTTCATATATTTCTAGTCTCACCTTTGTATAGTAGCTTTACATCTTTAGTTGTTTTTTCCTGCTCTTATCTCTATAATTAATCTTACTGCTTTCCTAGTCTGTTAACTTCTATAGAGTATCAGTATTTAGCTTATTATACATGGCTAGTTCTTCTTTTCTAGGATTTTTGAATGCTCCTGTGAAACAACATGATGTTGAAATCATCGTTGGTTATGTATTGTCTTGGTCCGGTTTTACAAATCGTGACTTATCTACTTGTATTTCGTTAGAGATACATTTCTCATCTTATAAGTTCTTGATTGCAGAAAAGGCTATACCATCATTCTCAATCTCCAAGAGGACGAATTTCTTATCCTGGACAAGCCATCGTGACATTTCTATTAGTCTTGATATTAATAGAAAGGCTCAGGACCATATATTGATAGTTCCATCACGAGTGAGGACGCTCAACTTCCACAATTTATTTGTGGCGACATACATATTGCCAACCATAGAAGACAGCTCATTGGGCACCGATGGAGAACGACGAATTCCTATGATTCTGAAGGATCATAAATGTAATTTTTTCTTTTTAGGTAATTTTAATATTGTCATATTTTTTGGACAGTTGTACTCTTTCCTTGGTCAGGGCTTTACCACAGCGGGTTTTCCTTGTCAAGGTTTTAGCGAGGCAACATGTGTAAGTCCAATTTTTTTCCGAGGTCTTTACATCTACTTTTTATGTTTTTCATTTGAAGTTGGTGATTTGGGAGCTTATTGGAGACCGTCCCTGTCCAGGGCAAACTCTAATGAGCTTTTAATCATCTAGCTGGTCTTTTTTTTTATATAAGTCAACCAATTCTCAAAAGAACGATCAAAAAGAACAAGAATTCTACGGATTTCGTTAAAATAAATAAATAAAAAATACATGCCTATTCATCATTTTGTTTCTTCACTGTCAACACAGGCCTAACTGTAACCAAGAGATTGAAATGTTCTTGATTGACCAGAGTCTGAACGGTTTACAGCTGCGTCATGAGAAGTACTTTTCTACTTTGAAATCTAGTATCAAGATTTTAATTTCTTTGGATTATATGTTCTTTTATAATTGAGATTCTTGTTCTGTTTTTCTAGTTCTACCTTGTTCATTCGTTGAAGATGGACACAGTAGTTGGTTAATCTTCTCTTGGAGGTGCACAAAGTAGAAAAATACAACGGAATTTTGAAGGTGTATATATAACTAGTCCGTTCTCAGAGAAAAATGAGAAATCTGTTCTATTAATTCAAGGTTGTGAGAAAAACAAATTTGTTCTATTTTAATCAAGCGACAGAGTCCGTTCTCAGCTGAAGCATTCTGTTAGAGCATATACTATTTCATATCATATAACACAATATATATAAATAAATAAAAAGAATTAGAAAATATCAGAGACTGATACGGCAAGCTTGACAAGTTGTTCTCTCTTCCTGTACAAAATTTGGTTTGACCTCTCCTTGAGCTGAAGCATTATTTCGCCGGTTCTGGCAAACGATGATTTGTCACCTCATCAACGTCTCCAACGATACACCAAACCCATGCCCTTTTAAGGCCTGTAGTTTTGTCTTCGTTTTCCAAGCTTGTATATTTAGAAAGTTTGATGAACATTTTACATACAAACAGGTATAGATGTCTAGTAGTAGTAGTTGGGATCCTTATGATTTGGTGCATCCTTACAGAGCATTGATCGGACTTCCATTATTGACCTGGGAGGCTCCAAATCTTTCTCTTGTAGTGCATTTCCAAGTAGTTGTTGTAATTGTGATGCGAAAGTATCATCCAAAACCTACAAACAACAAACAAGACAAATTAGGCGTATAATCGACTACTGTATTTTTGGAATTCGCAACTCTGATTAAAAAGGTGGGATTGACTTACAGATACTGCAACACGAGATCCTTTATACCAAGACCTATTTTCTTTCCTGTTCTCCAGGAAACTTAGCACATCCTGAAACCAAGATTTGAAGAACCATTACAATTAGTAACAAATGATAACTTAAACTGACTGAAATCACAAATAGTAGCAGGAAGCGTACCTGGCCCATCCTGTCCCAGTAGCCTCGGCAGATAGCAACAAAAACATGCGTATCAAAAATGTTATGAAGGTGATTTATCGTATTAGTTATCTGTTCCTTCAAGGGTTGCATTCTGCTTCGCACGTCAGATTCCACCACTGTTTCCTTAGAATCTTGGATGACCTTTTTCAGTTTTGTCGCACTCTGCATTCTTGTCTGGAAGTCCATTATTCAAAAAACGAATCAGTTTTAGCAAAACAAGTTATTTGAAATCAGTGTATCCAGTTCTTCTAACACGATTACTTGATGGTACTTGAGTACTTATAAAACAACAACAAAACATACTGCAAACAGTATAAAATCCTTTCACTTACATTCTCTGCAAGTTTCTCAACTACGGCTTGTAAGTAGTTCCTGAACTTCGTTCTCAGCATAACAGTAATTTCGCTGAGACGCTCCCCTGGGACTGCACTTCCACCGGTAGGTATGCAAGACCCCCATGATCTAAATTGGGTCTCTATCCTAGGTCGCAGAAGATCAAGCATCCTCTTCATGGAATTCAAAAGAATACCCAACTGCAACACAGAACACATGGTCAGCAGGAGGGAGGGATGGAGAGGAGGGAGGGTAAGGGGCGGAGGGCTTACATCTTCGGGAACAACATAGGGGGTTACAGAACGTTTAGCAAGCTTTTGTATGTATTTGAGGCCAAACTTCTTAGGTGCTAGATTGTCCTTCAGTGGAGACAGGACATCTACATACTGCTTGTCCAATGACTCCACAATCGCCTTTTCGACATCTGCAATCGCCTTTCGCCATTTAAAAAATGAAAGAGGGTAAATTTGTCAGATTTCTAATTATTTGGAAATATAATGAAAGACAAATCTAGAAACTTAATTTTAAATTAGTGCTATAGGTTGTGTACTGAAACTCTATATCATATACATCCAGATATCATTCTATAGTAACTACCGAAAAGAATAAATTAAGAACATAAATAAGAAGATAACTTGGCCACAAAGTATACTGTGGTCGATATTTAAACATACATTTTCAAGAACAAAGGTATATTCTGGCCATCGGCAAATGATGATCTCGTATTCATTCAAGGTTTCTCTCAGCCGCTCATACATCTCATCAACAAATGGAGTCGTAGAATGTTGAGTTTTGACTCCCGACCACTTCACCTGCAAGTGATTATAGGTTAATCAGTTGTATAAAATGTCAAAAAAGAAACTTATTGTACTGTCTTTCTAATGATGACTAAACCGAAAGGACCGCAGCATATTTATGTTACACACTAACAATTGCAAATGATGGTTTACCCATAGAAACAACAAAACTCTGCAAGACAGATTTAAGGATCTTATGTACCTTGTCTAGTTTACATGACTCGAGCAGAGATAGGCGCTTATCTTGAACCCAAAGGATGATGTATAGATGGAACAACTCCTTTGCATCCACCCCACCTTTGACAGGACTACGAATGAATGAAAACAATCAGCAAGGCGCATGAAAAGTAACAAGGCAATTCAAAAGTTTACAGAAACAAATTACACAAGAAAAAAAGATTACTTGATTTTCCAATTTGCAAGATCCCTTTGGAAATCCGCAGCTGCAATTACAAGCTCAACCACATGAGGTGTGGGGCCAGTAGGAGGGCATGCAACAAGGAATGCACGCAACCTACTACAAAGCTCCACACTGTAAATTGCTGAAGAAATGTTTGGTAGATCTATGAAACTGCAAAATATAGTAGAAAAATAAACACATCAATGATAAGACTGCTCAAATTGAAATCAGTTCTAAAACTATTTAATATCTTCCAGAATTTAAACCTAATATCCAAGTATAAAGGTACTCGACACTTTCAAACTATATCACTATCGCTCAACAAATTAAGAAACTCAGAGGAAGTGTGCTTACCTAGGAAGCACGTTGCAATTATGGATCTCCATATCAGTAAAGACTTCATTTCTGATATTTAAGCAGAGGGATTTCATTTTCTGATATGCAGTGGAAAGCGTCAGTGAATCCATCAATGCGCATTCATTACTGGCAGCAACATACTCATCAGTCTCCGCCAAATGTCTCCGTGATCTTTTTTTTGCAGCCACCTGAACAGTACAACTTCTCAGAGACAGAATAAACCAAGACGCCGAAGAGTGGCAGAGTGAAACTTAAAAAAAGAATCATCACCCAAAGAAAAGGAGTGAACCTGAAAATAGCCGCAAAGTTTCAATTGCGTTTCCGGGGAGAATATGTCATGCAAAAGGGTATAAAGCTTGACAGAAGGAATCAAAGCCGGCGCTGGAGATCCAAATGCGGGTCTAAAAACGTCCACCATTCCTGAGGGAAATGATTCATCCAGAGACTTGTAATTTTCAAAAACCAATGCAAAAATCTGCTCAATTTGATCTTCAACTTCCCCCAAGATGCGATTCTGGTAAAACAGCATTAACCAATCATTCATATTGCAATTAGTTGGAAACCCATAAAAGAGATAATACATTGGATGCTGGAAAACTTCTGGCAGAATAGCACATATACCTCTTGATGACTCAGCGTGTTTTTACTGCGTGCTTTCATGAGTACAGGTAACAACAAATCATGTACCAAGACAAGACAGTCCTCCGTGGGTGTAGCTACATCCATAATGTACGAAAGGTATCTAACGAACATGAAAGAAAACACCAATTACCAATTAAACCACCTTAAGCTGTAAGAGTAGAAACTTCAGCTAAGCGCCAGAAAGAACCTCCTCAGAAAGACATTCATAAACCCTAATCAGTACCTTAGTTTCGTATAAGCATCTGAAACTCCATAGTAGGATGCAAATTCTGTCAGTAACCACTTCCATGGACCATCCAATAACAGTTTCCTTTGCTGAAAATGCTCCATTTTCATGGCAACTTCTAAAACCAGGTCATATGCCACAGTTTCTGCGACAGAGCCACACTAGAAGAAAAAGGGAAATGTGTTTAATTTACAAAAATAAGCAGAATTAATCAGCACAACTTCTGCGCAAGCGTCATAAAACAACCACTTGAGGAAACCTATAATTGAAGTAGGTCATGTACCTTAAGATGACCATTCTCATCTGGACTAGTTGAATAATTGATGTACAATTGTACTCTGCCTACAAGCTCATGCTCTGGTTCGCGATAAATACACCACCAACGAAGCTTTTCACCCTGCATGCAACTGATGTGTAAGATCTTCAAGCAGTCACCTACAGAACTCCTCTCTCGAAATCTAAGATTTATTTCACAAAAGTTCTTACCGAGTCGTCCGTGATACTGGCCACTTGAGCAACTACACGACCGTAGTACTTTCCCTTAGAATCCTGAACTTCAATGAAAAGATCATCACCAAGGCTGTCCGGAAAGCTGATGGAAAACAGAGAACTTGTCAATTTAAAACTCAATGCAAAATAGCTCACTAAAACAAGAGTAGCATCGTGAGAGAGAGAGAGAGAGAGAGAATATTTAAGTGAGTATAATGGCACAGAGATACATACAATACATGTGTTTCACCAGATCCAGGTTGCATCCGAACTGCATCCTCTTCAGTTGAACTTTTCAACCTCAACAGACAAGAATATGTCTCTGGTAACATTATAAGTGTTGTTAATTAAAACATCATGTACAAGAAGATGAGAAATCAATTTATAGAGGTGTGCAATTAGAATGCACATTTTATATACCTTGTACTGTTTCATATGATGCAGAACTACTGCGCAGAGTTGTCACACCGACTTTAAGGAGTGAAGAGACCTGTTTTAAATACTGGGTGCTTGCGTGCACATATGCCAAGCTATGCTGCGAAAAAGATCCACTAGCAGGTATTCGACGTACTACCCTAACTCTTCGGAGAGCTTCGTATCCAGAGGAAAGAGTGGATTGTAAATTTGAAACACGATAACGAATTGTTTCCATTTTTATGCTGGGTGACTTTAGAGATGAAAAGCTGCAGCCTGTAGGAGGGTCTAGAGCCATTTTGACCTTACGGACTGCAAAAGAAAAAAAAGCAGCCCATATTAGTGACATCTGAAGTATCTATAGTCAAGTACTCATGCAGTGTGAATGTCCAAGTAATTTATCCATACCTTGAACCTTCATCTTGCCAATGATTTTCTTGGGCTTCGGTGCAGCTCCCTCACCAACGAGCTTCGACGACCTACTTGCTAATAGCTCTTCCTCAGATTGCAACAATACTTGCTGTAAACTGTAAGATAAACAACAAGACCAAATCACAAATAAATAAATAAATAATAAGAACAGATATACACAAAAATAAAAAGCAAAACAGTCCATGTTTAGATATAAAATAGCTGATGAAGAAAGTTCGATATTTATTAATCACATATTGGCTAACAAAAAAAGGGCAAAGAACCTCCACTAGGGGGAATACAAGTGATGCAGGTTGTTATAATGTCAGTAGAAACACTCTTCAGTGTTTCTTTTCCCATTTTCTTATCATCATCATGTATAAGACCTACAAATTTGACTGTTACAAAAATAGCTTCCTAGTAACCCCAATTGCAGAAAGAGTCAGGAACTCAACAAAAATTGGGCAAAGAACTTCCCTTAAGGGTGCATCAACTGATACAAGTTGTTGAAATGTCAGGAAAGAAAAATCTTTGATGTTTCATTTCCAATACAAATTTGGATCTCACAAAATTAGCTTCCCACTCTCACAATTGCACAAGAAGAGTCAGGAACTCACCCAAATGCATTTCGCAGCAAGGCACATTCGTTTTCGAGAAAGATGGGAGCTTCCGTGCAACCCCTCGCCCATGAGTTAAGACAAAGGCGCACGCATGCATCATATGAAATGACAGCATACCATGGACCTTGACCACTGTCAACATTAGAGATGTTGTTAAAGGATCAACGGAAACATGAGAGAGAGAGAGGGGGGGGGGGGGGGGGGG